>CM066034.1:294520734-294972498 GCA_033557465.1 Ichthyophis bannanicus
AGTACACTGTCATCTCAATCCATAGACTTTGCTCAAGATCCCATAGTCTTTCTGCCAGGGAAGCCTACAGGCAAATATTTCTGGTTTGTTTTAGAAACATTTGACTTTTCCTCCCAATTTGGTTTTTTTTTTGCTCACATTTGTGTTAATAAAAATGTCTTCACTAATATTAGAACTTTTTATGTACGACTGAGTGCATGTTAGTTTGTAGATTGTATGCATTAAATAGATTTTCTCCACACTAACATTTTTAAGGTGCCTTAGTGAACCAAATATGTGTGAAACAAAAGTACATCCTTGCTGTCTAGTTCAGACTCTGAACCGCAAGGGGGCCATTACCTACCCTCCTGTTCACCACACTTGGAGCTTACTTAGAGTAACCTAGAAGATTATTGAATAATATTGCAGAAGGATTGAAGAGAAAAGGCTGCCTTTTTGCAGATAACATGAAAATTTGAAACAGAGTGGACATTTCTGAGGGAGCGGACAACATGAGGAAAGATCTACAAAAACTGGAAGAATGGTCCGATGCTTGGCAGTTAAGATTTAATGTGAAGAAGTGCAGAGTCATGCACTTGGGATGACTAAATCCAAAGGAATTCTGTGCGATAGAGGGTGAGAGTTTGGTATGCATGGACTAGGAGAAGGATCTCTGAATGATAGTGACTGAGGATCTCAAGGTGGCAAAACAATGCTACAAGATGGTAGCCAAAGCCAGAAGGATGCTGGACTGCATACAGAAAGGAATAAGCAGCAGAAAGGAGGAGGTATTAATGTCCCTGTACAAGTTGTCGGTGAGGCTCACTTGGAGTATTGTGTTCAGTTTGAGACCATATCTCACAAAGGATACAAGAAGTATTGAAATGGTTTAGAGGAAGGCGACCAAAATGATTTGGAGCCTGCGTCAGAATTCATATGAGAAGAGAATATGCATCCCCTAGAGGAGAGAAGGGACAGGGGAAATATGATACAGACCTTTAGGATATTAATAAACAAACAAACCTTTTTCAAAGAAGAGGAAGCTGTAAAAGAGGGCATACGATGAAGCTGCAAGGCAGTAAACTAAAAACAACATCGGGAAATACTTTTTCACTGAAAGGCTGGTGGATGTTTGGATTGCCCACCTGATGGAGGTGGTGGGGCAAATACAGTGACCGAATTGAAAATGGCATGGGACAGACACAGTGGATCCTTTTATAGCAAGAGGATGAAAACAAAGCAAGCTTAAATATCTTTTATATTTCAATACATAGAGGGGATGTTCTGTACGGAGCATTGGGTACAACCCTAAATAAAGGCAGAGAGGGGGTGACTTGCATGGAGCTGCAGGTACAACCACTCTAGCCACCTTACTGGGCAGACTAGATGGACCATACTGGTCTTTATCTGCCGTCATATACTATGTTATTATGTTAGATCCAGACATTAGTCCTTTGGAATCCTTCTTAGAAAAAGAAGAAGTTTACTCAGTCATGCAGAACTTTCAGCACAAATATGCATAGCAGACCTTGGTTTTACTGACCTGCTAAATTCTTCATTCAGTTCAGGCACCTAAAAAGTTTCAGTCAACTGGAAAGTTGTACGATCATCCGCACTTTTTTCAAATTAGAGTACTAACTTCATTCTATAAAGTATCACCTTTCCTGTGTTTTGGCACCCCTCTCTCTTTGAATCTTATTCCTGGATCTTGTTCTATCGTTATATTCTAGTTAATACATTTTTCATTCCTTTTGGGAAAAAAATGTGCTTAACCTATTACGGCCCTGAATATAAAACTCTTCATAGGGAAGCATTATGGGAAGTTTCTCTGAAAATTTGCTTATAGTATCACAGGTAGACCTTCAGATTAATCACATAGTTTGTTTAAGCTTTGTTGAATATGAATATAGCAGAAGGTGAAATTTTACTAAATAAATAAAAATTGTTACCTCTATTTGTCAGTGTGGAATTCTAATGAAGATCTGCACTTTAGTGGTCCATGTTATTTCTGTGCTTGGCATCTTTTCAACAGTGGTTCTATCAATGATAGACATACCATCAACAGGGTATATACTGTACACCTCGGAAGATGTACAAAACATGAGGGCGGATCTTGCAAAACTTGAGGAATGATCTAGAGTGTGGTGGCTAGCATTTAATGCTAAAAAATTGCACAGTCATGAAGTGGGCTACAAAACCCAAGAGAATAGTACAGTAAAGTTCTTCTGGAGAAATGATCGGGGATGGTTATATCTTAAGGTGGCCAAGCAGCTAGATAAAATGACACAAAAGCAAGAAGGATGCTTGGGTGCATAGGCAGAAGAATGGATAGCAGGAAAAACAGAGGTGATGGTGCCTTTGTATAAGTCTCTGTTGAGATCTCATTTGGAGTGCTGTGTGCAGTTCTGGACATTGCACCTTCTAAAGGATATAAACAGGACGGAACTGGACCAGATATAGTTATTAAAATAGTCAGTGGTCTTTGTGAGAAAGCATATGAGGACAGATTTAAGGATCTAAATATTGGAAATTTCATTGATATTTCTCATTTAATTTCAAATGAATGCACATCTCTATAGAACAGTGCTTTGTCCATGGAAATAGGCTCTTTCCAAACGTCCACCCTCCTGTAGATCCACAGAGTGTGTACTCACATTTAGTGGACCTTTTCCCAAAGTCAGTGTGCGGACTGGAGCAATGCATGCTTCTGCTTTGAAAGTGAACAGACTTTTAAGCTATACGAGCAGTATGAAAATTGCCACCCAAATGCCTGCAACGCCTCACAAATAAATATGCAAATGGGTTTTACTTAATTGTCATCTGAACTGCTTAAAAAATCTTGGTTCCTATTTAGAGGTAATTATCCAGATAATGGTAATCGTTATCCAGATTTTTCCCTCAGGCAGCACTGTCTTCGGATTTTCAGCAGGTTTATATGGATTGTGTGGCTGAAAATCCTCCCAGACCACCTCAGCACTTTATAATACAGAACAGTATATAGGCATATAGAGATGGCCTTAGGAATTACATCGGCCCAGTTTGAACCATTTTGGTGGAGGCTCCTGGACAAGATTATTTCAAATTAGGTATCAGAAATATATGCTATTATGTTGTATTATAAACAAAAGAATATCTATAATCGCTTAAATTTTGGCATAAAGCATGTTATAAACAAATCTATATTAATAAATAATTCTTTCTTGCTTTCTGTTCTGCAAACTCTTTCAAATTTAGTCGACGTTTAAGTTTTACGGGCCCGATATTCCAAAGACTTTATGCAGTTAGCAGTAAGGGTATGCAGGCAAAAAAATGTTCTGTTCAGTTTCCTGTGTCATTTACAGGTTTGGTTGGTTTCATTTTAATAAATTCTCATTTTGTATCATTTTGTTTGTATACATTTTTACTTTAGGGCAATTTTGTTAGTTAAAGAGCTGCTTCCCAAACAAAGAACATAGCTGAAAAGTTACTAAATGTTTCAGGAAAATATAAAAACACAACTGACTTTTTTTTTCTCATGGTTGGAGGTTGGCCTCAAAGAAGTGAATTTTGAGTTAGAAGGCAGACATCCTGTAGGAAGATCTATTACAGCCCCATCAGGGATTTGTTATAGATAGTTTGCTCTTAACTGTATCTTGTATTGCTGTGATCTTCATGCCTGTTTCCTGATTGGCCCAAAGTTTGTCTGGTCTGGAGCTTTATGCAAAACCCTTCCTGGATTTTTGCCTTGTGAATCTATTGACTTCTGTTCTAGACAGAGACTTACTCTAAAGACTTTTCTTTTGCCATGTTCTTGTGACAAATTCTGTGAAACCATGCTAAATATACTATCAGAGATACTTGTTGAGCCTAATTCATATCATGGTTGTCCACTCCAGAATGAAGAGGCAATAAATGCATGCAATTAGAGTTGAAAAGCTCCCATTGAGAGGGTCACACCTCTGCAGCAAGAGTTGTGAAACACTGACCATCGTCGGGTGTTTTATGAAATAATATATGGAGATAAGTTTTTTTTTTTAAATTTAAGGCACATGATTTATAAGAGTGATTGCAAATGGTTTTTTTTCTGACCTGTGTGGAGCAGTCTAAGTAGCCATTTGAATGCCCTGAGAGGGATATTCTGTAGTTAAGAATAGTAGTGAGGATGTATTCTGAGGCTTTTTTCCCTCTTATACTTTTTGCCTTTAATGACAAACAGATATTGTGATTGGGAAATTGTTTCAGTGACTGTTTTTGAAAAAAGATGTTTCCCCTTCCTCCATTTCCTACTTTTGTTTTCTGCCCCTCCCCCAGTGCAAGGGCCCCATTGGGTCAAATAGGTTCAGTTGGCCTAAGGCCAGCCCTGTTGGCAGAGTGCAGAGTTTTCCGGAGAGTGGAAATATTTAGTCCACTATCTAAATAACTATCCGGCTAAAGTTAGGACAGCAAACAAAGTATCAAATTATCCAGATGGTTATCTCGATAGTAATAGTAAAACAAACATGAACCCAACCGGAATCACCAAAGAATCAAATACCATAAATCCCGGTAACATATAAAACTCCCTGTGTTAGAAAAATTATATTTTTGTCGGAGAAAGTCAGCCCAGTGCTGTGTATATCTCGATAGTAAAGCAATTATTGCTGCTGTCCAGATAACTTGGCACTGAGCACACCATACATAGTCATTTTCCACTCGCTATATGGATATTGATGCAGAATATACTGGGGGGAAAAATTCAGCAGTGGTGGCCAGCACTACTAAAGTGACTGGCCGTCATTGCTTTAAATTAAAACCAGATATTCAGGGGGCGGAGCCTGATGTCCAGCGGGTAGGACGCTTTGCGTTGAAGCTCCCGAGAGGCCTACTTAGAATCCTGACTTAATACCTATACAAATTTACTATTTCGCTCCGAGCTGACCGGGGCACCTCGGGGGGAATGGCGGCCTATAAACCAGCGCGCTTGGACTTCGGGTCTCCTTCTTCTTCTCACGGAAAACGCTCCAAAACAGAGGTGTCCTCCCCACAGAAGATGGTTCCATTTCGTGAAAACCCCGAGATGCACCTGGAGATTTTGGAAGAAATACGCGGCGTGAAGGAATTGGTGCAGTCCAATGGCGAAGCGCTTCGAGCCATGCGAGAAGACTTTGGAGTGCTCCAAGACCGACTTGAAAGTCTTTCATTACGGCAGGACAACATGGCGGGGGTCCTCGACTCGCACGAGGTGCGCTTGGGCAAACTGGACGAGGCTGAGCGTCAGATACAGAATCTTCAAAAGGAGTTAGAAGATAGCAATAATCGAGCCCGTCGCAACAATGTGAGGCTCCTCGGAGTGCCGGAGGGGGTGGAAGCAGGAGATATAAGAGAATTCTTGCTCAAAACTCTTCCCTCCTTGCTGAAGATCACCTTTCATAAAGAACTGGAAATCGATCGTGCACACCGTGTTCCTGCCCACATGGCGCTCAACCGCACGACCCCCCGGCCTATTGTCTTTAGCTTGCTACGATATCAACAAGTGGAACAAATTTTACATGCTGCCCGAGCGAATCATCATTTGGAATTTGAAGGTCGTAAGGTCTCCTTCTCTCCTGATTTGGCAAAGCCTACCGTTGACCGTCGGAAGAAACTCCTTGCTTTTCGCCCTCGACTTCAACAGCTACAGGCTCGCTTTGGCCTGTTGTATCCAGCGAAGCTCCGAGTGACTCTCCATAACCAAACCAGGACGTTCGAAGATCCTGATCTACTATCAACATTTTTAGACTCCAAAGAAGCAGAGCAGATGCGCTAATCCCAAAGTTTGGACTCTTATTTGCCGGCTCTATCCGCCATTTTGAAGGGCCCGATGCGGCGGTCATAGCCAAGCACAGAAATAGCCTGGACTTTCTTTCTTTCTCTATATGACTTTTGTTTTTTGGTCTCCTATCCCTTCATGATGTGTGCCTCGGTCGGATTCGGAGCACGCACAGTCCTACAGGTTATGTGTTTTTTCAATTTCGGCCTTCTCTGGGGTTTCTCCCCGCAGACACATGGTCGCCAGTAATTTTGGGGTTTTGCTTCTCCTCTACCGTACTGCGGTTTTCTTTGTTAATGTGGGGCGCTTCATTGTATTATATTAGTTTATTTTTCCTATGTCATGTGTACAGCCAGATACAGTCAGTTTGAGGGACATAGTGAAATTATGTGTGCTATCATGCTCAGAATTTTTAACTTTTCTGTATGGCCTTATGTAAAATCTTATCATTCACCGTCAAAGGCATTAATGGTCCACTCAAAGGAAAGAAAATCCTTAGCTATCTTAGCCATGAGCATGTTGATTTAGTGTTTCTTCAGGAAACGCATTTAAACTCTGCTGAAACACTGAAACTCAATGCTAAGCCTCACATGGTAGCTGCCTATTCTCCCACCGTTTTCAAATGGTACGGGATAGCCACTTTGGTTAAGAAGTCTTAGCACGCTACTGTACCTGATATTAGCGCTGACAAGAAGGGTAGATGGGCCCGTGTACACCTTGAGGTTGGAGATAGTGAATTCACGTGTATTTGCATTATGCCCCGAATGTGGACAACCCTGCTTACTATGCAAGTATTGCGCAGTTGGCCTCGGCCTCTGCCAATGCTCCATTAATACTTGGTGGCGATTTTACTCAAGTGTTCCCTCAATCTTTTCTTCTCAAACAAGGTGCTCGTTGGTTGGAAGAGCCAGTACCGAGTAGACCTGTGTGGCTAGATACAGAAGCGGGCCTTTGCAAACCGATTCCTCTTACCTTTCTCCCTGGTATGACTCTCCCATCAGACTCCCACTATCCACCAATGCTTTTAGACACTTTAGGTGCCTTTAATACTCTTATGCAATCTTTAGACTCCCGACTCTGGTCAGTGCAACTTCAGCATCGCCTTCGATCCACTAGAGTACTCCCGCCATCGGCATTCTCTATATAAGGCTGATTGGAGACTTTCTGATCTCTCGGTAATTCACCGGGTGTAGCATCCAATTTTACTAAACCTTCTGTAATGCTATACCTAGAGATACCCCTATAGCGCAGAAAGTATGGGAGAGAGAATTGCATGTGACTTTGATCTCGGAGCAATAGAGCCTTATCAGGAGTAGAGGGACACGGGTTCCCGATCCGCCTCACTCATTCAGACCCTCTTCTTTCTAGCCCACCGGTGTTTTTACACTTCTCACAGATTAGACAAATGGAACACTACTCAGGGCAATGGTTGCTGGACACGTCCTGCGGCCATTGGTTCATTGCCTCATGTTATGCATGAATATCCCGCACTACAGTATTACTGGCGTCGGGTCTGGGGTCGTATTTAGTCTATCTCGCACTCTCAGGAGCCCCTTTCTTGGAGGATAGTGGGACTTCGCCCAGTTGCGGGGATCCCCTCTCTCCCAAAAATGGCTTATCTCCTTTCGAACTTTATGCTTGGCATTGCTATTTTCCTAATTAAGTAATACTGGAAAATTAGCTCCCATTTGAGCCCCAATGAATGGTGGAATCATGCCTGTCTTTACAGTAAATATGAACAAATACCTCGTCTGTTCGCTTCCTCCGTTCAGACTCCTTCTCATTGGTCTCAATGGAAGATGCTCAATGACTATGTACATTTTGCTAAATGCTCTCATTTGACTGTCTAACTTTGTATATATCTTTGTCCCATGATCATGCTGTATTGTAGATACTCTTTTGATCGTTTGATGTATAATCACTGTTAATTGGAAGCGCTCACATGCTGATATAATCGGGTAGAGAAGAAGCATCGGGGTGGGGGGTAATGGGTTTACTTTTCCTTATTGTATACTTGTTTTGTCTCTTTTGGTGTGTTGTTTCTTTTGTTTGTTGCAAAATGAAAATAAAAGTTTAAAAAAAAAAAACCAGATATTCAATACTGCGGTCATATCCGTCCACTGGCATTAAATATCCGGATTGTCAAGATAGCGATTTAGCTAACTAGTCAGCAGCAATATGCAACTGTTCTCTGATTAGCTAAACTGGCTATGTGCCTTTAAAGTGCCTAACTTTAGCCGGTTTAGGATAACCGATTAGTGACTGAATATCGTTGCTAGCCGATTATCCTCGATTGCCTACTACCTTATAGGAATCCGGATCATGCATTATCCTTCACTAAGTTGTACTAAAAGGTCAGCAGTTATCAGCATGTACACCAATGTGCACAATTCGCTCACCGACTTATCTGCTTTTGTTTGTCTAGGAATTGTTTGCTGATTGCTTCAGTTGTAATTCTGGAGGAAAGTCAAGCATTTAGTCATGGTAAAAACAAATGCAAACTATTATGTGAGATAAACCCCTACCCCAATATGCAATGGTAAGAGAAAGGGAACTGGATTTAGCTCATGCTTTTCTCAGTGTTCAAGGCAAGTTACAAACAAAACTACAGTACCTGAATGTATCTGCCACAATGGAAGGTCAAGTAACTTGCCCAAGGTCACAAGGAGAAGCAGTGGGACTCAAACTAGACTTCCTTGGTGCTTAGCACACTGCTCTAACCATTAGCTTACTCCACCACTTGCAAAGGGCTATGAACTAGGAAACCATGGTCCAAATTCTTCTGCCACTTCTTATGACCTTGGACAAGTCACTTCATTCTCTATTGACTCATTTGGATTGAACACCTTTAGGTAGAGGGAAATACCTACTGCACCTGACTGTAACTCATCTACAACATTATCTGGATAGTGCAGCTGGATGTCTGGCTCAGCGGCATATATCAGGATAACAGGTGCTTTTAATTATTGGACCCAATGAGCATATATTTATAATAGACATCAACAGGCTTGATTTTTCCTAGTTGTTGCATTTTTATTGAGTACTGAGATTTGGTTTCTTCTTCTGTAGTATGCACTTCAGTTTGAAAATAGAGGCCTGTTATTCAAAATAAGGTATGTGCTTGCTGGCACATGACGAATGCACAACTCAGTTATTTGGATATTTTCAATTCTGAAGTGTTTGGCCCAACGGTTAATCTTAATAGTGGCCAACACAGATAAAAAATTAGACCCTAATTGTTTTTATAAAATAGGCTTAAATAGGTGCCTTAATAGCACCTTTACTAGGCGCCCTGTTATAAAGTTACCTTCCAAACATATAAGTGCTGGATCTGCCTTTGCCCTTCCCCGGTTCCGGCTGCTAATTATTAGTTTATAATCTGGCTATTTAGTGAGTTAAATGGACAGATTCTATCCATATAAGGGCTAACAGTACATGAATAAGGGAGTTACATGCTCACCACTTGTCAGCAAATGCATAACTTGTTTTGCATATTAGGTCCATAGTTTTCATCTATAATGAACTGACATGCAATTTCTCTGTGCATATGCAGTAACAGCAGCCATATCTCTGTCTAATGAACAGTACGGAGAGAGAGAAATGAAGAGAGAGATCAGTTTTGGTTAATAAAAATTCATGCTATGCTGATTGAACAGACAATTTTAAAAAGTCAGTCTTGCACAGATAAAATTGAACTTCTGCATTATGAACTTTTGAATTCAATATTTTGAAAAGACTAGCTCTAGTTTGCATATCACCTATAAGCAGAAATGCAAATGAATATAGCTAGGTTCCTTTCTTTATGGAAAGGACGATGGATGCTTGGAACCAAGATATTAAAATACCGGCAGGATATTCAGAAACAAATTCTCTGAATATCCTGTTCCACTCATCCATCTCCCCTGCACTAACTGGATAGTTCCCGGGCATTCTGTGGAGATATTCAGCAGCACCATTAGGATAGTGCTGTTGAATATCGCAGTCTTCCCCCTTTGCCGACTGGCTTCCCATTGGCTGGCTAAGGGCTTTGAATATAGTCCTTAAGTATTCTTTTTTTTTAATATACTTTATTTAGTTTTTCAAACCACCAAACAAAACATCAACACAATACAGAGCTCAACTCAGGATACTGCAAAGTACATCCATTCACCCCCACCCCCCAAACTCCCCCTATCCCCCCTCCCCCCGGGACCACCAGCAGACAGTCCACAAGTCAGGCAACTAACAACAATGACAATTTATAGGGCAAGGGCAATCCCTACTAACCTGCACGAGCATGGGCAACAAACTCATTCAAAGCCTTCCATTTCACCTGCTTAGACATATCCATTGTCACTCCCTTTCTAGGCATTTGTTCATACTTACTATACATGGACAACAGATTTCACCATGCGTACCAGTTTACATCATAAGTATGTTTCCAGTTCATAATGACCAAATGTACAGCAACTCCCACCATAAAGTCAAGAAGGAAATAACAATCCTTTTCCAGGGAAGGGATCCCCACCCGGGATCGAAAAACGACTATGGCCCAAGAGAGGGGAGCCTTGAATTTCAAAACTAATTGAGTCCAATCCCATGTTTGCTCCCAGAAGCCCCGAATGCAAGGGCAGCTAAACACTGTGTGTTCTAGAGTGCCTATGGACTTCTGACAAGACCACCACTTGTTGCCGGAAGTCTCGTCCCATTTAGCCAGCCTAACTGGCGTACAGTAAGCCCTATGTGCGAAGAAGAAAAGTGATTGAGTAATACATGCCGCTCTGGACACCCTGACCGTCTTCGACCAGTATTTTTCCCAGCTCAGGGTGGAGAGAGTGACATCCACATCATGTTTCCAAACACCCTGTAACCCTCTTATACAAGAGGAATAGTTCTGATGCAGTAATTTGTAATAATGAGATGCTATCCCGGCCATCTGCATGACCTGTTGGATCAAGGTAGCTATATTGCTCTCTTTGCCCAGTCGCTTAATATCCACCCCAGCTTTCCCCACACAGTGTCTAATTTGTAGCCATTGGAAATGCTGGGTCCCTGGGAGGTTAAATTCCTGCTGCAGCCTGTCAAAAGACTTCCACCCACCCTCTTCGACCAGCTGCCCTAATTCCCATATGCCTCGTGAATACCACTTGTGCCAGGCAAATACCTCTCGTTGAATTTTAAATAGAGGGTTATGCCACAAAGGTGTGGATTCAGGTACCTCTCTGTCATATAGCAAGGCATGCCGTAAAGTTAAAAAAGCTCTCTGTGAGTCACTTATCATTACGGGGACAACCCCGCTTGGGCATACCATCTGAGGCAGAAGATTACTAGGAATGGGGGCAGTAAGTTTCCGCTCCAGAACCAGCCAAGTAGGACTTCAATCCGTTACCTGCTCCATCCACCTGGATCCCTGTTTAAGTAAAAAGGCATTGTGATAAGACCAAAAGTCGGGGAAATTAACCCCTCCCTCTTCTTTCCTAGCTTTCAATTTTTTCAGAGCAATTCTTGGGGGCTTATTTCTCCATAGATATCGGCTTAATAGCCCCTCAATCTGATGCCTTAAAACCTTCCCACCAAGCCCAACCCACTGTGTCCTGAAATCTATTCAGTTGGAAGTACTCCCCTATCGCAGACTGTATTCTTGACCAAAAGTCCTCCTCATCCAGAAGACCCCTATCAAAGAACCATCTTCCGGAGAGAGAAGCCTGTGCATCTACCCTAAATGATATAGATATGGCTGCATGATCCGAAATATGGATTGCGTGGATCCTGGACGCCACTATTTTGGGAATCAATACCTTAGAAATCAGCAGCATATCAATTCGAGAGGAGGTCTTGTGCGGAGAAGAAAAGAAGGTAAAGTCTCGACCTGTCGGGTGCTGCAGCCTCCAAATATCAACCAGCCCAGCATCCTGCAGCAACGGCTGCAGGATTGCATGTGCCATAGAAGACTTCACTATTTTCGGGGGAGACCTATCAATCAGGGAATCCAACACCAAATTAAATTTACCCCCCAGAATTATCAGCGTTGGTGAAATGGCATGAATCTCTTCTGCTATGGAGTTGAAAAAATCTGGGCTGTCCACGTTTGGAGCATATATATTGATAAATGCTATCTCTGTCCCCCCTACCTTTAAAAGAACTCTGGTCCATCTACCTGGGAGGAAGGGGAGGTGGGTGCTGTCATACCTGCTGCCACCACAGTGCATAGGAAACATTCCTTTAAACATAAGTTAAGCATAAGCATAAGATATACCATACTGGGTCAGACCAAGGTCCATCAAGCCCAGTATCCTGTTTCCAACAGTGGCCAATCTAGGTCATACGTACCTAGCAGTTTCCCCCAAAAGACAGAGGTTCCGCAATGCTTGTACTGGGTCAAGCATTGATATCCTGGGTCCCTTCTTAATAATGGTTTATGGACCTTTCCTCCAGGAACTTGTCCAAACCTTTTTTAAACCCAGCTACACTAACTTTATTGTAGGAAGGAGAGTTCCAGGTTACAGGACTAAAGTAGAAATTAAACTTTCGCTGGTGATCAACAACTTAAAGATGTAATGTGTAAAAGAACCTGCCAATCCAGCCAATCCAGTAACCCGGTACCTCTTTCCAGCCTGGTCCCGCCTTTTCCTGTGACGCGGCCGCGGGAGGTATCCTGAGCTCCACTTATAAATTCAGAGCGCCTGCCGTACCAGACCTCCTTTTGCTCTCTCAGATGTTGTTATTACCTCTACTGTTATCTCTCTACCTGTGTTTTTTCCCCAGAGCCTGCCAATCCAGCCAATCCAGTAACCCGGTACCTCTCTCCAGCCTGGTCCCGCCTTTTCCTGTGACGCGGCCGCGCTCCCGCGGCCGTGACCGCCGAGGTATCCTGAGCTCCACTTATAAATTCAGAGCGCCTGCTGTATCAGACCTCCTTTTGCTCTCTCAGATGTTGTTATTACCTCTACTGTTACCTCTCTACCTGTGTTTTTTCCCCAGAGCCTGCCAATCCAGCCAATCCAGTAACCCGGTACCTCTATCCAGCCTGGTCCCGCCTTTTCCTGTGATGCGGCCGCGGGAGCGCGGCCGCGACCGCCGAGGTATCCTGAGCTCCACTTATAAATTC
Source organism: Ichthyophis bannanicus (assembly GCA_033557465.1). NCBI lineage: Eukaryota > Metazoa > Chordata > Amphibia > Gymnophiona > Ichthyophiidae > Ichthyophis > Ichthyophis bannanicus. The sequence continues at coordinate 294,533,568 of CM066034.1, forward strand.
AGAGCACCTGCGGCGCTCGTCGCCGCGGCGCGCGACAGGGGTGCGCACCGAAGGAGCGCACCTAAGGAGCACACCGTGCTTCTTAGGTGCGCTCCTTGGGGCCGCTCCTGCCGCAAGGGCCCAGACTTTAACCTTGTGTGGCATGTTTGCTTTTTTTCAGCTCTCACTCTCTTCGCTGCAAGCGGGTCCGGACTCACTGCGCCGTCGCCTCTCCACACTCCCTACACTCCTCTCCAGCTTCACCAGGTACCAGCTCTCTTGCTTCCACTGTCTTCTGTTGTCTCTCCTACTCTCACCTATATGTCTCGCATACATGTCCACTGGGGTCGCCGCCCAAACTCGTTTCCCTGCTGGCGTTCACGCTCCCCTCTAATCTTCTCCTCTGCGCCCCCTCCCGTTCTGCCCCCCCTTCGTCCGCGGCTTCTACCTGCCCCGATTCCCAACCTTCTGCCCTCTCCATTGCTTCCCAGTCTGCCCTTAAGCTTGGCCTTCTCAACTGCCGTTCCCTCAGGACCAAGTCCCTCCTCGTCCAAAATCTGATCTCTCAGGCCTCCTTTGACCTGACTCTCCTTACCGGGACCTGGTTAAAGGAAGGGGAGGACGCCCTTCTGGCCCGCTGCCTCCCCGCGGGTTTTTCGGCTGCCTCAGTTTCCCGCACTGGTCGCTCAGGTGGCGGCGTGGCCGCCATCTTCGCTCCCTCTCTCTCTTTCACTCAGATTTTCTCTCCTTCTCTGTCCTACCCCGAGGCCCTTCTTCTCCTTCTTCACACCACACCCCCTACCCATGTTCTCCTCGTCTACGCGCCCCCTGCTCTTCGGTCTGACCTCTGAGACTCCCTCCTTCGCTCCCTTTCCGACCTTTCCCTGCTTTTTCCCCATCTCATCATCGCTGGCGACTTTAATCTCCACCTTGACTCCCCTTCATCCCCCAGAGAGCATGCGTTCCTCTCCCTCCTGCATGACCTGGCTTTTCTACAGCACATTTCTTTCCCTACCCATTCTGCTGGCCACACTCTCGATCTTCTCCTGACTCCCTCCTCCTCTTCACTTTCCCTTTCTAATTTGTCCTCCCTCTCCCTTCCTTGGTCGGACCATTTCTGCATCTCAGCCTCTTGCTCCCATTTGGTGCCATCCCTCCCCTCCATTGTCCCTCCCTCCACTCCTCATCTCTCCCGCTCCATTACCCTGTCACTGGCTCAGCAATTTCCTCCAGCCTCAGACCTGCTCCCTTCCGACTTTGCCTCCTTATCTCCAAACTCTCAGGCCTCTACTTGGTTCTCTTCCCTCTCAGCCACTCTTGATCATATTGCTCCCCTCTGCCCGCGTCCCCCTCCTCGTCGCCCTTCTCACCCCTGGTATCATCCTGGTCTCCTCCTACTTCGTTCCCAACTTCGCAGAGCCGAAAGGCAATGGCGTAAGTCCCCCTCTCCGGTCACCTTTTCCTTCTTCAAAGCCCAGCACTCCCACTACCGCTTCCAGGTCCATCTTGCCAAGTCTTCCTTTTTCTCCAATGCCATCGCTAACGCCCCCAACCAGACCCGTCACCTTTACTCTACCCTTAAATTTCTTTCCTCCCTACACCCCTCCGCCCCTTCTGTGCCTTCCCATCCTATCCCCACCCCTTCTCTTCTCACCTCTGCCTTCAGTGACAAAATCTCCACCTTAAGAGCTTCACTGCCCTCTCATCCTCCGCCCATTTCCTCTTCCCCCCCCAGTTGCCTCCCCTCCCCCTGTTTCCCAATTGTCCCACACTTGGTCTTCCTTTTCCCTGACCTCCACTGCTGAACTTCACCACCTTATCTCTACGTCCAACAAAACCTTCTGCTCCCTCGACCCTGTCCCTCCATCCTGGTTATTGACGCCCTCTCAGTCCTTCCTCCCCTACATTCAAACTATCCTGAACAATAGTCTATCCACTGGAACCTTTCCCTCTTCCTGGAAGCACGCTCTCATCCGCCCACTTCTTAAGAAACCTTCTCTTGATCCTCTTGACCCTAACAACTACCGCCCAGTCTCCAACCTTCCCTTTCTGTCTAAACTTCTTGAGAAGGTTGTCTTTGCCCAACTATCTCATCACCTCGACTCCACCAACTTCCTTCACCCCTGTCAATCCGGTTTCCGTCCTGGGCACAGTGTTGAGACTATTCTTCTTGCCTTCACTAATGCCCTGCATGTAGCCCACGACCATGGTGAAATCTCGGTGGCGGTGGCCCTTGATCTTTCAGCTGCATTCGACCTTGTAGATCACTCCCTTCTTCTCTCCCGATTGCATGATGCTGGCCTCTGTAGCACCGTTTTCCGGTGGTTCCACTCCTTTATTTCCTCTCGTTCTGGTGCTGTTCTATCCTCCTCCCCTTCTTACCCCTCCTCTGATTCTTTTCCCCTCCCCTGTGGGGTCCCCCAGGGTTCTGTGCTGGCTCCCCTCCTCTTCAATCTCTTCCTGACTCCTCTTACACTCCTTATCCAACAATCTGGTATCTCAGCTTTCTACTACGCAGATGACATCCTCCTTTTCTACCACACCTCCCCAGCCTGTCCCGATCTCGCTCCCCTCAACTCCTGCCTGGCCGCTATCTCCGATTGGATGACCCATAATTGTTTGCATCTCAACCTCTCAAAAACCACAGCTATCTGGTTCCCCTATGGTCACCAGCCCCCCTCAATCGCCCCCTCATTCCCTGCCACTCCTATTTCTCTGGTCTCCACCTTTCGATATCTTGGGGTAATTTTCGACTCAGATCTCACCTTCTCTGCCCATGTCTCTCACGTTTCCAAAACCTCCTTTTTCTATCTCAGGCAGATTCGTGCTGTTCGCCCCTTCCTCTCACCCTCCGCTCTTGCCACTTTGCTGCTGGCCCTTGTCATCTCCCGTATCGATTTCGCTAACTCCGTTCTTTCTGGCCTCTCTAAGCTCCAACTTTCTCGTCTTCAACGAATCCAGAACACCACTGCCCGTCTCGTATCCTCTTCCTCCCACAGAGACCATGTCACGTCCCTCCTCTTCCGTCTCCACTGGCTTCCCATTTCTTTCCATATTCAATTCAAGCTTCACACGCTCGTCCACAAAGTTCTTCACACCACCACACCGCAGTACCTAGCCGACCTCATTCACTTTCACACCCCCCGGCACACCCCTCGCTCCTTCCACCTCAACTGCCTCACACTACCCTCCCCCTCACTTGCTCACCTCCAATCCACCCGCTCCTCTGCCTTTTTCTTTATCAGTCCGGCTTTCTGGAACTCCCTTCCCTCCACTCTCCGTCTGGAGCCCCACCACCCTACCTTTAAACACGCCCTGAAAACCCACCTCTTTTCCCTTGCCTTCAACCCCTCTCCCTCCTAGCCTTCTCCTCTTCCTCTGCTGTCCCTCCTCTCTTGTCTCTGCCTCTCCACTTTTATTAAGTTGTAATTTTCTTTTCTCTTTCCAGCCTTGTGCCTTCTGTAATGAAGACTTATTTTTTTTGTAAACCGCTCTGCTTACCAATGAAGGGCGGTCAATCAAATTAATAAACATAAACATAAACATTATCCGAATGCGTTTGAAGCACCCCAGGGAAAAGAGACTTCCGCATCAAAATGGCTACGCCATTTCGCTTGTGCACAGCTGCTGAATATGCAACTACAGTGAAGGGTTTAATACTAAGCTTCAAGGATTCTCTTGAGTTGAGATATGTTTCTTGAAAAAACAGAACATCGGCCTTTTTATGACTCCCATACAAAATTATTTTCTTCTGCTTAACAGGATTGTTAATCCCCTTGACATTCAGGGAGAGTACCTTAATGCTCACCATGCTTGCGACTCAATGATCCTGCTATGAACTGGGCCCATGCCCCATCACATTTGCCTCTCACATTGCCTACCCCACCCCACAATATTATAATAGCCCACCACATGCCCCCAAAACACATACAAGATTCACCCAGTTGCACTGCACACCATGCTGCACCAATCGACCATCTTGCTGTGAACCCCGGGAGGGGAACCCTCTTAACAAATTTAAAGGGAAAACCCAGGGGAAACAAGATGGACACAGAGGGTCAGAACTAATACACAATCCCCAGCCTAACCAACTCTTGCTTAAATCGTACAGAACTAAAGAAGATGCAGAGTCTCAAACCATGGTTCCCTCCCCCCTACACCCATCCCCCTGCAAGCATACAAACTTTGTATGACATACAACACCAAACATTTCACAGTCCACTGCCCTCTTCCAAAAGAGCACAACCTTTGGGAATCACTTGAGACCGTAAAACAATTATCCTGGAGCGGCAATCCCCCTACTCAAGTATGGGGAGCAACCCATCATAGCAAACCGCTTGGATCATTATAGTCCCTTCTTAATTAGATCAGCGCATCTGCAGCAGTTCTTTTTCCTCCAGATACACAGCTAGAGCCTCCGGGTCCTCGAAAGTACTAGTCTGATTGTGTAAGGTCACCCTCATCCGAGCCGGGTATAACAACCTAAACCTTGCTTGCAATTGTTGCAACCGTGGCCTCAAAGCTAGCAGGCCTCTCCGTCTTCCACTGTGTGCTTGGCAAAGTCAGGGAAAAAGAGCAGCCTATGCCCCTCATATTCTACTGGGGCACATGCCCGTGAGGCCTCCATAATCTGCATCACTTGCTGGAAATGAAGAACCTTGAGAATGACTGGTCTCTCGCGCTTGCTGTTAAGTTGAGGCTGAGAGGGGACCCTGTGCGCACGTTCTATCTCGAAGGGGAGCGCAAATGTTAAATGTAACACTTGCAGAATCATTTTCTGAAGGAATGCCACCATATCTTTACCTTTAGCTCCTTCAGGGACACCAAAAATCCGCACGTTATTCCTTCATGCTCTATTGTTCCCATCTTCCAGATCCTTCTGCAGAGTTTTGATTTGTTTCACCTGTCTTTCCAGGAGACGAAGCCGCTTCTCGTGAGCACCCAGCACGTTCTCTGTCTTGTCTTGCCTTAAGGTAAGCGCCTCCATAGAAGCTCTCAGCACCCCAACGTCGGCTTGCACCACTGTCAGCACCTCCCCATTCGCCCGGACCATCTCTATGATTGCTCGCACCTCCGAGAGCAACTCTTGCAGGGCCTCAGGTTCTCGTGCGGGCGCCATCTTTTGTGGAGAGGGGGGTTCCGTTTTCGATCGCTTTGCACTTCTTTGCATTAGGGAAGTCCAGCCGCGTCGGCTTAGGCCCGGACATTCTCCCCAAGCTAACAGTCACCACGTTCTCTGCTTCTCGGCTCAAAACCATGGCGTGTTAGGCAGGATGCTTCCCAGACTCTCCGGAGCAAACGCTCTATGCGGCCATCTCGTTCAGCACCAGGCTCCGTCTCCAGCCTTAAGTATTCTTTATCACAAGAATAACTTTTCAAAACTAATCTTTTGCTGCAGGCCTGAGGAGAAATTCCCATGGAGACCTTCATTTCAAGGGTTGGCTGCATCAGGGATTATTGCAGGTTTATTATAACAAAAAATGTTGAAAGGTGTTTTATTCCCACATATTTTAGGTATAGTTATGGGTGCTACAATTACACCATCCATAGCAAATTTATATATGGATAAATATGAGAAAGTCTGACCTTATACCTGCTTATGTAGTCCCCCAGTTTTATAAAAATCCTATTTTGCATTTAAAAGTAGGGATGTGCTTTCATTTCAAAATGAAAGCAACAGTAGTGCATGTTCTTGCACGAAAGAGCTCACAATTGCTTAACAGTGTACACTGTTGTGCAATAGTTTCCATGTTCATGCATGCATACACTATTTGCACATGCTCAGAGCTGACGTATAGAGGGGATCTACGTCCAGAATGGAAAGAGCCCTTCAGTGTTTTGGGGCTCTGATTCATGTCACACTTCGAGCTGCCTTGGTCGTCACTCAGTGTTCTGTAGCCTTGATGATGCTGTTCTTTTTGCTGCCTTGCTCAGCATTCACAGGCTGACGCAGAAACCTTGTGTGGAGCCATGCACTATAGCTCAGTGCACAGTGTTCTAATACAAGCAAAATGCAATTTGTTTTACTCACGGATGCAGTAAAAAAATATGTAAACCAGTTACATAGTAACATAGTAAATGATGGCAGATAAAGACCAGTATGGTCCATCTAGTCTGCCCAGTAAGATGGCAAGAGTAAGTACAACTGCCGCTCCATGCAGGCCACCCCTCCCCATGTCTTTGTTTAGGGGTGAACCCACCGCTCTGTGTAGTACACCCCTGTTTGTTGAGAAATTAGATAGTTAAGTTTATTTTGATTTTCTTCTGTTGCTGTAAAGGGATCCACTGTGTCTGTCCCTTGCCATTTTGAATTCTGTCACTGTATTTGGCCCACCACTTCCATCGGGAGGGCATTCCAAGCATCCACCACCCTTTCAGTGGAAAAGTATTTCCTGACATTGCCTTTCAGTTTACCCCCTTGCAGCTTCATGTGATTCCCTATAGTTTTACAGCTTCCCCGTCTTTGGAAGAGGTTTGTTTGTTCATTATTTCTCTTTAAGTATTTAAAGATCTGAATCATATCTCCCCTATCCCTCGTCTTCTCCATAGTGTACATATTTAGGTCTTCAAGTCTCTTCTCATAAGGCTTCTGATGCAGGCTCAAAATCATTTTGGTCGCCTTCCTCTGAACAGTTTCCAGTCTTTTTACATCCTTTGCAAGATATGGTCTCCAAAACTGAACACAGTATTCCAAGTGAGGTCTCACCAGTGACTTATACACTGCCATTAGTATCTCTTCCTTTCTGCTGGTAATTCCTCTTTGTATGCAGCCCAATATCCTCCTTGCTTTTGCCACCGCCTTGTCGCACTGTTTTGCCACCTTGAGATCCTCAGAAATAATCACACCAATGTCCTTCTCCTTGTCCATGCACACCAACCTCTCGCCCTCTATCGCGTACATTTCTCTTGGATTTCTGCTTTCCAAGTGCATGACACTGCACTTCTTCACATTAAATCTTAACTGCCAAGCATTAGATCATTCTTCCAGCTTTTGTAGATTTTTCCTCATGTTATCCACTCCCTCAGGGGAGTCCACTCTGTTGCAAATTTTCGTGTCATCTGCAAAAAGACAGACTTTTCAATTCAGTCCTTCAGCAATATCACTCACAAATACATTGAACAGTGCCGGCCCAGGACCGAACCATGGGGCAACCCGCTAATCACGCTCCTTTCATCTGAGTGAGCTCCATTTACCATCACCTTCTGTCATCTGTCAGTCTACCAATTTCTGATCCAGTTCACCACCTTGGGACCCATCCCCAAACTACTGAGTTTATTGATAAGCCTCCTATGAGGAATAGTATCAAAGGCTTTGCTGAAATCCAGGTAGATGACATCCATCGCATGCCCCTGATCTAGTTCTCTGGTCACCCAGTCAAAGAACTCATCAGATTTGTTTGGCAAGATCGTCCTTTGGTAAAAGGATGTTGCCTCGGATCATGCAACCTGTTGGTTTTGAGAAAGTCCACTATTCGCTCTTTAAGGAGCACCTCCATTACTTTTCCCGCCACCGAGATAAGGCTCACAGGCCTGTAGTTAGTCACCTCTTCCATGTCACCACTTTTGTAAAGAGGTACAACATCAGCCCTTCTCCAGTCCTGAGGAACTTCTCCTGTTTCCAAGGATCTATTGAAAACATCCTTTAACGGCCCTGCAAGAACTTCTCTGAACTCTTTCAGTATCCTGGGATGTATCCAATCCAGTCTCATAGCCTTGTCCACTTTCAGTTTTGCAAGTTGTTCTAACACATCATCTTCTGTGAATGGTGTGGTATCTACTTCATTTCTATTTTTATATTTGGAAGTCACAGGTGGTCCTTCTCCAGGATTTTCTTTAGTAAAAACAGAGCATAAGTGTTTGTTTAACAATTTTGCTTTTTCAATGTCACTTTCCACAGTCCATTCCCAGCACTTCTGAGTCCTGCAATTCCATCTCTGATTTTCCTCCTCTCCCGAATATACCTGAAGAAAGTTTTGTTGCCACACTTCAGAACCTTTAGCCATCTTTTCCTCGGCCTTTGATTTTGCTTTCCTTATTTCTCTTTTTGTCTCTTTTAGTTTGATCCTGTATTCCTTTCTGTGTGCCTCTGTTTGCAAGCTTTTGAATTTTCTGAAAGCTGTGTTTTTTGCCTTTATTTGAGCAGCCACTTCTTTGGAGAACCAAATAGGTTTCTTTCTCCTCTTGTTTTTATTTACACTCCTTACATATTTATCGTTTGCCCCTTTTATTGCCAACTTTAGTTTAGCCCATTGCAATTCCACTTCCCTTATCCCCTCCCACCCTGTCAACTCCTCCTTCAGGTACTTGGCCATTTTACTGAAGTCAGTGTTTTTGAAGTTTAGGACTTTGAGCTTGCTATGACTGGACTGCATCTTGACTTTTATCTCAAACTACACCGTGTGATGATCGCTGCTGCTCACAGGGGCACCCACCCGGACATTTGACACGCTATCACCGTTGGTGAGCACTAAATCCAGCATTGAGCTTTCCCTGGTTGGTTCCATCACCATTTGTTTAAGTAACGCATCTTTGAAAGCATCCACAATTTTTTTGCTTCTTTCTAGATTCGCAGGAGGAGTAATCCAATCCACATCAGGTAGATTAAAGTCACCCAATATGATCACTTCCCCCTTTGTGGCTATCTTAGCAATATCTATAATCAATTCGTTATCTATTTCTTCAATTTGGGTTGGAGGTCTGTAAACTAAAGTAGTATGATTGACAGTGTTATCTCCTCTTTCCAACACAATCCAGAGCGCTTCTTCTTTTCCCCCTTCATTTCAGTAGCTTTAATATTGCTTTTGACATACAAGGCTACTCTTCCTCCTTTTCCACTTTCTCTGTCTCTTCTGAATAGATTATAGCCAGCTATGGCTATATCCCATTCACGTGATTCATTAAACCATGTTTCTGTAATGGCCACAATGTCCAAGTCCATTTCCATCATTAGGACTTCCAGGTCTGGAACTTTGTTGGCTAAGCTTCGAGCATTTGTGCTCATTGCTTTCCAGCATTTAACTGTATTGCATGTATTTTGCATTGATTTTTTTCTGCCCACTTCTTCCCCCTTGTCGTCGATGTGTAGTTTAAAAGTTGCGTGCAAATAACTGCAGGCACATAGCAGGCACATAGCCCGTGGATTTGCGCTACTCCCTCTGTGAGCAAAAAAAAAAAAAGGTCACCTGAGGTGAAATTTGATACTTCACTTCAGATGACCCAATGAGCCCCAGACCTTGATTCCCACCAACTCGGAGTGACCTAGTGGTTAGGACATGGTACCTCAGGCCAGGGGGTTCAAGTCACACCTGGGGACAGCAATCTCCAGCCAGAGGGACTGGGGTTTCTAGCCCTTTAGGCACTCCTTGTGGCCTTGGGCAAGCCACCTAACCCTCCATTGCTCAGGTACACATAGACTGTGAGCCCTTTGGGGACAAGGGAATGAATCCGGTACCTGTTTGTAGTGATTACATAATGTAAACTGCTTTGACTGAAGGATAAGGCAGTATAGAAAACTGATCAAATAAATAAAAACTCACTCTAAACCTCCTACTCACCCCATCCACCTCAAAAAGATAGCAGTGGACCCAGTGTCACCTCCCCCCATTCCTTAATCCACACTGAATCATTGGTGGCCCCGAAGATGTCCATATCACATACACTGATATTTCTGAAATTGTGCCTGAACTCGGACATGATCTTTTTTGTATATTTTATATGTATTAGTATTTATCTTGTACACATCCAGGTATTTTATTTTTTATTTATTTATTTATTAGTATTTATATACCGCCACTTCCAAAGATCAGTGGCGGTTTTCAAAGAACAAAACAGGGACTTTACATTATAACATCAGAATAACTTATTTACAAGGCAAGTGTAATAATTGTAAAACAATTAACATAATTATATACAAGAATCAGTTACTGTATAAAAACGTATTGGTGCATGAGAAGTAAAGATGATGGGAAAAGAGGTTAGCAGAGGGATCAAAATGTTTGTGGCTGCTGGTTGTTGATGTAGGAACTATAGTATTCGATGAACAGGTGTGTTTTAAGTTCTTTACAGAAGGGTTGGAGGTCCTTAATAACTCTTAAGTTGTCTGGTAGTGCATTCCAAATGGAAGGGGCACCGTAAGTAAAGGCTCTATTGCTGGTGGTTTTATTGGTATTGTGGATATCAGTTAGAATTGTTGAGTATTTTGGAAACAAATCCTCCTGGCTCTTGTAATGCTGAGTGAGTTGAGTAGGGATCTGAGGAATGAGGGGGTAATCACATGAATGAAAAGATAATGGTACCATATGAGAAAATATTAGGAAACAAACAATAAATTAGAAAATAAATTAGAAATAGTGTCATTTTAAATTAACCCACAAGTGAAGGAATTAGAGAGGGATTCCAGGAAATTACAATAGCAGAGGCTCAAAATTATTGGCCTCAAACTATGAACTTGGCCATGATTGGCCTCTCCAGGCTTGTTTTCATCTGGGCATCATTTCTAAAACGTGCCTCTACATCTACCTGATAATTTTTGTCTTGAAATCTGCCTCAAGTTCAGAATTTTGATGAATGAAGCCCTCAGGAATTCCAGTATGTTTATTTATTTATTTTATAATAATTTGTATTCCACTGATCCACTAGCAGTGTGCTCAGCAGATTAAACCAAATAAGTGTTAATCAAACCAACATAAAGCATGATGATAATTAACAACTGGATCAAGATCAAGTCAAATATCTGGATAAGACTGCAGCGAAGAGGAGGTCAGAGATTTTATCGAGTGGACCATCCTGTCTGCAGAATCACTGAGGAGAGTGTGAAATCTTTTTGGGCCCAGAGCTGCACTGAGTTTAATGGCTAGGTTAAGGGGGTCTGAAAAGGGTCTGGAGGGAAGCAAAGTGATGCCACTCAAACTCAGTGGAGGTGTAAATCTAAATACTAGATGCAATGTTCATCTTTTGTGAATCAATGCCCCCCCCCCAAGCAAAGATTATGTCTCTAACAATGTTGAGACATAATCTGTTGAATTTGCGTCACAAATATCCCGTGCATGTAACCCTTTCTGCATTTTTACGAATGTACATACTTTATGTAAACAGTTAACTGTTATAACTCTTTCATAATGTTCCATGTAAAGTTCTGTTTTGTTACAATGCAAACCGCCCCTGATCTCTGGAAGGGGTGGCATAGAAAAAAGGTTTCAAATAAATAAATAAATAAAATAAATAGGCATGTGCATTCTTTTTGAATGAAATTATAGAAAAACCCTTGAAACTTTGTGGGAGGGGGGAGTGTAGAGCTTTTCCCTATCATTAAATGTGCATTATTGCTCAGTAATACACACCACTGCTAAATAGTGCATTCCGGTCCATTTGAACCGTATGTCCCTCCCCTCTCCGTCACAGGCCCATCTTGAATCCACCCGTTCCTCTGCTTTCTTCTTCCTGGGCCCCCAACTCTGGAACTCGCTTCCCCTTGCTCTCCGCCTCGAACCCTCCTACAAATCCTTCAAGACCATGCTGAAGACCCACTTATTCTCCTCTGCTTTTCATCTTCCTCCCCCCCCCCTGCTACCCTTTCCCCACCTTCTCATTGAATGCTGATGTTTTTCTACCCTCTGCTCCCTGTGCTATTTTCTTTTCTGTTATGTCTGTTGTATTCTTCCCCTCTACTGTTCTATTCCCTACTCTTTTAATTATTATGGCGTTCTTTTCCTTTTCCAGCAGCCTTATTTTTGATATTGTGAACCACTCTGTGCCCCCGTGGTATGAGTGGTATATAAAATGCGTTAATAAAGATAAAGATAAAGATAATAGTGTGCACTACTATCGACAAGAAAAAATATTAAAAAAAACTAAATTTAAAAAATGCAAATATGAGAACCTAAACAAAACATTGTTTGCTTGCACAGCTCTAATGCATAATACTATCACAATATGCTCACAAGCTGCATTTCCATTTCAGAGTCAAAAGTAAATAGCTCTTACAGAGGTAAACAGTGCTACAATATTTTCCTTTGCTTTATATTGTAAACTGAGACATAAAGCCACAGGGAATTCTTAAAAGTAAGGAAAACAGAGTCCTCATGCTGCAGAGTACTCATCTTGGAAGTGGTATCAAGAAGGATCTTGCAACAGAAAGAGAGGGGAAATGTTTTTAGACTGATATATGATCTGTTTGATTAAGTTACAGTGTATTAACAATTTGGCTCTGTATTCAGAAGGTGATATTAGAAGAAAGCACTTAGAAAAACTGTATTGATGCTTATCTCAGATCTACTTCTTGTCAACTGATTCATACTTCAACTTGTTCAGTGACATGCAAAGATTTCTGTAAATCCTATTGCAGTCCTCGTGTCATTTGTTTTCTTTTGCATTTTCTCATTCCTTCTTTCCATTTAATATTTAAATGACAGAATGAGTATTATGTATATTGCACACACCTCCAAAGAGACCTTGGCATTTACAAGGATAAAATGGCCATTCTTGGCACAGATGAGCAATTCTCGTTTTTTCCAATCTGAGTGGCCTCTGGCTGATTTGGCATTTCAAAAACCTTTTTTCTATAAGTCTGCCTTATGGTGGCATTTATAACGGTATGGCAAAGAGCAACTTACAGCTGACAACATTGTTCAAGGTCAATGGAATGGTGCTAGAAGATTTTGGCGATTCAGAGCATGTAGAATAGTAAGAAGCCTGGCAGGCATGCACCTTACCTGCTAATATCAGAAATTCATGTCTTTGGCAATCTAATTAAGTTGAATTTTAATGTTTATCTGCTTGAGAGAAAAAATATCATGCTCTCTCTATATAGTGATACACGAAAATGTGGAACTGAAAGATATATAAAATGCATTTTTTAGGGGATCATGAAGTAGAAAATAAACACTTTACCTTGATGCCAACCAAAGTCATAAATTATACATTATCACATCTAGAAGATTAAATTAGCCGTGAAAAGTTTGCTGTGCCATTGCTTTCTTAAGTTTGCTGTAGCTTTGAACTCATTGTCTTATAGTATTTATGCATGTAAAATGATATACAATGCAATTTGCCTTGACAACTGGGGGGCTGATATTCAAAGCCAATTATGCGGTTGCCTGCGGCTGATGAAAGCATAACTGGTCTATCTGTGTATTTTCAAAAAATAAAAAATATACAGACTATACTGGGCCATTTAAATTGCTAAACTGCCAGATATTATCCATATATTTGTGGGCTAGGTTAGAAGAAGAGCGAGTGTGAGATAAAAATGTATACATTTCATGGAGATATTGAGATGCTAAATGGATAATTTATACATTTAGTTTGGGCCTGGGCAGGTACTACACTATCCATTCACTCAGCAGTGCTACCTATATGGATGGCTTTATTGAATATAAGGCTTATGGGGCCCTTTTACTAAAGCCCACTAGGTGGATAATGTGCATTTTAGCACATGCTTACTGTCCATGGTGACACCTGAGGTGGGCATGATAGCAAGCGATCACTCAGATGTACATTAATCAACCATCGCGTGATAGGTCAGGGACTGGGTGGGTTAGAGGGGAGTATGGACATTGCACATCGTGATTAGTGCAGGAATCCTTAGCGTGTGCTCACCATTAATGTCACAATTAGCGTGGGTACACCTAACGATACTTCTATGAGTATCGTTAGGTGTACCCTTGTTAACTGTGCTGCATGTTAGCATACATATCTGAGCTCGGTCTGCTGGGAACATGCTGGCCGCAGCCTCAAAAGTAACTGCAGAAGCATTGCGCTTACTGTGCCTTAGAAATGTGCACTGTGCACAACCTTAATGGGATTTAGTAAAAGGGCCCCTAAGTTAACTGTCAGCACCAGCGTTTTACTTCAGCTGGTGATCACACTAGCTGAGTATTGGGCTATAGATACAGAGATTAAAATACTTAAAAGGTATTAATGAATAAACATTTCCAAAGATGCAGAAGCTATAGAACTAAAAGAAATAAAACGAAACTGCATGTGATCATCCAATTGGGATATACACAAGAATGCTAATAATGATAAACTTAAAAGCAACATCAGGAAAGGCTTTTTCAAAGAAAGAGTGGTGGATGCCCTGAATGGCCTCCTGATGAAGGTGGAGGTAGGGACAAAAACAATGATGGAATTCAAAAAGGTGTGGTATAAACATTGAAGGAATAGGTTTATCAGCCCAAAGCGAGTTACATTTAAAGTATAGTATATATTTGCTGTTCCTAGAGGCTTACAATCTAAGGGACCGATGCAGAAAAACTTAGCACAGCATTTTTCTGGCACTTTTCCCATGCTAGGCCTCCAATACAGAAAACAAGCTAGGGCTGGAAAAAGAAAAAAAAACATGCAAAAGTTCAGCGTGCTTGGCATGCAAATCGCTGCATATTTAATTTAATATTTAACTCATTGAGAAGGTAGTCCAGAGACAACTCCAAGAACATTTAGATGCTAACAACATATTGGACCCACAACAACATGGCTTTCGTCCACTCCACGGAGTCGAGACCCTCATGACGTCGCTAATGAACACCCTCCTCATGGGAACTCAAGCCAAGCACTCTGGATATGCCATGATCTTCCTGGACATATCAGCTGCCTTCGACACCATCTCCCACAACATCCTCATACACAGACTACAAGCAATCGGCATCAAAGATAACGTACTCCAATGGTTCTGTTCCTATCTGACCAATAGACAACAACTGATCCGTACAAACCTATCAAACCCCCCCCCCCCCCGTTCCAGCAACACCAAGGAGTACCCCAAGGATCCACATTATCTGCCATGCTCTTCAACATCTACCTGCAACCACTCTGCTCAATCATACGCACATACAACATTAACTACCATATCTATGCGGACGACATAATGCTCTATGCTCCAATCACAACATCCAACCCAACCAATAAACACCTATCGAAATGCTTCACCGAGGTATCCAGCTGGCTACAAAAGAACAACCTATCCATCAACATAAAGAAAACTGAAGCCCTCATAGTAACAAAGGACCCAGACTTCACACCACCTACACACCTCGACATTGGAACCACAAAAATACAAATACAACCACAAATAAGATACCTGGGAATCATCATAGACCAAGCACTCACACTCAATCAACAGATCAAGAAAACCACCGCAACAATCTACCACAAGGCTAAAACAGTACAATGTCTCAGACCTCTTCTTGAACCACAGGACTTCAGAACAGTGATGCAAGCCTTGACACTCCCCCACCTGGACTACTGCAATATAATATACCATGGACTTCCAGCCACTCATACCAACCCACTTTGAATTGCCTTAAACACCACAGTAAGAATTATCAAGAATGCAAAAAAACAGGACCATATCACCCCAGTCCTGAGGGAGCTACACATACTCCCTCTAGAAGCAAGAATCAAATACAAATCCACCCTACTCACCCACAAAGCTCTCTACCAAACTCAAACCTCCCAGCTCCGCACTCTACTGCTTCAAAAAATCATTATTGTTGGCCACCAGGTGACGACCCCAAAACCTTGTAATTGTTTATAATCAATTATTGTATGTTCCACTGCTTTGACCCAGTGAAAAGCGGGATATAAATACAGCTAAATAAATAAATAAATTGCATCTGATGTAAAAAACTTTACTGAAACTTACCCAGTTTCACGTCAGCTTCAAGTAGGTGTAAAGTTCCAGTCAGGAGCAAAAATATCATCTGAGGTGAAGCTTGATCCAGACTTCGGGGAAAATCCTCGATGCTATTGGCATACTGTCGGGGGCCAGTGCTCCCCTTGGACACTGACCCCCCAACAGAAACAACCCTGATGGCCCAGCTGCCTATATTCCCCCTCACCTAAACAAAAAAAGCCCTGGGGGTCCTGTGGCTCTGATCCCCCACCACACAAACAAAAAACTCCCTAGTGACCCAGTGGCCCTGAACCCTTCCATTCCCCTCAAGTACTTTAAATCATGTGGGGAGAGTATTGCCCACATGCTCTCACCACTGCATCACCATCTTGTAAATTGGTGGCACCTGGACCTATATGGTATGTCCTAGGATGCATCGGGTGGGGTAAGACTCAAGGCAGTATTCTACATATTTTGTAAACATCTCAATGGAATTAATGCCATGGTAGAGAACATTACTATAATCTATTTCATCTTCTGGCCTGGAGTCTGCGCTACCTTTCCCAGAAGTAAATACTTATTCATCTGTGCAGGAAGGGTTTATTCTAGAACAATCCTCCAAGGATTTTGAACTAGCTTACAGATTCTTGTGGGATATGATTGAGAGATTTGGGAAAGCACCTGAGGACAGGCTATCTCCCTCTCAGTTATGATATTGTTTAAATATCTCTACTGGCCATTTGGTCTGAGCACTTCCCTTACAGATATATATAATGCAACAGTTTTCTGTCACATATCTATGGACATCCTAGCTTGTTTTGCACCCCCCGAGGAAGGCTTTACAGCCAAAATGCATCAGGGTTGGTTCCAATAAAGTTGCTAGACCACTACCCTTTTGTACCTGCTTTTGTTTGTTCTTCTACTCCCCATGGGTATTTTACTCTTTGTTGGACCTTCTGTATCGACATCCTGTATTCTCAACAGCAATCCAAAGTGTTATGTTTCCATGCCTAATACAATGCACTTATGGGGATTATTTTAGAAGCCCTATTTGTGCTTTGGGCATCTGAAAATGGACATAGAGAAGTCATAAGCACAGAGACATCTCCAGAGCCAATTTAGAAACCGGATCTGTGGATGCCTCCAGTACAAGAATGTCCTATTCAGAAGGGGGGTGTGGTGTAGACATGGCCAGGGCATTGGATGGAAGGCTTGACTAGTCAGTTATATGGTCTTTTATGACATCATGTTTCTATGTTTCTAGCATGATTTCAGAAATGTCCCAGATGTCCAAGTTGAATCAAAGGTTATACCTACTCCAGGCATGAATAGGCATCTGGAAAGTGCTCAGTTTGTCAGGTTGGAGGGTATGGAGAAGGCGGTACACTCATATCCTCTTTATTTTACACTTTGACAACAAACACTGATGGGGAATAGGGGCTCGTGTTTTCATTTTGTCATACCCCTGGGATGTCCTTGTTTCCAACCTTACTTGTGATGGACAGCCCTGCTCCATGGTTTCATAGCAGGGACATCTAAATGGATTCTGGCATGGGTGCCCACATCAGGGGCATCTATGTTTCTAAAATCAGGCTGAAACAGATGTCCCCAGCATTTTTCTGAAAATTCTGTCCTGGGCATCTCCGATTACACTTGGGCGCCCTTTCTGAAATGCCACGTCACATAAGTTAAAAGGAGATATCATTATTATTCACAGTTCATATCCCTCCATTGCTGTGGCCTCTCTCTTTGTATGGGTTTCTGGGCATGTCAATATTTTGTTGTAAAAATGAATCTCTTAAGGAATACAGAACGCAAATGCACTGTGCACCGTTGTGTCAAAGCTGACTGCTGGCAACCTAGCAGCCTATGGGTTTCCTTGGTAAGGTGTGACTGGAAGGAAATTGCTAGGCCTTTCTTCCAAGGTAATAGAGGGTAAAGTGGCTTGGTCTCTTGGTCACCAGTTCACTGCTCTAACCACTAGGTTATACCTCCACTCCTTAAATTGCCTGTGATTATCTTGAGCTATTGGTTTCTTCCATACATGTGTTCTTTGTTTTAGAATCTCGCCATTCTTTACTTATTTATTTCAATATTGATGCTAAAGGTATCTAGATTACCTCATCACCTCACCTCTGGATAATTTTTTATGACAGACTTCATTTTCAGTGAAATATCAACAGCAAGGGTATGAATAATGCATAAGCACATGGCTACAGTGTCAACTGTATTTAACATTTCTTCAGAAATTTCATGAAAGGTTTTGTGGTACCAGGTATTCACCTAAATGAGCACATCCTTCTAATCTTTCTTAATGTTCAGCAAATGCCTTCTAAACTCCTACATGAAATATTGGACCCTAAAAAGACCCATTGCACAAAAGGAGGAGACTTACTTTACCTCCCTCGAAATGTGGGGCTTCCTCAAACACCATGGCTTTTTTTCTGGCTAGAGAATAGTACTTAGGTTTTCATTCTCTTCATCAGACCTAGTTGTGCATTTCTACAGCAAACCTCCTGGCTTTCATTGTGATTTTATATTTACCTCTTTCCATTAGGTCAAGATGATAAACAGAGATCTTCATGGCATGACTAGTGGTGGCGATTGCCCACCCTCCACAAGCAAGGTCATTTACTATTCCAGTATCTCAAGAAGTAGGTTCCTCAGAAGCTTGGGTACTGCTTCTAACAATCCAGCCAATTTGTGTTATCATTCAGTCCTAACTACAGACACTTCAGGTCTGTCACAGGAAGCTCAG
The DNA here is from genome assembly GCA_033557465.1 of Ichthyophis bannanicus. Lineage (NCBI taxonomy): Eukaryota > Metazoa > Chordata > Amphibia > Gymnophiona > Ichthyophiidae > Ichthyophis > Ichthyophis bannanicus. The sequence continues at coordinate 294,551,915 of CM066034.1, forward strand.
CTTGTTGCACATCATTCACCACCTAGGTCACCACCTAGGGTTGGAGAACCTTTTCCACATCAACCACTTAGAACTCAAGACGAATAACTATGAACCGTGGTTTGTTTATCTCCTTCGGGATTCATCAGTCTTTATTCAGACAGATAAATAAGAAATCTTGTGTTCTTAGCAAAGGAGACCCCTGTTAAAAAAAACAGGCATTTGAAACTTCTCTCTTAGCCAATCACATCTAAAAATATAAGCTGCTTATTTCCTTGAGATTTAGAAATACTAGTTGACAGACCCATTAACGTTGTACAGCCCTATGATTGGATCCTGGGTGCATTACTCTTAAGAGCCATCTTCTGAGACTAGGGGGACCCCACAGATCAACCATTTTTGCCAGCAGTGAAACAAAGCTACCTCTCTATTTCTCCATTCTCCCATCCTCAGCATATCTAACTTTGGATGCCCTAGTGATTCTATTTAGGAAAAAAAGTTTCTCGGGGAGCCATGCTTTCAACTGCCATGGCGACTCATCAACTTTACATGGATCCAGTATGTGCATATAGTCTTTCAGAAGGTTCAATATTTTTGTTGCGAAGCCTTTCATCACAGGCTAAAGCCTAATTAATGGCTAGACTAGCAGAGAGGGATGAATGTGGCGCTCATCTTATATAGACTATGTATGATGTTTGTCAGACTTTCTTTAGAATTTCTGCTTTCACAATCATGGTTAAAAACTTAGTCTGAGTACAGGCCTCCTACTTAAGTAAGGATGTGTCTTCCAAGTTGGCAGATGCTCCTTGTACAGGAGACTACTGGTTTGGAAAGAAAGTGAAGGAAACAGTAAGATATGATAAAGGATCACTGTTCCACATTTCCACATCTATTGGGACACAGCTCATTTTTCTAGGTTATTGGGTTCTGCTTCTGAAAAGGCAAGCAGTTCTTCTTCCATGAAAGCTCCTTAATTTCCAATCTTTATATCACAACAGGACAACAGTCTTCTTCATGCAGATGAAGTGTCTAGCCTTCACTGCTCTTGAATTAACAGAGCTTATTCAAGATATTTGTCTAGCTGCCAGAAGGTTATATCCTGAATGTGTATACACTTTTAAGTGGAAGAAATTTTCTATCTAGTCTTTTACTAATGGTCAGAATTCTACAAAATAGCCACCTACTGCCCTGTTACAGTATTGATAGCATTTGTATCATCTGGAACTCCAAACGTCCTCCATTAAAGAATACCTTAGTACTTTCTAAGCCTACCATACTCCAGTACAAAACCTTCCAGCGTCTCGCTGTCAAATCATCTCACATTTTATGAAGCATCTTCTCCATGTCGACCTTCTGTTACAGAAGTTCCCTATGCCTTGGTGCTTTAATATAGAACTGGCCCCACCTCTTAATTTCCTCTCATGGAAGGCCTCAGTGACCTACCAGCCCTACAATCAATTTCATCATAAAGAGGTTTTACTTATTTATTTATTTATTTATTTTAACCGTTTTTTTATGCTGCTTTATCATTTTAGTCAAAGCGATTTACATTGTAACTTATACTTGGTACATTAAACAGGGACATTGATAACTTGGATTCTTCTGAGGCAATAGAAGGTTAAAAGTGACTTGCCCAAGGTCACAAGGTTGTCCTCTGAACTCATTTTAAGTTTTTGCCTAAGATAGTGACACCTTTCCACATTAATGAGGAAACAGTGCCTTTTTAGGTTTTTTTTTTCAAAACTTATGTGAAAAGACTTCAACACTCTAGACTATAAAATGGCTCTTGTGCACTACCTTAAAATATCTGAATAGCATAGGAAGTCTGCACAGCACTTTTATCTTCTTTGATCCCAATAGAATTGGTGTGCTAGTTACAAAAAGAGCTCTAGAAAATTGTCTAGCATCCTGCTTCCAAATCTGTTATCAACAAGGCAGTGCTCATCTCAGCTCCAAACTAAAGTTTTATCTGATTAGAACTACTACAACATCCTTGGCTCTCTTAAAGTCTGTCTCACTAGATACTATGGGAGTCATTGCAAGCCATGAATAAGTCCCCCTAGATGTTGGATAGCAGCGACAGCCAGTGGAGCCAAAGCAGGGAGGCATGCAGGAGGATCGCTGCAGCCGGACCCTGGCCATGGGAGGCCGGATTGGGGGTGTAGCTTTGGGAAAAGGTAGTGGCCAGCATGCACAGCTCCATAATGGAACCACGGTGCCATGGCAATGAGACACCATAGCACTGTGGTTCCATTATGGAGCCAGGAGAAGTTCAACGTGGATGTGGATCGATGTGTGGCCCTTCAGAATTGGGGCCTGGCCTGCATGTACAAGCCGGTAGACCCAATTATGATCCTGATCAGAATCAAGTCTACTGCTGTACATCCTGATTCTGAGGGGTCATACAGGGGCTGGACATCCAGTAGGGAATACGCCTCCAGATGAAAAGTTGCAGCATGATCCTTGCTTCATGACTTTATGTGCAGGACTGGCCTGAGAGTTTCTACTGTCCTAGACAGGCATGGCTGCTGACCCCTCCCCCTACCCAGAGGCTGCCCAAGTCCTACCCTTTTGCCCAAGTATTCATCATCTCTTTCCTTCCTTTCCCGTCCTCTGACTTGGGGGGAAGGTACTGCAACCCCTTCACCATTCTTCTAAGAGGCGGCAGAGCAAGCCACTTTGGCACTGCAGTGGGCCTTGAAGCACCCATGCACATGAATGCACTCATGGCCTGCCACTCCTACCCCTCCAATAGGAGGGTTCCAGAACAGCAGGAAATAAGTATGCTCATATGTAAGGGTGCATCAAAGCTCACTGCTGCACCAAAGTAATTTGCTCTGCCATCACTTTGATGAATGGTGCTGGGGTCTTATGCCATGCATTGATGTCTGCAACCGTAGGTGTTCACTTAGGCTTCCTAGTGGACATGCTGGCCCTGCTTATATGACATTGCTACCTGGGCTATGCATCAATAAAGGGCAGTGCCTTCTATCAAGCTGTGTCAAACAATTTGTCTGTGTAAACTTGCGACTCTCACATTCTGTTAATATGGGCTGTTATAGGCAATCAAAATTAACCGTAATTTTAGAAGGGACATCTATGAGGAATCTGGGACATCCAGGTCACTACATCCTAAATACCAGAGGAATTGGCTTGATATGTAAGTACGTTCTGAAATCATGCCATCTCTGTCCCGAAAGATACACATCCCCACAACCTGTTCTGGAGATGGTCCCATGTATATAGCAAGGCCAAGTATGTGCACATTAGCAGGCCATTCTAGAAATGCAGATGTCCTTGAAATGCACAGCCACAAAAAGGGGTACATAGACATACTGGTCAAGGAATTTCAGAATGGAGGCATCTATGTTTTGATATATGCAATCCCAGCCAGCCATTTCAGATCCTCTGTCGAGCAGCAGCAGGGCAGTAAAATGAATGGGCTGTTGATTAACATGCATGCTTATTTAGACCCAGTGGTGGTGAGAGCACATTTCATCCTTCCCCCTATGGGTGTTGCTACCATGAAGCACATTTTTGCAACTTATTAATGGTCAGGAGCAGGAATAGGCATGGACAAGTAAATAGCCAGGGCCGGATGTGCTCAAGCTGTTCTGAAATTGCATAATTACATGCATCTCCCTAGCATGGACAGGAGGTTTACATTCTCCAACACTCACACTTGTGACTTGGATGTCTATATAACCATCTTTGTGATTTGCACATCTGAATGGTCATTTTCATATATTCAAATCACAGCTAGAGATTCTAAAATGACCCCCATTGTCTTATACATGTATAAAAACATACATAGGATTGCACCTTGTGTATACTTATAGTATATATGTGTATATGGTGGTGAATTTTGCATAGCTGGATTACTTTGTGTAAAAGTGGGTTTTATACATAAAGAGGCTAATTTTATAGACCTTTTTGATATGGAATATGCTGAGTTATGCATATAAAAAGACTCTTACAAAATTATGTCAGGCTTAAAAGTATGAGCACTGCAAGCAGACAGGTATTTGTAGAGTAGGCATGCTCAACAGAGGAGTTTGGGAAGAGCATAGGTGGAGTCATAATTTAAGATATGCCATACTGGGTCAGACCAAGGGTCCATCAAACTCAGTATCCTATTTTCAGCAGTGGCCAATCCAGATCACAAGTACCTGTCAGGTTCCCAAAAGGTATACAGATTACATGCTGCTTGTCCAATGGGTAAGCAGAAGATTTCCCTGGTCCTCTTTAATAATGGTTTATGGACTTTTCCTCCAGGAACTCATCCAAATGTCTTTTAAATTCAGTTAACAGCTCTTACTACATCAATTGATAACAAATTCCAGAGTTTGCTTACATGTTGAGTGAAACATTATTTTCTCTGATTAGTCTTACTGTAAATGAGCTACTTTGCAATTCCATTGCATGCCCCCAAGTCTTTCTACTTTTTGAAGTAGTAAACAATTGATTACATTTACCCATTCTGCTCCATTCATTATCATATAGACCTCCCCTCAGCCATCTCTTTTCCAAGTTGATGAACCCTAACTTTTTAAGCCTTCCCTCTTAGGGATATCCTTCCATCCCCTTTAACATTTTTGTTGCTCTTTTCTGTACCTTTTCCAATTCTGCTTTATCCATTTTAAGATATGGCAACCAAAATTGTACCCAATATTCAAGGTGTGGTAGCGCCATGGAGCGATACAGAGGCATTATAATATCCTTTGTTTTCTTCTCCATTCCTTTCTTTATGATTCCTTGCATTCTATTTGTTTTTATGGCCACCGCTTCACACTGGGCAGAGAGTTTCAATGTATCATTCATGACACCGCCTAAATCGTTTCCTGGATGGTGGTTCATAATGTGAAACTTTGTATTGTGTAACTGTAATTTGGGTTGTTCTTCCCTAAGTGCATAAATTTGCACTTGTCCACATTAAATTCCATCTGTCGTTTGGGTGCTGATTGTCTCAATTCATCAAGGTCCTCTTGTATTTTAACAACTTTTTTTTTTTAACTATCTTGAATCATGTACATTCTTGATTGCCTGTTATTGCACCATTTGTTGTTACAATGTTTAATGTATTGGTTGCTTTAATTGTAAACCACTATGATTACTTGATATAGTGGTATATAAAACACACAAATAAATAAATAAAAACTTTGAATACTTTTGTGTCATCTGCAAATTTGATCATTTCACTTGTTATTCTCATTTCCAGGCCATTTATAAATATGTTAAAAAACAGCGGGACCAGCACAGATCCCTGGGGTACTCCACTATTCATTTTTCTCCACTGAGAAAACTGGCCATTTAGCTCTACTCTCTGTTTTCTATCTTTCAACCATGTATTTTGTGAAATACACATGTATGCACTATTTACACAGGATTTCTGCTGATATCTTATATAGCTGCAAAGGGGCATTTTTACTAAATTGAGGCAATGGTTACCACAGGTTTTAGCCCAAACTAATAACCTGTGGTAATCACTACTGTATGCTAAGAATAGTCAGCATAATACAATTCCAGGCTCTTATCATGATGAAGTGGGATGAGGACAGGATCAGGGTGGAACATTGATGTGTTGGCCGGTGCAGCTAGCAGGTAGGATGGCATTGCATGTTAGCTGTCATATTTGCTGATAGTGTGGCTACACTTACACCACCTCATAAAGTGGTGTTAAGTGCAGCTATGCTGCCAGCAGTTCAATACACTATATAGAACTTAAGCTTCACGTATTTAATATTCAAATCATCCTTTAAATAGACATCAACTCTACAAAGTCTATTGAACTGAAAAAAATCTAAATCTTAATAAAAAAACAGACAGGATCTCAAAAAAACAGAGCAGAAGTCAAACGAAGCCAACCTATCAGCATAGCAGCCCCAAACGTCTTGTACTAGATTGCTCATATATCATCATCGATCCTGCTGGAAGAATTCAACAGCCATAGTAGTATACATCAATCTTTTAAAACAAATAATACAAACAAACCCGGCACAATATTGTGTTTCGACAAGCATTAGCACACTTATCTGCATCAGGGAGAAGAATTTCCAGGCTGGAATATAACTCAGTTCAATGCCATCTTCCTATATACTTTCAAGCACCTCCAGGGTCACATGGTCAGAACAAAGTGAACCAATTCACTGATTGGTTCAGACCTTCAGGATTAATGGATCTAAGTTTAAACATCCACATGTGTTCACGATGAATTAACCTTCTTTTATAATCATCCCCCCCCCATGAAGGAGGCAGAAATTCTAATATATGCCATCTGATATCATAAACATAATGTTGGTGTTGTTGCCAATGGACTACTAATGGAGCAGAAACTACCTTATTATTAACACGGCTTCTATGTTCAGCCAAATGTACACAAATCTTCCTAGTAGTACACTCAACATAAACTTTAGGACAAGGTCAAACTATTAAATGGACCACTCCTTCAGTCTCACAAGAAGTGTATTGTTCAGAATAATATACTTTACCATTGGTATGCATCCAACTCTGACCAATCAAAGCAGAAGCACACCATGAACACTTAGAACAAGAATAATGACCCTTACTTTGAACATTCTCAATAGACATTTGAGCATTCTCAATAGAAGATGGTCTATAATAATTAGTGAGCAATTCACCAATATTCCTACCTCTCGTGAATGCTATCCTCAGTGGAATGGACAAACAAGCATGTAACTGTAGAACCAACCAATGTTTAGGAATGATCTTTGTAACCCTATGAATGCCCACCACATATGGTAATACACAGGTTAGAGCTTCATCAAAACCCTTAGAATGGTATTGTAGCAATAGAGGACGTTGTGCATACCATGCCCTCAAAAAAGCTTGTTTTACATCACAGTGGGGGTAACCCCGTGCTTTAAGCCGTGCATCCAATAGTCTTGATTCTTGTAAGAAACTTCCATTCACATAACAAATGTGTCGAGCTCTAAGATATTGACTTACAGGCAGGTTATTGCTTAAAGATAAGGGATGAGAACTAGAAGTGTAGATATGCATTTCGGTCAACCTCTTTACAAAAGACCGTAGGCTGAACTCCTGCATTCCCACAATGTATATATATACTCAAGAAATCAAGGTCCATATCATAATAACATAGGGAGAACTGAAAATTTTCATCCTTCCCATTGATCCAATCATAAAATTGAATTAGTTGAACAACAGAGCCAGACCACAATATAAAAATATCATTCAAATATCGGCACCATAAACTTAGATGACAAGACCGTGGAGAACAAAATAAATAACGCTTTTCAAACTCAGCTACATATAATGATGCTACTGAGGGCGCTAACACTGCACCCATGGCTACACCATGATGTTGTAAATAATATCCATCCTTGTACCAAAAATAATTTCTGAAGAGTACCAATTGTGCTAAATAATGTATAAAAGACACTGGAATATGATCAAGAGGAGGAAAAACACTCAAAGTACCATCAATAATCTGAAGAGCACAATCCTGTGGAATATTAGTATATAAACTATTAATATCCATTTTCACCATCAAAGTACAGTAACTTGTGACCATTCAGGGAATTCTTGTAATATTCTCAAAAAGTGTGTAGTATCCTGATTAAATGATGGAACATTTTGAACCACCGGCTTTAAAAATTGGTCCAGAAAGAGAGAAAGTGGCTCCAAAATAGACATGCAAGTAGACAGAATAGGGTGGCCTGGGAGGCATAAAGATTTATGCACGTTAGGCAAAAAATATATCATAGGAGTCATAGGAGCCGTTTCCATCAGAAAATGACATTCACGAGAGGTTAAAAATCCTTTAACATGAACAGACTCACCTTTTCCTTAATTAATATAAACAATTCAGGCATAGGATCAACAGATAGATGAGAATACTTTTTTTTATCAGATAACTGCTGAATAGCTTCTTCATCATAAGATAAATAATCCTGAATAACAATACTTCTGCCCTTATCAGCTCGAGATATAACAATAGAATCATTATCCTGAAGCTGTTTAAGGGCCAAGTGTTCATTAGCAGTTAAATTCCGATGACCCCTAAAATTATAGGGTCCTCTAATTTAGATATATCATTAAGTACTAAATCCTTAAAGATGTTAATAGCAGAATCAATAGGAACTGGAGGCATCCATGAGGAGTGGGGATGAGCAACAGAAATATCAGTACCCAAAGGGAAATTAGAAAAATATACTTTCAATTGAAGGTTACGGATGAAGTGATGGAAGACTAAATGAAATTGAAAGGGGTCATAGAACCATGAAGGGATGAAAACCAAACTATATTCCAATACTTACATCTGATCATTGGTTAAATCAACCTTAGATAAATTAATTACTGCAGATTTTATAGCTGGCTCCCTTCATTCTCCTTGGTCTGAGAGTGGGTATTGGGTCCTTGGTCTGAGAGTGGGTATTGGGTCCCCAATTCCATCCACATTCTCGACCGCGTCGTCATCCCTGACGGTTCCCACATCCCTTTTTCTCATTATTAAACCCATTTGTATCATCTGATTTTAACCACGGGTAAACCTGATCATGCAGATAATGATTTGTATCTTGCTTAAATTTCTTAATTTTAAACTGTTTTATAAAAGCTCAAAACTGATCCATAGAACTCTGAAAGTCAATAAACTTTTGTTCAAATTTAACGTCATCCAATTTCTGAAGATTCCCCTTTAAATCCAAAATGGATTCTGCAATTCATTCTCCATACTCTGAGTAAATTCAATAATCAGCAACATCAAATCAATGCTGCATTTATTCAAAATCTGAACCCAGTTATCCAAAAAGGCCAAATCAGTACTAAATAATTTAGGGATCTTAAAAATACATAAACCACAAGGGATTATTCTCCAGCACACATATTGAGCCATGGAATCACCATGTAACTCAACTCTAATCAGCTGGCATTGTAGTTATACAATTCCCTACTGTTGGACTCAAACACTCAGAGAATTAGAAGACTAGAATTAGAGAATAATGATGATCTCTGAGCAAGTTTAGACAGCTGTTCATCAGAAAAACTAAAACTCTCCGACCATGTATAATGAAGGGCCATAATTCTAAAAATAATAAAAATGGCACAAATATTCAGAAGAATGCAAATAGCCAATCATAAAGATACTAATACATACTATACAGAACTTAACCTTCACGTATTTAATATTCAAATCATCCTTTAAAAATACATCAATTCTACAAAGCCTATTGAACTGAAAAAATCTAAATCAAAGTCTTAATAAAAACCAGACAGGATCTAAAAAAAAAAAACAGAGCAGAAGTCAGAAAAAGCCAACCTACCAGCATAGCAGCCCCAAAAGTCTTGTACTAGATTGCTCATATATCATCATCGATCTTACTGGAAGAATTCAAAACAATCATAGTAGTATATATCAATCCTTTCAAACATTTAATACAAACAAACTCGACACAATATTGTGTTTCGACAAGCATTAGCATACTTATCTGCATCAGGGGGAAGAATTACCAGGCTGGAATATAACTCAGTTGAACACCATCTTCCTCTATACTTTCAAGCACCACCAGGTCCAGTGGTCAGAGCAAAGTGAACCAAGTCACTGATTGGTTCAGACCAGCAGTTCAATAGCTTGGGCTCTAGCCAGTGCTGATGTGCGGTAACTGTGGCTATGGCAGCACCCAAGCTCCTCTTGGTGCACATTTCTTTTCATCAAGCCACTTCTTGCCACAGATTCCCTATGTGAACTCCTCCTTGCTATGACTTCCACCTGATCTTGTCCCGATTACACTGAGCAATAGTATCATGAGACACCTCTAGAGGTGAAGGCCACCATATTGAAAATGTCACCAGCTAAGATAGGAGCAGATGGGAACGGCTCTTGCCTAAATGTCCACTATATACCAGGGATTGGCCCCTATAAGTCCTGAGGATAGATCTGGGGTAAGGTCCTTAGTGGGGGAGGGGAAGGGGACCTTGTAGGGGCTCCAGAAGAGAAGACATTGATCTAGCATTGTATGGCTATTCTGGTGGATGTACAGTTGACAATGGGAGGTTTGATTAGGCAGGGGGATAAAAATTGGGGGTTTGTGATTGCTGGAATGGGTGTTATTGGAGGGAAGCTTGGCAGGGAGATCAGGAGGGGAAGGATTTTTTGTGTGTGTGTGGGGGGGGGGGTGTTGGCAAGATAAGGTTGCTGTCTGTGCTGCCAGGAAAGCATTGCCTGGCTCAGCAAGTAGAGTAGGTGGCTCTCTTGCCAAGGTAGGGGATGCAGTTTCCATGTGATAAGTGTCTGCCCTGTATGCTAAATGCAGAACAGATGCTGGCATGTGTCCTGCATGTACTTATTGCACCTTAACTTTCCCAGAAAAGGTGGAGTAAATGCAAACACTTACTGCACTTTAGTGAAAGGGTCCCATAGGTACCTGTGTGTCCTTATAAAATAGACCAACAATAGGCATCTTCTTTACCTACAAACTTATGCACCCTTCTATACAATTATCCTCAGAAAGGTTTTCTAAATTTGCCCTCCACATATTTTATTGTAATATTTTATTTTTGAAACTAGTAAGGTGGCATACATCTTCCTTTACATGAGGGTTTGTTTTGAGAATCCAAGCATTCTATGATGAAATAATTGAAAATTATACTGAACGTTTCTTTTCAGTTTGGTAATTCCACTTTTTGCCTGTGCTTTACATTTGTGGAGTTGAACCAGTCATTACATATTTTTAAGTGTTCTATTTATTTAAATTACATTATGTCAAACACCAATACCATGAAATTCTTGAGCTGGTGAACTCTCTCATTAGTAATGTTGCCTTCTGGTACAGATCAGTGGCCCAAATTTCTTTTCACAGCGATAGTGAGACATTTTGACCGAATAGCACCAGCTAAGCTTATGGCTGCATCTTAATTAAAGGGCCGAATTAAATATTTATGGCTCAATTGAAAGTCCTGGTGGAAGCGGTATTTGTGTTCTTAAAAAGACCAGAATTAGCTAGTCAAATTGGCCAAAGCGCTTTCCCCATCAAATAAATTCCCTTTGCAAAGAGAACACACAATGGGCCAATAGGTTTTATTAATAACCTGTAAAGTTAATCCTAGTATATATGCAAGAAAAATATAATTGATAATTAGATCACAAAATAGGTTAAAATTGGGGACCTATATAGCAGACATGTTTTATGGTATGTTTTTGTTTCTCTGACTGGTGGGACAATTTGTCTCTTGATGCGAAAAAATTCCTCAAGTAGTGACATTTTATCACGAAAAAGTATTCAGCTTCCAATAATTCTAAATATTTTTCAAAGGATATACATTCAATGTCATTGGGGAAAATCCATTTAGCTTTCCATAATAAATATTTGCGCTTGTAGTTACAGACCCTCAACCACTCCACACAGTAGCAATAAAAAGAAAACAAATTACTGCTTTATTGAATATGGGTACACAATGTCTTTGTTCCATGCATTATGAATGACTTGGGGCTTTTTCTTTCAAGTGATAGCATAAAGGCTTCCAGGCCTTAATTTTCTGACTAGGCTTTTCTGCTAATGGACATTTACAGAAGGATGCAGGGGTAAGTCTAGGTCTTCAGTGAGAGGCTGGTGCCAGGTACTATGTGATCTTAAATCTATTAACATTAATTCATTTTGGTCTTGACGTTTATCAAGTTAATGTAGATTCATACTCCATAAATGTCTCTTGATTGCATAGTTGATTAGTATGGCTCAGTTATTCTTATAGTAAGTGCTTTATTAAATTGTTTTGTCCCTGTTGAAAATAGATAGCACAGAAAAACGTCTTGGTCAAAGTTCATTCCACCTCTTAAAAGATGAAATGCAAGGAAAATTCATAAAGCTGAACATCTTGGCTCAAAATGTCACCAAATGCAATGCTTAACTCATTACATTTACAGATAAGGAAGTATGAGTTTGCATGAAACTAAATAATTCTATTGTGGTTCATAGTTTCAAGCTTAGTGGGATGGTTTTACAAAGCTGCTTTAATGGTCCCCTAAACCAGTGCCCTGAACCCCCAAACTGTCTTGTTTTCAGGAGATTTATCATGAATTTTCATCAAACAATCTTACTGCTAATTTACATATTTGGATTATCATTCCTGTTTAGATGACTCATGGACAGAATATGAGAACCAAAATTATTTTATCTGGTAGTATTAATAATACATTTTGCATGTTACTGTAACCCTGGTAACCCGGAGGCCCTTCTCGCCTCCTTCATCACCACATTACCACCACATATATTCCCTTATCCCTCAACAAAACACCGTGACAACAGTATCTTGGTGTAAATATTTAGGTTGCAGCTTTATTTAAAACCTGTAACAACCGGCCCAACACAGGCCAACATTCCAAGATAAACCCCACCCCCCCCTCCCATCGCCGGACAATGCCCCTACCCGTCGTATTAGTAGCAAGGCGGAGCATCCTCCTCCCCTGGACCCCACCGCCTGCTTTGCCATGCTAGTAGCAAAGGCCGGCCTCCACAGCCCACTACCGGGCCGAGACCCCCAACCGGGATGTCTCGCCCCACACCGGGGAGCCCTTCGTCCCCCACTGCTCCTAAATCAGTTAAAGCCCCCGCCGGCGCGGCGAGCGCTGGCTCTCTCCCCCCCCCCCCCACCAGCTGCAGCATTCCTACACACCACATCCAAGGGCGGGTGGGCGGGAACACTTCTTCCCCCGACGAGGAGCCACGGCGAAAAGAACAGCCACGTGGCTCCTCGCCGACACCAGCTCCGCCCACAGACCCCTGAGCCAATGAAATCGCTCCCCTCGGGTCTGCAGGAGCGATTTCAAAAGCTGCACTCTCCAGCCTCCTCCCCCCCCCCACCTAGACCCCGATCACATGCAGGAGGCCGAGGCCGGGCCCAGGCCCAGGTTACTGACGGCCGCGGGACCCGGCCCGCAGCCTCGTGCATTTATCATAAGCTCTGGGAACCTCAGAGATAACTTTATTGCCCTGGATGAATTATCAGTTTCCTTCAGGGAAACAGCTGGCACGGTCTCTCTCCACTAACTGGCATCAAGCATGTGCCTATGAAGCCAGTTATCCTGTGTTTTCCTCTACAAGCAATTCTTAATATATTGTACCATGTCCAGCTAATGGAGGGTATGAGGTTGGCACCCATATAAGATGGAACTCAAGCAGGATCTATCTTATATACTGAAGACTTTGCAAAAAATAATATAATTCATCCCTCACAGTTTTGGGGCAAAGCTGTAACTTTTCAATAAGTCTGATCAAGGGTCTGCATACACAGGTAATCCAAATGGATATTGCTGGGTCTGCAATAGCGTCAGCTTTTGCGCATTTAAATTGTCGGGAATAATGAGAAGGTCCCAGAATTCATTCTTAAAGCCTCAAGGGCCAGCCGGTTTCCTTAGGAGTTGGACCAAGTAATTATTGCAGGTTCTGTGCAATAAATGCTTGAAAATACATTTATCTGCATATAATACACTAGCCTCTGACTAAGTAGATGACAGAGCACAAGGCCAGCCAGAGTACATGATTTCCTAAACTTGCCCTTGGAACTCCACAGCTATTCAGATCTTCCTCACAATAAATATGCACAAGAGAAATCTGCATAAATCTGGCCACCAGATATGCATGATCTATCTCATGCATATTTATTAAGGATAACCTAAAAACCTGAGTAGAACTCTCTGATCTAGCAAAAATGGATAGAATGCTCTATACTGGGGGCTTGCTACAATTTAAAGAAGACGCTCCTTTTGAAGACACCCAAGAAATAGTGGAGAGGGTTCTGGAGGTATGCTGATTTCCTCTGATAGAGCTGTATAGGACAGAACTGTGACCCTGAATCACGTTTTGAGCCTCAAGGATATTCCTTGGTTCTGTACCATCAAATACATCTGTCTAACAGAGTCCAGACACAAGTTATTGGATCCATCAAGAAACAGCTGTCACAATAAAACATAGTTACTCACCTGAAACAGGTGTTCTCCAGGGACAGCAGGAATCAGTCCTCACATATGGGTGATGTCGGTGCCAATGGAGCCTGCATGGAGCATTTCCCCAGCTTTCAAAGAAAGCCTTTTGGACATGCTACCATGCATGCGTGGTCCCCTTCCCACCCAAGGGTGCCATCTTGCTCAGTCAGATGACATAGCTAGGACTGTAGTAAAAACTAAAACAAGGTAGGAAGGCAACTCCCAGGGGAGGAGGAAGGATTGTGAGGACTGATTACTGCAGTCCCTGGAGAATAACTGTTACAGGTGAGTAACTATGCTTTCTCCAGGAACAAGCAGGAAGTCAGTCCTCACATATGGGACTCCCTAGCCCCAGGCTGCCAAGGATCGTACTACAACAGCACCACCAGCGACCAATTGGGTAGCCGTGAGTTGCAGCAGGTGAGTCCCCACTGAGAGACTCTGCAAGACCCTAGCATCCAGAGACACTATCACTCCAGTAGCCTGAACACTGAAGGGTCAGAGGGCAGGAGTTTCCAACACCCCGAGAATATTATGGAGTACTGCCTGGCCAAAGGCACTGTCCCTGCAGGACTCACTCTCCAGGTAGTAGTGAGCTGCGAATGTATGAACTGAAGACCATGTGGCGGCCTTGTAGATCTCCACCACCGGCACTGAGCGGAGGTTGGCCACCGATGTGACCATTGCTCTCATGCAATGCGCTGTTATCCGGTGCTCAAGGGAGAGGCCAGCTCACTCATAGGCGAGGACAATACAGTCCACCACCCAAGTGGAGAGCCCCAGACTGCTGGGGTCATAAGACACGAAACGTTGAGGAGCTTTGCGATGGGCCTGAGTCCACTGTAAGTAGAAGGACAGGGCCCATTTGCAATCTAGTGTATGAAGTATTAGTTCTTCCCTGCCGGCGTAAGGCCGCGGGAAGAAGGTGGGGAAAGCCACCTCTTGGTTGAGGTGGAAAGGAGATATCACCTTCTGGAGGAATTTGGGGTATGTGTGGTATACTATCCTGTTTTTATAGAACCTTGTATATGGGGGATCTGCCACCAGGGCCTGGAGTTCGCTCACTCTTTCCAAGATAGGTACCGTAGGTGGCAAGTGGCTAGGGACTTAAATGGAAGTTTGGTGAGCTGGGAGAGCACCATGTTGAGGTCCTACTCTGCCACTAGAGAACAGAGAAGGGGCTTGGATAACAGGAGGCCCCGGAAGAACCTGGAGACCAACAGCTGGCTTGAGAGGGGGTTTCCCTCGATAGGGTGGTGGTGAGCGGCTATGGCGCTCAGATGTACCCTTACAGAGTTAGATTTCAGCCCAGTGTGTGACAGGTGCAGTAGGTATTGAAGTAGTAGTTGCACATGGCAGGAAAAGGGTTCTCCTCCCTTTCAGCACACCAGGCAGAGAACCTTCTTCGCTTAAAGACAGTCCATCTGGTGGAGGATTTTTGGGAGGCTAGTAGGATCTCCTCAACTTCTCCCAGAAGATTGAAAGGGCCAATGCTACCCTTTCAGCAGCCATGCCATTAACATTAGCAACCCCAGGTTGGGGTGCAGGAGGAAGCCCTGCACCTGGGACAGGAGGTCTGGGGCTCGGCCCAGTGGGACTGGGAGTGCCATCGACAGGGAAAGCAACAGAGGGAACCAAGGGGCAATCCCCTGGGGGCAATCAGTATAACTGATGTTCTTTCACACTGGACCTTGAAAAAGGTCCTTGCGACTGGGGGTAGGCCTTTGGCCTACAAGATTAGGAAAGCATCTGTCACCACTCTATCCGCGTGTGGCTGACACAAGCAGAAGTGAGGCAGCTGTGTGTTGTCCGGGGAGGCGAATAGGCCCATCATGGGCCTGGCCCAGAGGTGGAAGAGCTGCTTCGTTACCCTGGGATTTAAATGTCACTTGCGTGGACAAAGGACTCTGCTCAACCTGTCTGCTAGGCAACTGTCCTGGCCCGGGAGGTACACCGCTTGCAGAAGCATGCTGTTGTGTGCTGCAAAGGAGAGGAGGGCCACTACCTCCTGGCAGAGGAAGTACAAACCCATGCTCTCCTGCTTGTTAATATAAAACATGGTGACCTGGTTGTCCATCTGGATCAGTACAGGCTGGTGTCACAGGCGGTGGCGGAATGCTTGTGAAGCCAAGAAGATTGTCCTGAGCTCCAGGAGATTGATCTGTAAGTGACTCCTCCTGAGACCAGCTGCCCTGTGTGGCGGTCCCCACAATGTGTCCCCCCAACCCAGGAGGGAAGTGTCTGTGGTCAGGGTCTTCTACAGCATGGGTTCCTGCCTGGAGGTGGCGCAAGTTTTGTCACCAGTTCAGGGACTCCGCCAGTTGGCGAGTAACCCTGACCCTGTCACGCAGCCTGCCGGTGGCTTGAGTCCATTGCGAGCAGAGGCACCACTAGGCTGTCTGCATGTGTAAGTGGGCTGAGGGCGTGACGTGGACTGTCAAGGCCATATGGGCCAGCAGGTGGAGGAGGAGATGAGCCAACACTGACCGGTGGCGTTGCATCTCTCCTACCAGTTGCCTGAGGCATTCTGTCCTTTCTCTTGGGAGGATGGCCTTGACCTGTAATGTGTCCAACTAAGCACTTATGAACTCCAGGATTTGGGCTGGAGAGAGATGGGATTTGGGGTAGTTGATGATGAACCTCAGGTGTTACAGAAGGGGGATTGCATGATCTGTGGCCTTACTGACTTCTGAGGCTGTACCGCCCCTGATTAGCCAGTCATCTAAGAAAGGAAGACAAAAGCCCCTTATAGGTGCAGGTGGTCGGCTACCACCGCCAGACATTTGGTAAAGAATCTTGGCGAGAAGGCCAGTCCGAAGGGTAGCACCCTGTACTGGTAGTGCCCTCCTCCCACCACAAACTGCCTGTGGGAGGGATGGATCAGGATGTGTGTGTACTCATCATCTAGGTCCAAGAAGCACAGCCAATCTCCCTGATGGAGGTAAGGCAGCAGTGTTCCAAGGGAGAGCATCTTGAACCTCTCCCTCACCAGAATCTTGTTCAAGTTTCTCAGGTCTAGTATGGGCCTGAGGCCCCCAGTTCTCTTTGGGACAAATTAGTATCTGGAGTGGAAAGCCTTTTCCCATAGGTACTTGGGTACAGGCTCTACTGCATTGTCCCTCAGTAGACCTGTGAGCTCTGAGAGCAGAAGGGTCTGGTGAAGGAGAGATCACACTGACTGTCCTGGAAAGAACCTGGGTGGTACCTGCTGTAGGTGGAGGAGATATCCCTCCCTTACCACCTGTAGTACAACTGGTCCGAGGTGACATTGGCCCACCTGTGGCGAAGAGTGTTGGGAGGCCCCCTGTTGGCTGGTGAAGGTCTCCTGGGGGAGGAGAGGCCCTGTTCTGGGAGTCAAAAGCTCCCCTGGGTTGGGCAGGAGCTGGGGCCTGGGGCTTCTATGCATTTGGCCTTTGAGCTCCATGGCCTTGTCTTTTAGGGTGAGAACCCTGTTACTGGCCCGTGAAGGGCTGGTAATGGTGACTCTGTTGAAAGGGCCCCTTTTTCCTTGGGAACAGGGGTATTTTCCTCGATGGTTTCTTATGGGGAAAGGATGAGATCTTTTTGGAAAGCCTCAGGCGAGTCACCACATCAGCCTCAATCTCAGCAACTTTGTCTGCCATAAGCTTGCCGAACAGGTTCTCCCTGGTCAGAGAATGTTGAGCAGCTTGTCTTGGACCCATTGTTCATAGTGACATAGTAACATAGTAAATGAAGGCAGATAAAGATCAGCATAGTCCATGTAGTCTGCCCAGCAAGACAGCAAGAGTAGGTGCACCTGCCACTCCGTGCAGGTCACCCCCCCTCCATGTCTTTGTTTAGGGATGAACCCACTGCTCCATGTAGGACACCCCTGTTTGTTGAGAAATTAGATAGTTAAGTTTATTTTGATTTTATCCTGTTGCTGTAAAGGGATCCACGGTGTCTGTCTCATGCCATTTTGAATTCTGTCACTGTATTTGCCCCCACCACTTCCATCGGGAGGTCAGAAGACTGTAGCTAGGCTTGATGCTGGCCACTACTACTTGAGCTGCTGACTTGAAGCCGTCATAGGCTGCCTGGGAAAGGAAATTAGAGCAGACCTTGATCCCGGAGGTCAGGGATTGGAGGGGTTCCCCAGAAAGCCCCGCTGAAAACCTGGACAACTTCTGGGTTAGGGCCTTCAGGTACATGCCTATGTACAGTTCATAGGCTTGAATTCAGCAACCGAGCATGGAACCCTGGTAACAATTGCACACGAGGGCGTCGAGGGCTCTAGTGTTCCTTCCAGGAGGGACTGAGGAGTGGGTCTTCTGGCTCTTAAGTTTCTGTATGGTCGACTTGATGACCATGGAGTTATGTGGGAGCTGGGGCTTGTGGAATCCTGGTCCCTTCCAACACGGTACATGGCGTCAAGGCTTCAGCCCACCTCTAGCACCTATGCCGGCGTCTCCCATGTAGTAGCTGCTCAAGGATCAGCTGCACGGGCACTGTGAGAGATTCCTTGGGTGGAGATTCATACTGGAGAATCTCTAGTTCTTCAGTGCATGGATTTTTCTCCATCTCAGTTTGCACCAAGATTACTCTGACCATATCCTTGACAAAGTCGTGGAAGCCACTTCTTCTGGAAGAGAATGGAGTCGGGGCACCGGGGAGATGGGTCCGAGGGAATATCTCGGTGCTGTTTGGTTTCTGGGGATGCCTCGTTGTTGGTCTCCCACTCGGAGTCAAGAGGTGATAACAAATCTGAAGCCCTGCGGCTTATTATGTCGAGGCTGGTGCAGAATGGCCGGTGGCCTCTGGAGGACCTGAGGTCCAAATTGCAAGAAACTGGCTGGGGAGGATCTGATGCCCAAGGAATGGGACCGAGACCTCAACCGGCAGCAAGGTCTTACCAGAGGCTGCTGGCACTCGGAGCTTGGCTCGATGACCAGGGACTCCCCCACAGTCGAGGGCCCAGTCGTCAGGTCAAATGATGCAGATGAACCAGCCATCATTGCCTGCTGCAGGGCTAGGATATCAGTTATATTCTGCTTCAAGGCTGCCATTCTAGTTTCCAAGCAAGTAGGCTCTGCAGCTTTCAGAAAGGGCACCAAGGATCTCAGGCCTAGCACTGGTACTCTTACGAGTGTGTCCTCGATGAGGCTTACGATCTCAAGGAACCTTGCACAGTCTCCGCTGGCTGAGGAATCCTTTTTGAAAACCTTGGTAGGGCACTTCTCGGAGCCGCTCAAGTCCCTCTGGGTGGTTTTACCAGGTTTTTACAGTGCAACCTCAGCGGACCAAATATTTTTTCTTCTTTCTCTCAAAGGTCCGGGGTCTCTTTGGAGGAGCTGCCACCGCAGGACTCTAAGGATGCTCGGGTCACATGGGAAGTGCTGGGTTTGGAGCTCAGCATCAGGAAGGTCGATGCCAAGTCAGACCTGGGGAACAGTTTTTCTTGCAATTCTGATCTCTTTTTATTGGTCTTAGGCATCATGGCCTGGCACAAGTTGCAGGAGGTGCTATCATGGTCTGGGCCAAGCCATGTAGGCAGCAGTCATGTGTATCGGTGACTGACATGGTTTGACTGCAGCGGTCGTGCTTTTTAAACCCACCGGGGGGCATGGTGGGGAAACACCTGGACGGGATTGATAACCCCTGGGAAAAAAAAGGGTGCAAATGCCGATCAAGGTGAGCCTCAATCAAAAAAGTCAAATAAGGAGCCGAGAACTGCGTTGGTGCCGGCTCGAGGCAGGAAGAGGAACTGGTTCGCAAACAGGGAAACTAACTTTTTTAAGGATAATTAGCAAGGATTTTTCTGGGGAAACAGGACAGACATCTGCTGGGCTTTGTGGAAAAAAGGAGACTGAGCAAGATGGCACCCTTGGGCGGGAAGGGGACCATGCATGCGTGGTAGCATGTCCCAAAGGCTTTCTTTGAAAGCTGGGGAAATGCTCCACACAGGCTTCGTCGGCGCCGATGTCACCTATATGTGAGGACTGACTTTCTGCTTGTTCCTGGAGAAACTTTATTAGAAATTCAAAATACATATTAATGTATTCTACTAATAACAAATACAGGAAACAAAGAACAAAGGCAGATAACAAAAACCTGCCATCAAGAGATCAAAACACAAAGTCAAAATACTGTGAAATGCTTTTAGAGTCCTTTAGCATCAATCAAATGTGTGTAATCACACTACGGCTAGCAAAATGATGATTGAGAAACTGTAATGGTATGCAAAGATACGTAGGGCACTTGTACCCCCTGGCCAGACTATTTCTTCAGACATATTCTCAAGTCAACTCTTCGCCCTTTCTTCCTATCACCTAGATACTAAGGTGTGTATGTGGGGGGGGGGGGGGAGGATATTCAGTGCTGGTGGCTAGCGCTGCTAATGTGGCTAGCTACCAGCGCTGAAAGTTAAACCCGGATATTCGATACCAGGGTCATAGCCAGCATATCTGGCCCTGGCACTGAATATCTGGGTTCGCTGCACAAGATACAAAGCGACTTTAAATATTTTCAAAACCATTAACAACATTTCAGCTAATGCCTTTCAGAACTTAATAATGAGGCCACGGAGAACCAGCATGGATAACAAAATAGGCACCCCCCCTGAATACCACAGAAAAAAAATCAGGCAATGTCCAGAAGGACACCATCCCTCTATGCACCAGAACTATGGAACACTCTACCTGACAGTATGAGAGCCATGAGCGACAGAAAGGATTTCAAACATATGCTCAAGACCATACTCTTTGTACAATACTATGGACACTCGCAGAGCCTACAAGCCAAGCTATGAATGTGATCGCAAAAAACACGCAACGGTCTCAAACAATACATTGTAAATACTTACGGATGCATATATCTCCTCCAGTATCCACCCCCGCTCCTACCCCATAAATGTACACAACCTAGTTACTTGTAAACCACTTTGATTGAAGGAAAAGGTAGCATATAAAACCGGTTAAATAAATAAATAAATTGCCACAAGACTAACCAAGCATCGGCGATATTGAGCCCAGTTAGCTAATGTAGTGAAAGTTAGGCCAGGGTATCCTGCACCTCACTTTTTCCATGTATTGCTAAATGGGCAGCAGCTCAATATTGCTGCTGCCTGGTTAGCAATGGGCACCATCTATGTTCCATCCTGGAATGCCCCCAAGTTAACTGCTTAGGGCATGTAGTGGCAGCACTCAGGAATACAGTATTCAGTGACACTAACTGTGTTAGTGCTGCTGAATATCTCGCTTAGCGGCATTTAAACGGTATGCAAACTGTAAATATCTTTGGATACCGGGCCCTAAATACTTTCCCTTGCCTACACAGTATGTAGGAACATCGATGCCTATTCCCTAAGGGCCTGATATTCAAAGGGCATTTACATGGTTTACCATGTAAATGCCTGCTAACCAGATATTCGACGGCACTTACACAGGTAGTGCCATCAAATATTCCCAACTAAGACCCCTACATACCTCGATGCTAGCCGGCTAGCATCAGGGCATGCCAGGGCATCCTGGGGCTGAGCGGAGGTGGGGACCGGTGCTAACCATGCAGCACCGATATTGGAAGCTGCACGGTTAGTGCTCAGCGCCTATAAGATAGGCAAGGAAAAACCTCACCTATCTTATTGGCGCCGAGCACAAACCATGTGACATCCAATATCGATGTTGCATGGTTAACCTCGGCAGCTATAGGACAGTGCGGCCAGACCTGGATATTCACTTCCATCACTGTGGAAGTGAATATCCGAGGTTAAGGGGTCGGCGGACAGGGCTAAGCGGCTACGGCACTTAGCCCTGCCCAGATGAATATCAGGCCCTAAAAAATAATCACCATATTGCTAAAAAAAAAAAAAAACAGCAGTTAAAGAGGTCCATGTACTGAAACTCATGCTAAGACTGATTTTTAGCTTGCACATCGGTAAAAATGTATGTGCCTAAATCGGCTCTCT
The DNA here is from genome assembly GCA_033557465.1 of Ichthyophis bannanicus. NCBI lineage: Eukaryota > Metazoa > Chordata > Amphibia > Gymnophiona > Ichthyophiidae > Ichthyophis > Ichthyophis bannanicus. Next base: position 294,573,775 of record CM066034.1, read on the forward strand.
GAAAATTTCCATTCCCTCAATACAGCAAAAAGCACCTGAGTCGCTTTATAGCATGCATTGTACTTGTATCTATGATGAGAGGAAACATTTCCCAGAGATATGTTTCAAACAGGATTGGAAAGTAACCACGCAGTAGCATTCCAAGCCTCTTGGGCACCCAGAGCAGATGCCTCCCCCCCCCCCCCCCTTCTCAGCACTCCTGCGAGCCCCACACAACAAAGGCAAATATATGTTAATGTCTTTGCTGGCTTGTGCTACTTCCACTCTAGGCCTGGTAGCTGTTTCCTCCTGGGTTGAAGCCTCTCGTTACTTTTGTTCAGGAGCAGATATAGACATGGACATCTCAACAAGCAGGACTTGACATGCTTGTGCCATTCTGAAATCACACTGCAACATGCGACTCCCTTACTCTGCCCAGGGCACACCTCCACCATGCTAAGTGCTACCTGGACATTCTCTTAACAGGGACGTCGATATACTCCATCTTCTAAAATGGCTTCAGGAACTTCTCCATGATCTGCACATCTGTGTGTCTGTTTTCAGACATTCATCTCACGAATAGAGTTTCTAAAATACCCCCCCCTCCAGCCCATTAATAGCTAAGAAGTTGGACTTATTCTGACACCTTATAGCATAGTGACAAAGTCCTGAAACAAAGACCACTGCTGAGTGTTCTCCCTTGGATCATTCATGTTCTCCTCTGCAGCAGTCTCCTAATTTATGAAGAAACATACCAAGCTTCACTAAAAGACATTTTCCAAGAAGCTGGTGCATTTTGATATGCAATAGAAAGCAATATATTGACAATCTCTGTTTCATTTTGCTTAGATTGCTCTCAAAATACAAAGCTTTTGTAATGTTAATGGGATATGATTAGTTCTTGAATATTCATTATTTTAGTAATGCAACCCATACACCTTCCCAGAAATCATGCAGTTTGAGACATGAAAAACTTATCTTCCAGCACTCCCACCTGCATATTACAATGCCAGCATTTATTATTATTTGATAAATTGAGTTGGTGGAACTTATGGGGGTCCAAAGAGTTCTATGGCCCAGAAAGAACATGGAGTAATTGAGGCCAAAAGAGAGCACCTAACTACTTTTCTCCAAAAGACTTTGCATTTAGTCTGAGATATAGCGTTATGTTTATTAAGGACCATTGAGGGCACACTGATTTGCACGCGCTAATGGCAGCATTAAGGCCTCATTCGTGTGGTAAAGGTTGGGGGGGGGAAGTAGGCATTTCGGCAGTAAGGGCACCAGCGGCCAGTTATCGGGTGGTAATAGGACAGTGGGAGGTAAGGGTGCCAAGCATGCATGTTAGCATGCGATAAGGCTAGTAATCATAATGCAGGATACGGGAGCCTATCTGCCAGTCACATTTGAACTGCAGGATGGGAGCAAAGGTAATAGCTGATTGACATTTCTCATCCATATGTCCCTTACGTGTTAGACAACGAGCGAGAGGATAATGTGTGAGGCAGTTTGACTGTATCAGTGAGGAGTGCTCATGTAGTCTGCTGTGATGTCAGTGGGTGGCATAGGATTGGGTAGAAGTATGCCCTGGAAGTGCCAGCATGGCCACAATGTGAACTTCAAAAGAATGACTGGGCAGGAGTGGTGACGTGCACATAAGCCACAGGAGAGGTGTGAGTGATATGTCCTAAGGACTAAAATTTTACCATGTAGGCCATGGTGTAGCAGCTTGCAGGAGAATACATGAGTGAACATGATGGATATATACTGGTGGATGGGAGTAGATGAGAGTGCTGTATGGCCTTGCAGCCCCATTGTACCCAATGTGACCTCACAAATGCAGATAACTTCATTTATAGTGTGTGTGAAAAATAGTTGCTGTGCCCACAGGGAAGGTCTAATACCATCTATTTGGTGTCACAGCTGTCTCAGCTTTTCTAACCACCATACAAACATATGCATATAACAACTGGACAAGTAAGTAGGCTATGAACCAAGGACAGTTTATGATCCACACATTTGCACAAGCTGCATGCAAACGCAAAGTGCTCCTGTAGATATGATCTCCACTCATACTGACTGTTGGAGCAAGGTCACTTGCATAATGTTACACACCTGGCATCCACTCATGTCTCTGAGCTGATGTGTCTCTCACATTGGCCATATGGAGCAAGTAAGGACATGTGATGATCTCTGCAGGTGGCCATCCCAGAGGTGTGCCATGTCTGCATGTACTGCATATATGTGATGGAGCAAAAGATGTTCATTCACAGTTATCACAAAAGTTTTCAATCATGTACAACTCATGGGTGGACACAGCCAACCTGTGCACCGCTTTGGGACTGATGATGTAGCCAGGAAACACCACATGCACATTCATGGCATGAAGGCGATAGCAGTTGGCAGACATCACTTCCCGGTCTCTGGGTGTTACAGGTGCCATATGTGTGCTCTGTATAAGCACCATTAATTGTACTTGCCCAAGCATTCTCTAACACTGCAGGTTATGGGTCACACACAGTTGTCTCTCATTAGGAAATGCATGGTCAGTTCTAACTGCTCATGGATAACAGTACCCAGAGCCAGCCCATCTACTAGGCAAACTAGGTGCTTAGGTCCACCAATCATGGTGGACAGCATGACAGCCAATCCCTCCCTCCATGCAAGCATGGCACAGCTGCTGCTTCAGTGCTGTGGGCAGCCTTAAAGCAGTGGCGCACATGCAGCTAGTCACAGCATGCCACTCCTGCCCCCCTCTGACAGGAAGTGAGCATGCTTGCTGCTGCCTTAAACCTCGCCACCACACAGAAGGAATTAATCGTCATGGGCTCCACTTTACTTTCCTGTGACATGCTTGACATGCCCCAGACAGTAGAACAGCAGTGTTGCACCTGACATGCAGGGCTGGGACAAAGGTTTCTTCCATACCAGGCAGAAGCTACTGCCACTACCACCTCCACATGATGCTAACATGGCTGTGTGGTGGCAGTGGCAATGGCATGTCTCCTTTGTGACAGTGGCAGCATGTCTATGTGCTGCCGCTGTCACAGCAGAGTCACACTGGACATCGCAGATGCAGACACTAGGCAGCCACCTGCTGGACCAGCAGCCCCACTGAATCGCTCATCTGTAACCACCTTTGCCAGTTTCTCAGCAGCTGTGCCTGTACTACATGCTAAATAGCAACCAATGTTAAGGTAGCGCCGTCTGTCTCTGCCCATGATCCACCCAATTTACACCCCTTCTCCACCCCTTTCTACCTTACCACCTAATAATATGCTACCAGCCATTAAGATGGCATTACTGGCGCTTTCTGTTGTGTTAAATGCTCATGGGCACCGATAACATCCTCTAACAGCACCTTTGTGCCCTTACCGCTGCTTAGTAAACATACCCCATAGACTTCCCAACATCTTGATCCCAAACCACAGCCTTCTTTTCCATGAGCCAAAATATTATAACCAGGGATGCTAGACAGCCTGAAGAATTTGCCACCTCACAAACCTTTCCCACATTGGAGAAGTCCTCAAAATTGTTAATGTCTCAATTGTACCCATTTAAAATTTTGTGAAAAGGGTATGCTTGTTCTTTAACTCAGTAGAAGTTATAAAATGTCCCTCTTTCATAATATGCTTCAGTTGAAGATATCTTTTTCAATCCATCTTAACCAGATAAAGGGCTGGTTGTTTATGCACAACGCAGGATTTAGCTAAACTGTTAACTGTTTAGAATGTGATCAGTGTACTTGCATTTCATGGTTTAGCCTATTTAAAGCACTGTGTGTGGAGAGAAATATGTACTGACTACACACCTCAGCCAGTAATCCAGCCCCAGGCAAACATTCCAATGGAATAGGATTTCCTATCCATTTCTGACATAGGAATAAGCCAGGGTATTTCCCCAGCTTCTTACTTTCGACCCATAAACATCCCTGTCTCAATATAAAAGCATAATGGTAAGAAAGTAAGTCAGGGAAATTAACACTTCTCATCTCTTAGGGAAGTTTTAACTTATGCAAGGCTTTTCTGGGCTATATAAATTGGAATTTTTGAAAGGACATCCAAGTGCAATCGTGGACATCTAAGCCAGAACGTCCGAAAAAAAATGCAGGCATGTCCAGGCGCAGAAGTGATTTCACAAACGTAGATACCTGCGGGATAATGACGTTCCCAGCCCTCTTTGCACCCAGTGTAGGTGCCCACCCCCTTGCGGCTGGCAGCATGGAAAGCTTAACCTAAAGATGGGTGGCTTGACATGCTGCCTCCAATACAGGCCCAGGAGCTCTTCACTGCTGGGCCAGTCTTGCGATTCACGAGTCTTATGCCCCCCTCACTGTCAGAACCTATTGTTTAGCTTAGAAAGCTTAGCTATTTGCTACCCCCCCCCCCCCCACCCTCAGAACTACTCAGCTAAAAAAAAAAAGGAATGTAGCATGGCGTCTTAAAACCAAAAAACATTTTCAAGTATCTTACTGAAGGATTAATATTTACTTCATATAGCAAAATGAATTTGCAATGAGTGTTAAGGTTATGCCAATTCCAGGTGCAAGCCTCACAGATCTACTTTCCATAAAAGCAGATCATTGTGCAGAGTTCTTGTTACAGCATTTCCACAGAGCAGAGCATTTGATTGACAGTTTGTTGATAGAATTCAATCTTGGGCAAAACTATGGAAGCATATTTGATTGTGAACATGGCTATTTATCATATAATACTGTACATGTAATGCAATGGAAAAGATCAGATATGAATAAACTACCTTTACCTCCGAAGAAAACTAGTACCCTCATCAGAAAATGCCATACTTACTCTCCTAGGGTAATCGTTGATTTATTCCCTATATATTTCACACATGCATGTGTGTGTGCTTGGAATGAAGGCATGGAACAACCCATCACATTTCATTAAATTTGAAATACTATCACTGGACAATACAACATGAAAAATAGTGTGTATTTCTGAATTTGGTGGTTAGAGTTAGTCACTAACAATTTAAGAGGCTTTGTCTATTAAACAAAAAGGGAAAACAGGAAAAACATAAAGAGGTAAATTTTCAGCTGGTTATACCTGTATATTAAACTACAGAATTTGGACATTCTGGCTTGCTGAATATAATGTTTACTGTGCAAGTTAGATGTTTAAAATTCCATAGTTTTGTGGTCTCCCAAAATGCACATATAAGTTACAGGGAGAGTAGTTAATATTGCAGCTCTCTGTATAACCTTTAGAGGGGGGAGGAGGGGAGGGGGGAAGTGGAGGTGGTGGAGGAGGTGGAGGTGGAGGAGGTGAGGGAAGAGGTGGAGGTTGAAGAGGAAGAGAAGGAGGAGCAGGAGGAGGAAGAGGAGGAAGAGGAGGAGGAGGTTGACGGTGGTGCTAGAGCCAGTGGATATGCAACTCAAACACAGTCAGTACGCTGACATTTTTTTTGGGGGGGGGGGGGTGTTGGTATGCACATTCTCAGGGCACCCTGCAACTTCACCACATGGGGGCCAAGATATCCCCCAGCATCCCCCAGCCAACCTGGGGTACTGTCTGCCAGGAGGGTGCATGACAGTCCACATAGGGTGCCCATGCTTCCTCCTCCTCATAGGGAAAACTATGGAAAACTCCACAGGGCAACCAATACAACTCCATGGAGATGGACAATCCTCATCAGCCCCTAGCCTGATAGCATATTGTGAGCCCACAAGAGTTCCCCAAGTCAGTGGACCCCCTGAACCCTAAAGCAAGGGGACTGGGGTGGGCTGGAGACACTGATCAGTGAGCTCCAACACAGCAAGTCCATATTCAGTGGTAGAAATATTATGTATCAGCTCAGAGCCAGTAAGTAAAAGACAAGTCGTCCTAGGGTCATGGTGAGGGGCCATCTGCCCATAGGGACAGGACCAATGACACCAACATAATCTCAAGGTGCATACATGCACCGCTACATGGTGTTGGAAGTCTGACAGCACATACCAAGCCATCATTCTGCCAGAAGTAGCAACACCTCATTTGCATACTCCATTGCCAGCTGTACTCTGCTGGTTCCAACCCTGGCTATGTGGCCAGTACTTGCTGAACACAGAATAAAGGCCCTATCTTCTCACTTCTCCACAGCACAACACACCATCAGCCCTCCCATAGCTAACCAGCCCATAGGCAGGCATAAACAGGACTCTGTTAAGACAGCCATCACTATTTCTGTACAATTCCAGTGGGTTCAGTCTTGTGATGCAGGTGCTTGTATTGTGCCTGGCAGGCTCTAGAGGACAGCTATTATTGCAACTGCACCATTCTACACCTCCAAACAAGAACTTTAGGTAGTCACCTAGGTCTTCTCACATTGCCTATCTGCCCTTTTTTTCCTCTATGTGTTTACCCTGTTTCTGCCCTTCATATTTTGTACAACTTGCATCCCACACTGTGCATTCATGACACTCTAGTAGGTAGGTGCATCTACCACCTGGTCACCCATTCTAGCAGTACCTTTCTGCCTAAAGAGTGCCACTAGTGGAGCTCAGCAGTTGTCATCCACTTTCCGCTCTGACTCCACACATCCGTGTGCTGCTCTTGTAGCATAGAGCTTTTTGACCACATGCTCCCAGCTAATGCTCGGTCAAAATGCACTTTTTTTTTTACATGCTGTCAAGTCATTGCTGACTCCTGGTGACCCAGCAGTCCCTGGGTTTTCTTGGTAAGGTATGACCAGAAGTAGATTGCCCAGCCCTTTCTTCTGAGGAAATGGAGGGCAAAGTTACTTGATCAAGGTCACAAGGAGTACCAATGGGAAATGAACCCCGATCTCTTGGGTAGTAGACTGTTGCTTTAACAACTAGGTTACTCCTTCACATTAGCCCTATGCTAAACCCCACACTCTGAGCTACCATGCTTTAGTAAACATGCCCTACTATCTGCTGTGTTAACAGGTAGCGCAGCTTAGTAAACATGCCACAAAGAGGTGTTATATAAAAATAACTCTATTTCATATGAAGCAGCAAATTTTCACAAAAAAAAATGTTTTTAACAGAAACATTTTTTAGATGTATCATAAAAGTGTAAGTTGTTCTTTCAAACATCCAGATACATCATTGGTGAACATCAAGGGCCCATATCATAATCAGTTATCTCTCATATTTTTATATTTTTAATATTCACTTTTATTCCATTAAACTCAAAAATATTCTAAAAAAGCACTTAACTGTAGCTCATTCATTGACATAATGTCCTTGATTTCAGACTGCCAAATGACACTTTATCTGTAACTATAAGTACAGGCATCTCCAGAGCGAGTAAGAGACCAATAGATTTTCAGAAATCAATGCCTTTCTTGAGGGGTGAATTCTTAGCATTGGTTCACAATTAGAAAAAAAAATTGTCTGTATGAAAAGCCAGCGCATATGCAACTCACCACAATGAGACTTCAGAAGTCTTCAGCCATGTCAATCTACACACTTCAAGTGCACTTTTAAACTAACTCTCAACTAATCAGTCTGCACCGATGTAAAACAAGTGGATCATTAAAAGCTAGATTGTCAGCAAAAATAGACAAATCAATATAATTATTTAGCCCATGTGGAGATACTGTTTGCAATGCAGAAATCCACCATTGTTCCCACTGCAAAAGAAGCAAATTCAAGTTACCTCCCCAAGTTGTTTCAATTGTAAATAGTGAGCTACAAGTTGTGCCTCCAGTTTTCCTGTCAAGACACAACTTCGGTGTTCAGTAATCTTGGTCTTCTAATCTTGTTTCATTTTGTCCATGTAATACAGATGATAGGGGCAAAAAATAAAATGTCTTAACTGAAGTACCTTTCCAAATGATCCCACAAAGAATCTCCTGCAAAGGCTGAGAATAAGCAAAGCAGTGCTCATAGGGATAATGACCCCTTAATATCAAGTGATTATGCAGCTGAGCGTCAGAAAAAGAAGATACTAAAGGGGAAATTTTAAAAGCCTTAGAAGTGATTTTGGACATCTGAAAACATGCAAGTGGATGTATGAATTATGAATACATCCCCAGAGCCATTTTACAAATGGTTTTTAAAGATGTTTCTGGTGTGGGAATGTCCAAGTAGGCAGTGGGCATTGTGAAGGAGTGTCTGGGGAAGTGCAAAGAACTTAGATATCCCCGCTCTATTTCTGAAATGTCAGGGATGTCTAGAATCCCATCAAAGTTCAGACCTGCACCAGGCATGGATAGGCATCAGGAACGTGTTTGTTTTGGCCATAAAAAAATCCAGAGGGTGTAGAGAAATTGTACAGTTAAGTGACTTACCCAAGATCACAAGGATGTTCTGGCTTGGACGTCCCAGATTACACTTGGATGTCCTTTGTAAAATGTGCCTCCATGTGATCATGAAGTTCGCAGACCTTTTTAATGCATAAATTGGTGGATTCTTAAATTCATCATATATTTGAAACACTGACCAATGTTTCCAAATAATTTGCTTAACCTCCATAGAGCAAACCTTAAAAGTAGTCTCTGTTCTTTGAGTAGGTAGAAGAAGCCATTCATGATTGACATAAAGAGCCGGCTGCTAAGCAGGGTAATCATGTTGTAAAAAGTAAGACCTCATCTCCTGAGCACATTTTTTGAATTCAAAATTATCTGGCAACTGATGTAATGCAGCAAAGTATTTCTGGCAAGTGGTTTGCGATAAATTAAAATAGTCAACAATGATGAAAATCAAAATATTGAAAAAGGACATCTGATAATAACTGGCGGTATGTAAAATTCAAACTGACATCACACCAACTGAGCCACTGAAAAAAATACAGAATTGACCATCAAAAAGAAAAAAGCAAACATTTTTCTAAAGGCTATTATCATGATTTCCAGAAAATAAATAAGTAGGAATGTGACTCGGTGCTGAACATTACTCCAATAGATCTACTATATGCAATACCCCTTCTTGGGGAATGTTAATATATAATGCCTCAATGTCACTCACAACTAGTATCAAATTTTGAAAATTAAAAGTTCCTTGATCCAAATAGAAATCATATTATTTGAATCACAAATTGTCACCCTCACGGTGGCCAGCCCAACGCCTAGGGCGCTGAGTTTTGGTCTGCCTGTGGTGTTCCTGCCTCAGAGAGTGTGGGCTTGCTTTAACTCTGCAAGGCCTTCTGGGAATGTAAGTCCCTTTACCCTTTGAGCACAGATGAGTTGCAGTCGAGTGGTTTCAGGCAATGACAAGAATTTATTTTCCCCTCAGACATACTGGTATTCTCCCACCAGCCTGTCTCTCTCTTAGGAGCGTGTGAGCTTTGCCAAGCCTGCCTCTCAGGAAGATTCTTCTCTCTCCTGCCTTTGCCAGACAACCCCTGTCCTGGGTTGCTTCCTTCTGACTTTAGGAATATGGCTCCCTTGGTTCTCACTCCTCTTTGACTCCTTCTAGTCAGCGTGCTCCTTTGCTGGCTTCCTTTCTGGCTCTGACTCCAGTTCCTCCTCTGGCTCTGCCTCTCGTTCTGCTTCTGCCTGGTCCAAGCTAATGACCAGTTTTTATCATTGTAACTCTCAGGGCTTAGCTGTGCCCTGGCCCTGAAACAGGTGAATCTCATTACCTCCTGAGCTAGGGAATACGTCACTGCAGGGGCGTGTCTCTCTAGCTCGTGACTCTCTTTGTTTACTTCTTCTTTGCAAACACTGAGCCATGTGCTCAGACTGCCTGTCAGTTTCTGAAAGCAAATCCTCATCTTGCCCTATCTTTATAGGCTCAGAAGGGACTTCTTCATGACAGATCCCCCCCCCTTAAGATATTACGGGCTGACGAGCTACTGCTCGGACAGCACGTAATCCCTAATGGGGCGCTGCTGTGCTTTTCTACCCTAACTAGACATGCTGCCGCTGACCTCTCATGCCAGGGCCTAAGAACGTTTAAATGGTAGACTTGGCGGCATCCCCTAGTGTTTTCTACCACGTAGGAAACGGGACCTGCTCTTTCTACCACTGTACACGGACCTCTCCATTGGGACTCAAACTTTGGTCCAGCGTCCGCTACCATAATCATGACTTTATCACCTATTGCTAACTGCCTAGGCCTCATCCCTCGGTCATAATATTTCTTTTGCCGCTGTTGACTAGCCTTCAGGTTTTCTATTGCTGCCTGAGAAGTCCTTTTTAGCCGACTTCTCAACTCCTTTAAGAAGTGAGGCACCCCTCCGTCCTGAACTTCTGGCTCCACCCATTGTTCTTGCAAAATGTCTAAAACCCCTCTGGGAGCACGACCAAATAATAATTCGTAAGGTGATGCCCCTAGAGATGCCTGCGTACGCTCACAACAAGCATATAAAATGAATGCGAGCAATGTATCCCATTCAGACATTTTCCCATTCAGACCCCGTCTCAACATCTGCTTAATGGTCTGATTTAGGCATTCAGCCAGTCCATTGGACTGGGGGTGGTATGCGGCCGTCTTTATATGACGCACCCCAAATGCATCCCACACTTGTGCTAGGTACCTTGATACAAAGTTACTGCCTTGGTCTGTGAGCATTTCCTGCGGAAACCCCACCTCGCAGAACAACTTAACAAGCTCTAAGGCTATTGTCCTAGCTGAAGTACTCCTTAAGGGTATCGCCCAAGGAAAACGCGTGGCCTGATCTATTATTACCAATATGTATTGGAACCCTCTTGGCATCTTAATCAGGGGTCCTACAATATCCATTGCCATCTGGCGAATTGGGGTTGATATTGTGGGCGTAGGTATCATGGGTACTGCCCTTGGTTTGGCAGAGGTCACACGCTGACATGTGGAACATGATTCACAGTAGCAGGTGGTCTCTTTAAAAAAACCAGGCCAATAAAATCGGGACAGGATTTGATCCAACGTCCCCTGGATCCCTTTATGGCCGTCTGCAGGGTGATCATGGGCCAACCTTAGCACTATTGCCTTAAATGTAGTGGGTACTACTAACTGTTTCCTTACAGCTCCTGTTTGTGGCTCATTGGACTCCCTATACAACACTTCTTTATCTAGGAAAAACCTAGGAAGAGTCTCTCTATCAGTTTGGGCATATTCAAATGCTCGTTTCAATGCGGGGTCAGCTCTTTGTTCCTTAGGAAAGGACAGGAATTTCCTGACTAGATCAGCGGGTACCCAGGGCAACCCCTCTCCGGCCTGCAGTTCGGCCCTCCCTTGGGTCCTACGTTGTCTTTCCCGGTGCCTATCAGCTTTTCCTTTCCTGACCTTTTTAGAAGGGGTATTGACTAGGTCATCATGTACGGGAAGCAGCTTTGATACCTCCTCCTCTACTAACTCATCCTCACTCTCGGAGGGCTCACTCCTATCTTCAGGGAGTTCCTCTCCTCCCTCTGGGGTTTCGTCCCTTACTCTAGAGATTCCTGCCTGTAAGAAAATGATTAAGGCCCCTTACAAGGCAGGAAGCTTATCTTCACTCTGGGAGGGTTCGTTCCCTGCTCTTGAGGTTTCTACCTGGGGCCTAGTGGAGTCTCTGCTTGTTTTCATATTTAAGCCCTTCTCCACCCCTCTGCAAAATGGTGGCCAGTCCCTCCCCAACACAATATCGTAGGGAAGCCGTGGGACAACGGCCACCAAAACCTCTTTTTAGGTCCATAACCCTTTTATGGAGAGCCTATATAGTGGATAATAGGATGAAGCACCATGCACACAATGTATCTTAACATGGCCCTCTGCTTGACTTGGTGCTGACCTACCGTGAGCCTCCACGGCCTGCCAGAGCTTTTCAGAGACCATGCTCTGGTCAGCACCCGAGTCAAGCAGTGCCTTAGCCATAATGCCTTGGACTTCCACGTCCAACCGGAAGCCTTCTTGCACGGTTTCCCTTTTCCAGACATTAGTGCTGTCCGCACTGTATAACTCTTCTGGAAATGTCCTATCTTCCCACAATTGTAACACTTTCCCTTTGTCACAGGTAAAACAGTATTTACATTAGACACATTTGCTCTTATGCTTCTTTCTAATCCTGCAAAGTTGCTTGTTCCAGCCAGCTTCAGAGCGCCTCCTGCTGGCCTGCTCGCCAACTCCGCTTCAAAGTAACGCTCTGTAAGGACAGCTGCCTCTTCAGTGGTCTGGCAACTTTGTCGGATTATGAAAGATTTTACCTCAGGAGGTACTGCCTCCATGAATTGTTCCAGAATAACTGTGTCTATCACAGATTCAAGAGTTTTTTCCTCTGGAACAAGCCATTTCCAGGCCAAGGCTTTGATCCTCTGATAGAATGCCTTTGGCGTCTCATTAGACTTAAGCCTAGACTCTCTAAACATCCTCCTATAATACATTGGAGTCAGACCTAACCTGTCTATCACTGCTTTTTTAACCTCTTCATAGGTGGACGCGAGAGCAGCGGGCGTGGTTTTGTATGCAGACAAAGCCTCTCCCATTAGGGACATGGCAAACCTCATTGCCCATTTCTCCAGTGGCCATATTATTGTTACTGCTACCTTTTCAAAAGCCTCAATAAAGTCATCCAAATTGTCATTGGTGTTTAACTGGCCAAACGTTAAGGCTCCGCAGCCTTGAGGTCCTACCGCTGTAGAAAATGTGAGACTGGCATCTTCAGCAGCCTTTTGCTTTGTCAGTAAAGCTTCCATCAGCTCTACAAGAGGCTTCTGCTGGGCTTGTATAGCCGCAGCCATCTGTTCCTGTGTGCGGTGAGCCAGTTCCATGGACTAGAAAGGGGGGCTGTTGCTTCTGGAGAGAAATCTGCAACTGTGAGTATATACTTCTGGCAATTTTCTAAAAATAATTATTTGTATTAAAGCTACTTAATCTGTGAACCCACTGTTTTTTGTTGGATCAGTTAGGGCCTAGTAGCAGCAATTAAAGTTTGAATTTAAAACACAGAGGAGAGCTTTCTGGTTACATTTCATACCCAGCAGAGAGCTTGTAGTTTTAATTTAATAGTCACTCAGGGCCAAGTAACAGCAAAGTACTTTTAGTTTAAATTTAACACACAGAAGAGAGCTTTCTGGTTAAATTTAGTACCCAGCAGAGAGCTTGTAGTTTAAATTTCATAAGAAGTTAGAGCCTAGCAGCAGCTAAGAGCTATAATTTAAATCAAATCAGAATTTAGCTTACCTCAGCAGCACAAGACAGGGTACTGTGTAGCAGCCCTCTTTTAATAAGTGTTATTTCCCTCCCTCCCCTGGGATAATCATAGCTTTATAGGTATTTACACATCTTAAAAGAAAGGAGGTGCTTTCAGGTGAAGCTCATTACCCAAATCAGTCATACACTAAGGACCTGAGATTAATTAAGCTTCAGGTGAATAAGGTATATTAAACGTATTAGGTACAGTTTTATTGGTATAAATACCCATAGCAACCCCTAGTAAGTAAGAACTTAAAGATCTAGACACAAACTTAAAACTAAGATGCAGACAGCAGTCCAGCAGCGGGATGGGGGCTTTCCAGTCTTTTGCATTGAGTGTCACATGTATGATTTTCTCCCAGTTGGTGAGAGGTCTTACGTGTGCACTAGGTGCAAGGAGCTCTTTCCTCTCAGGGAACAAGTCCGTTCTCTAGAGGCTAAAGTAGCAGACTTGGAAAACATAAGACAGACAGAGAGGTACATAGACGAGACCTACAAGGATATAGTCCTGAAGTCCCACCTCCAGTTTGGCAGCACCCCTGTTGCCATGGAGGAGAGAGGTCACGTGACAGGAGAGCATCACCCTGGTGTGGCAGGAAGTGATCCTGTAACTAGGACCTGTCCTCCAGGTGATGTAAAAACCTCTCACACCGAGGAAGTTTCTCCAGGGCCATGTGCCCATGAGGGAAAGGGTTAGGACAGCCGTTATAGTTGGTGATTCGATCATTAGGCATGTAGATAGCTGGGTGGCTGGTGGACGTGAGGATCGCCTGGTAACATGCCTGCCTGGTGCGAAGGTAGCGGACCTCACGCGCCACCTAGATAAGGTCTTAGATAGTACTGGGGAGGAGTCTGCTGTCTTGGTACATGTCGGTAACAATGACATAGGAAAATGTGGTAGGGAGGTTCTGGAGGCAAAATTTAGGCTTTTAGGTAGGAAGTTGAAATCCAGAACTTCCAGGGTAGCATTCTCCGAAATGCTTCCTTTTCCACGCGCAAGACCCAAAAGGCAGGCAGAGCTCCGGAGTCTCAATGCGTGGATGAGACAATGGTGCAGAGATGAGGGTTTTGGATTTGTTAGGAACTGGGGAACATTCTGGGGAAAGGAGGGGCTCTTCCGAAGGGATGGGCTTCACCTTAACCGGGATGGAACCAGGCTGCTGGCATTAACCTTTAAAAAGGAGATAGAGCAGCTTTTAAACTAAATATTAGGGGGAAAGCCGACAGTCGCCCAAGAGCGGATGGTTCGGAAGAATGTATACTTGAAGGATACTACCAAAAGCAGAGAGGTTCCACAAAAGAGTAAAGTAGCCCAAATGCCCTCAAGTATGGGAGCAGACAGAGCTTAAAGATCCCAATTTACCCATGTCTAACAATAGCCAAATTAACATGAATAAAATACATTCTCTAAAATGCTTGTATGCAAATGCTAGAAGTCTAAAGAATAAGATGGGAGAGTTAGAATATATAGCACTAAATGAAAGGTTAGATATGATTGGAATATCAGAGACATGGTGGAAGGAGGACAACTAGTGGGACACTGTGATACCTGGGTACAAACTATATCGTAATGATAGAGCTGATCAAATTGGTGGAGGGGTGCGCTCTATGTTAGAGAGGGCATTGACTCAGAAAGGATTAAAGTTTTTTCAGGAAACAAAATCTGCTGTAGAATCTATATGGATTGAAATTCCATATAAAAGGGGGAAGGCGATGGCAGTGGGGGTGTACTATCGAGCACCTGGCCAGAATGACCAAATGGATGATGAAATGCTCAAAGAAATCAAGGAAGCTAACAAAAGTTACAGCGCAGTAATAATAATGGGTGATTTCAATTACCCCGGTATCGACTGGGTCAGTGTCACGTCAGGACATGCTAGGGAGATAAAGTTCCTAGATGAAATAAATGACTGCTTCTTGGAGCAGCTGGTTCATGAACCGACCAGAGGGGAAGCCATATTAGACCTAGTCCTTAGTGGAACACCAGATCTAGTGCAAGAGATAAGGGTGTTGGGGCCACTTGGCAATAGTGATCATAGCATGATTGCCTTTGATTTAATTAGTGGAGGAGGGATAGTAAGGAAATCCACAGTACTACTTTTAACTTTCAAAAGGGAGACTATGATAAAATGAGAAAAACAGTTAAGAAAAAACTAAAAGGAGCAGTTGCAAATGTTAAAGACTTACATCAAGCTTGGGTGTTGTTGAAAAATACTATCTTGGAAGCCCAGACCAGCTGTATTCCACGCTTTAAGAAAAGTGGAAGGCAGTCCAAAAAACTGCCAGCATGGTTTAAAGGTGAGGTCAGAGAGGCTGTTGTTGCCAAAAAAGCATCTTTCAGGAAATGGAAAAAAGAGCCAAACGACAAAACCTGGAAACAGCACAAGCACTGGCAAGTCGAGAGAATTTGAGAAGAAGCTTGCTGCGGCAGCAAAAACGTGAAATAAAGACCTTTTCAAGTACATTCATAGCAAAAAACCTGTGAGAGAGTCAGTTGGTCCAACAGATGATAAAGGAGCACTAAGAGGCGACAAGGCGATAGCGGAGAGACTGAATGAATTCTTTGCTTCGGTCTTTACTGAGGAAGATGTAGGGATGTTACCCATGACTGATGTGGTATTTAAGGTGCGGAAGAATTGAAGGAAATATCGATACATCGGGAAGATATCTTACAACTATTAGATAAACTGAAGAGTAGCAATCACCTGGGCCGGATGGTATACATCCAAGGGTGTTGAAAGAACTGAAATATGAGATTGCAGAACTGCTATCAGTAATCTGTGAACTATCATTAAAATCATCTCTAATACCTGAAGATTGGAGGATCGCCAATGTAACACCAATTTTTAAAAATGGCTCCAGGGGTGATCCGGGAAACAACAGCCTGACGTCAGTACCGGGAAAAATGGTAGAAACCATCATAAAGAATAAAATTACTCAGCATGTAGATAGTCACAACCTAATGGGAGACAGCCAACATGGGTTTAGACAAGGAAGATCTTGTCTTACTAATCTGTTATGTTTTTTTGAAGGAGTGAATAAACAGGTGGACAAAGGTGAGTCAGTTGATATTGTGTATCTGGACTTTCAGAAAGCCTTTGACAAGGTCCCTCATCAGAGACTTTTGGCAAAACTAAAGAGTCATGGGATAGGAGGCAGTGTACTATTGTGGATCGGGAACTGGTTAAAGATAGAAAGCAGAGGGTAGGGCTAAATGGCCAATTTTCCCAATGGAGAAAGGTGAATAGTGGTGTACCCCAGGGATCTGTGCTGGGTTCGCTGCTTTTTGACATATTCATAGATGACCTGGAAAGTGGAATAACGAGTGAGGTTATCAAATTTGCAGATGACACAAAACTATTTAAAGTTGTTAAAACCCAAGAGGATTGTGAAAAATTGCAAGAGGGATCTTGATAAATTGGAAGACTGGGCATCAAAATGGCAGATGAAATTTAATGTGGACAAGTGCAAGGTTATGCACCTAGGGAAGAACAACCCAAACTATGGTTACACGATGCAAGGTTCCACATTAGGAACCACCACCCAGGAAAAAGATTTAGGCATCATTGTGGATACCATGTTAAAACCCTCGGCCCAGTGTGCAGCGGCGGCCAAGAGTGCAAATAGAATGCTAGGTATGATAAGGAAAGGAATGGAAAATAAAACAAAAGATATTATAATGCCTCTATATCGTTCCATGGTGAGACCGCACCTTGAATATTGTGTGCAATTCTGGTCGCCGTATCTTAAAAAGGATATAGCGATTTTAGAAAAGGTACAGAGAAGAGCCACCAGAATGGTAAAGGGGATGGAAGGATACTCCTATGAAGAAAGGCTAAATAGGTTAGGGCTATTTAACCTGGAAAAGAGATGGCTGAGGGGAGATATTATAGAAGTCTATAAATTAAATGAATGGAGTGGAACGGGTAAATGTAGATCGATTATTCACCTTATCAGAATATAGAAAGACTAGGGGACATGCAATGAAGCTACAGGGTAAACTATTTAAGACTAATAAAAGAAAATATTTTTTCACTCAACGTGTAATCAAACTCTGGAATTTGTTACCGGAGGATGTAGTAAAGGCTGTTAGTGTAGCTGGGTTTAAAAAAGGTTTGGACAAGTTCCTGGAGGAAAGGTCCATAAACCATTATTAAGAAGTGACTGAAGATATCAATGCTTGACCCAGTACAAGCATTGTGGAACTTGTGTCTCTTGGGGAAACTGCTAGGTACATATGACCTAGATTGGCCACTGTTGGAAACAGAATACTGGGCTTGATGGACCTTGGTCTGACCCAGTATGGCATATGTTCTTATGTTCTTATTCTTTTCAAATTGACTGGACATCCAGCGCAACACCTCTTGAGGATCCATTCTGAGGATTATTGTCCCTTCAAAGAAAGCAAAAGAAAAGCCCAAGTGCGGCACAAAGGTTTCTTTTTAAAACCTCACTAGCTTTCTGCAGCACAAAACTCCCTTTCTCACTGGAATCCTTCTACTCCCGTGCCCAGTTACCCGTTACCTTCACACGGTGTAGACTCAGACTTTGAGAAAGGAGTCTATCCTCCTGGGTCCTGGTCCTCCTGGCACGATTTGCCAGCGAAATCTCCACCGCTTTTCACCAGCAGCTTAGCAGATTTCTTGTTCCCCTTGTATTTTCCAGCTATGGCAAAACTTTCTGTTGTATCCTGAAGTTCTTCTTCTTTTCTTTTCCCTCAGTTGGGATGTCCTTTTTGTATTCCAAGCGAAACAAATCCTGCCAACTACGCCACTTGTCACCCTCATGGTGGCCAGCCCAACGCCTAGGGCGCTTAGTTTTGGTCTGCCTGTGGTATTCCTGCCTCAGAGAGTGTGGGCTTGCTTTAACTCTGCAAGGCCTTCTGGGAATGTAAGTCCCTTTACCCTTTCAGCACAGATGAGTTGCAGTCGAGTGGTTTCAGGCAATGACAAGAATTTATTTTCCCCTCAGATGTACCGATATTCTTCCACCAGCCTGTCTCTCTCTTAGGAGCGTGTGAGCTTTGCCAAGCCTGCCTCTCAGGAAGATTCTTCTCTCTCCTGCCTTTGCCTTGTCCTGGGTTGCTTCCTTCTGACTTCAGGAATATGACTCCCTTGGTTCTCACTCCCCTTTGACTCCTTCTAGTCAGCATGCTCCTTTGCTGGCTTCCTTTCTGGCTCTGACTCCAGTTCCTCCTCTGGCTCTGCCTCTTGTTCTGCTTCTGCCTGGTCCAAGCTAATGACCAGTTTTTATCATTGTAACTCTCAGGGCTTAGCTGTGCCCTGCCCTGAAACAGGTGAACCTCATTACCTCCTGAGCTAGGGAATACGTCACTGCAGGGGTGTGTCTCTCTAGCTTGTGACTCTCTTTGTTTACTTCTTCTTTGCAAACACTGAGCCATGTGCTCAGACTGCCTGTCAGTTTCTGAAAGCAAATCCTCATCTTGCCCTATCTTTATAGGCTCAGAAGGGACTTCTTCATGACAAAATATAAGAAGGACTAGCCTGAATGAAAGGAAACACAGTAAATCTAAAAAGAATTGACAAGGATTCAAATAGAGAACCTTTTGAAGATACTATTGATCTTTCTGGTATAAATTCAAGGTGTATAAGAATCTTAGGTAGCAAACAAAACACCAGAGCCTTCACGTAATCAACTGTCAGAAAGGAAAATTCATTTGTAGTCAAAACCCCCCATATTAGAAGTCTGGTTTTTTTTTTAGTTTTATTTTATTTTTATACAATTCCAGCTTTTTAACAAGCATTTACACTTGTAACAAGAAAAAAACTAATGCAAGTGAAAATAATCACAACATACATATTCTATATTCCAAAGAAATAAATGCCATAGCCTATTAGCCCAACAACAAAACTGTAGAGGATTCAAAAATAGGAAAAGAAAAACAACAAACAAATACGTAAGGAAAGCTTTCCAAACTGTTCTGCCAACCCACTTATCTAATTGCTGCACTCAAATCAAAGGAGGGGGCACATGTGAATTGATAACTACACCAAGCTGGAAAGGCTCATAAAAAATATATGTTTTAGAATTTAGCTTAACTAAGCATTTACAGGGAAATTTAAGAAAAACAGTCCTCCCAACTGGGCAATAGCTGGTTAATAAAGCAGAAACTCTCGTCGCCGTTTTTGGGTTTCATGAGCTCAATAAGGATAAATTCTAACTTGAAGTCCCCTAAATAAAATAGAATGCTTACGAAAACATACCTTGAAAAACCATTCCTTATCTGTGGGCAATGCAAATGCGATTCACATTGTAGCAGGAACAACAGTAACCTCAGAAACTGAAGTTTCAAGTAGCTCAGATACATTTAACACATCCATCTGTAGAGGATCAAAGGGAGAAGTCTGCTGAGTACCAGCAAGACTCCTCCTTCCAATGGGCACATAATGGACTTTAGATAAAGGAAGCAAAGTTTCTGTAGGAATGTCCAAGTCTCTATCATATAACGCTTCAACATGTCCCTTAGAAGCCTGTTTTAAACTACAATCTATAATAGACTTCACCTCATAAGTTGGATCACAAGAAGTCATAATGTACAACGATTTATCTAATAACTGACACATAGCTTCAGCTTTGTAAGGAGCCATAATCGTCACGATTGCTCCACCTCTATTAGCAGCAGGTTTCATAATTATAGCACAATGTTCTTCAGATGTTAAATTAAAAAAAAAAACCTGAGGACTCTTGACTTCTAGAAGTTTCCAATCACATTTAATTTACTGATAGTAAACATTAATGGCTTCATCACTCGGAACAGGTGGTATCCATTTGGAAGGTTTGCTAACAACCAAAATGTCCACACTCAAATCTTTATCAGCAAAAGAAGGTTTCATTTTCAATAAACACACAAAAAGAAAAAAAATCCACTAGCATGGATCAAAACTCACCCCTCTTTGTGGTAATTTTATAAAGTCATTTTCACACATACATATGTGAGGTTATTTACATACGTAGGTGGTTACATACATATGTAAATAACTTCTATAAAATATTAGCCAACATAAAATATGCACCTTGGTATGAACAAGTCTGCCAATAGGCATAGCCAAAGGTATAGCACAGGCAAAGTTTGCAAATGCACATGTTGATTATTAAATACTTTAATCTACAAAGTACTTACACATACTTTGCGTGTGTTCAATTCCACCAACACTCAAAAGACCGACACTAGAGGTTAATTCTGGAAAACTGACAAACCCTTTTCCCATAAGTAGTCACTGCGAATAAAGTTAGTAGATTATGCAGAATCCTTATAGGTATTCTCATTACCCCATGAACAAGGTACATTTTATTTAAAAGAACTTCTAATTCATAATCTGGCTATTTTAGTTGATGTTGGATTGTTGTGAGCTCTCTTAACCCTTTGTGGTGTCACTGAGCACTATGAACGCATGGCTCTTTGGATACTGGCTCGGTGATATGGTTAATTTTCAGTTTTTGAAACCACATCTCCAGATGATGCCAGCAGGAAATAAGAGTTTGGCTTGTGGCTCAGGGTTTGGAATTCCGCCGTACAGCTGCTAGCATCGCATCCATTAGTCACTGCCTAGTTGCAGCTGACAATCCGTGGGATGCAGACTGGAAAGCATACCCAGTGTGGAGCTGTGCTGTGCCAAGCATCATGCAATAAGGACATCTGCTACAATGTGCCATGGCATGTTGTGGGATATAGAAGGGTAATTGAATGTGATAATGGGCACAGGGAGGATGAGTTTTGAAGTCATTTATTCAGGTAAATAACTCTGTATCTGGGTGAAATGGTTGGGCTGAAAACGGCCCTCTCCTGCCTGGCTAATACTGTGCTCCAGCTTCTACAGTGTGCATGCTTTTACTAGATTGATCATTTTGAGGAGCATAAGTTATCTCTAGTGGGCAAGTTCCCTTTAAAAATCACTTACGATGTGCATGCATGGACTAAAAGTGCATTTACAGCAGCACAGGGTATTCATAATTACCCACACACAAAAATAGCAATACCTCTTGCTCCCAGAAGCAGGGATTACCACTTGCCCATTCTGCAGATATTCCAACCTCTTTGCTCTCTTCTGGGAGCCTCTGCCATAGTTATCATTTTGCATTACAGCGGCAACATGCTTCAAATGTTCAAGTTGGAACATATTTTTGCCACCTAGCTTGAGCATCACTTGTGGCTTGCATGCTGTGTTTGTACTGCATGTTTAAGGGTCGACCCCCAGGAAAATGACATAGCTGTGTTATTTCAATAAGAAAGGGAATGGCAAACTCAGAAGAGAGCAAAAGTCATAGTAGTTGCAGATCTGATGCTTTGATGACCGTGACTCATTGCCTTTTCTTTTGGTATTTTTGATATTTTGAGGGGTATAATTGAACTCCAGTGACTAACCAAAATTCAAGTACATTCTAACAATTTACTGTGAACTCATGTGTTTCACTTAATTCCTACTCATATTCCATAGTCAGTATATTAGAAGGCTGAAAGTGTTTCTGAGCTATAAACTTTAACATTCTTAAGGAAATCAAATGTTCACATTATTGTACTAGTGTCAGAAGAAATTGTAGTGGCGATACACATCTGGGGGAATAATCCCTTTTACATGGCAAGTTGAGGTGGGAATTGAGACGTCCAGATACAAGGGTATTTGCCAGCACATCCAGTGGCAGCAGCAACTTTAAAGAGAGGCATATAGGAAAAAAGAACGTTCTGCTCTCCCCAAATGTGTGAATCTGCAGCTTTTCCGAATCACTGTTCCAGGCATCCAAGAATCACCTCACTCTTTCATCCGCTCACCAGCCAAATTCTTCCCCAGTTCCTTGATGTCACCTCTTGCCAGGCAAGAACTATATCCCCTAATCTCCTGATCCCACCAAGCAAGACCTCCCCATCATTCTAAAATAGACCCCCATCCCCTCTGAAGACCCCTAAACTCCCCATAGGCTTTCACTCTAATTAGCTTAAAAATAAATGTCTAACTACAATTTATGAACCCCAAGACCAGAAGCTCTATATCTATCTGTCTATATCTATAATTAATCTATTTCTAAGTCTATGTAGGTATAGATAGAAATAAAGAAATAGCTATAGATATAGATGGAGCCAAACACTATTACACCTTGTGCACACTAGCTCCATAAAGTATTTTAGGAAAACTAATTATGCCAAGATGGGACAATACCTCAAGGAGTCGTTAGCGGGATGGGAACAGCTGGGGGATGTATAAAAGCAATGGGCAAAACTGAAATGGGATATTTTAAGGGCAGCAAACCATTTTGTAAGAAAGATAAATAAATGTAAAAGTAAAATGAGGCCTTTATGGGTCTCAAAAGAAGTAGCTGAAAGGATGAAGAAAAGGAGGGTAGTCTTCAAAAAATACAAGAGATTACAGAGAGAGGAAGACAAGCATCCATATTTGGCAAAACTTAGAGAAGCTAGCAAAGTAGTCAGGAAAGCAAAGCTATAAAAATAAGAAGAAATTGCCAATGCAATAAAATTAGGGAATAAGACGTTTTTCAGATATGTTAGTGAGAGGAGGAAGGGCAAAAGTGGTATTGTCCAATAGGGTGAAGGGGAGTAATATGTAGAAGTTGATGAGGATAAAGCAAAATTGCTTAACGAATATTTCTGTTTTGTGTTCACAGAGGAAGGGCCAGGAGCAGGACCTCAGAAAACATCCACAAATAGGAACAGAAGTGACGGGGATCTTGAACGATTTATGATTAATAGTAGTAGTAGAAGACTGTGTTTATGAGGAAGTACCTAAAGTAGACAAAGCAATGGGACCGGATGGGATACATCCAAGAATATTGAAGGAAATTGGGGACATTCTAGTGGCTCCACTGACAGGACTTTTCAAAGCTTCTTTGAGTCAGGAGTAGTCCCAGAGGCCTTGATAAAGGCACATGTGGTCCCGTTACACAACAGTGGAAGTAAAGATGAGGTTGAAAACTACAGGTGGTTAGTTTAATCTCTGTGGTGAGTAAATTATTGGAAACACTGCTAAAAGAGAGAATAGTGAGGTTTCTGGAATCCAATGGATTGCAGGATCCGAGGCAACATGGGTTTTCCATAGGCAGGTCTTGTCAGACAAATCAGATGGATTTCTTTGATAGGTGACCAGGGAGTTGGACAGAAGGAGAGCCCTAGATGTGGTGTACTTAGATTTCAGTAAAGCCTTTGGCACTGTTCTACACAGGTGACTTATAAACAAACTGAGCACACTAGGGATGGACCCTAAATTAACTGACTGGGTTAGAAATTGGTTGAGTGGGAGGCCAAAAAGGGTACAGGTAAATGGAGCTCACTCTGAGGAGAAGGATCTTACTACTGGTGTGCTGCAGGGATCTGTCCTTGGTCTGATTATTTTTAACATCCTTGTTAGTGATATTACAAAGGGGCTGTCGGGTAAGTTTTGCCTCTGCAGATGATACCAAAATCTGCAAGAGAATAGACACCCAGGAAGGAGTAGATAACATGAGGAAGGGGTCTAGCTAAGCTTGAAGAATGATCAAGAATTTGGCAGCTGAGATTTAATGCTAAAAAATGCAGGGTGATAAATTTGGGCTGCAAAAATCCATGGAGCAGTACAGTGTAGGGGGAAAAATACTTCTGTCCATGAAAGAAGAGGTAAACAGATAGAAAAGGCAACTGTGAAAGCCAGAAGGATGCTTGGGTGCATAGGAAGAGGAATGACTAGCAGAAGAAAGGAGGTGACAGTGCCTCTGTATAAGTCTTTGGTGTGACCTCATTTTGAGTATTGCATGCAATTCTGGAGACCGCACCTTCAAAGGCATATAAACAGGATGGAGTTGGTACAGAGAGTGGCTACTAAAATGGTTAGTGGTCTTCATTATAAAGCATATGAGGATAGACTTAAAGATCTTAATATGTATACGCTAAAGGAAAGGCAGGATAGAGGAGATATGTTAAAGACATTTAAATATCTCCATGGCATAAATGCAGAAGAGGAGAGCTTTTTTCGACTGAAAGCAAGCTCTGCTACGAGGGGACATAGGATGAGGGTGAAATGGGATAGACTCAGGAGTAATATACGCAAATATTTCATTACGGAAAGAGTAGTAAATGCATGGGGGTAGTAGAGACAAGGACAATATCTGAATTCAAGAAAGCATGGGACAAACATAGAAGATCTCTAAAGGAAAAAAGAGAACTATTGTAGTTGATATGGAATGGCAAACTAGATAGGGCATGTGGCCTTTTTCGGCCTTCATGTTTCTATATATCACCTTATATTCCCTTTTTTGTTTTTATTGATTAACATTTATCTCTATACAGTTCCATAAATTTAAATTAACTTTATTCACAGTGTCTATATACATTGTAGTGGTGATTAACTCCAATGTAAACCCCACAGAAAGGTAAAAAAAATGCAGGTCATACAATTGGGAGGGGTTTGTGTGGTTTGGTTCTGCGTTTTGCTGTTACTGTAACACAGTGGTTCTCAACGCATTCCTCTGGGACCCCCAGGCCAGTCAGGTTTCAGGGTATCCACAATGAATATGCATGAGAGATAGAAGCAGTTGAGAACCACTGCTGTAATGTTTGCTGTAGACGAAGAATAGAAGAAATCCATTTCAAATCAGAGTCCATAGATCTTGATTTATGATCTATATTTTCACAAGTGCGCAACATGGCCAAACCTGGTATAAATCAGGCACATAGAGTCAGCACATTATTCTAGATCAGTGGTTCTCAACCCAGGCTAGTCATATTTTCAGGATATCCACAATGAATATGCATGAGATAGATCTGTATGCACTGCTTCCATTGTTTGCAGATCTATCTCGTGCATATTTATTGTGGATATCCTGAAAACCTGACTGGCCTGGGGGTCCCAGAGGACTGGGTTGAGAACCACTGTTCTAGATGTAGCTGGATACTCTCACCTTTATTCGAAACCTTCTACTGCCTGAGTTTAGAAAACGGTTCAAAATCCTCAGTAGGAGAAATGCCTCTAGGTAGCCCTGGGCTGTCAGTGTCAGCTGGTCCAGCCTTGCCTTCTCTGATGGATCACATCAATAGTTTAGTATCTGTTATACTTCTCATATGTCCTTTGAGTTACTTTTGTTGTTCATGCTAACAGCAAAAGCCTGATTTTATAGTAAGTTCAACATGCATTTTTTAAATTCCAATCACGTGCAGATTTGTCAGCTGCAAAATCCTCCTGTCATACCGCGAGCATTGTTCTAAGGAATCAATTTGGCCTGTTGCCCCCTCCATATGGAACAGCTAGTTACATTATCATATTCATATGACTGCCTGGTGCAGTAAATGAAAGCCTGAATCCAGCCCCTGAATTAACCAAATTCCACAAGACTTCAGTTTCTCTGTTGCCATACTGCAGGTAGAAATAGCAGAATATCATTTTAAGGAAAATTTTCTTTTAACTGTTTTAGAAAGACAATCATACAGAATGAATTCAACTGGCTGAAGGGGAAGCACACACAGATTGTTGTGTTTATTTTCATGTCTAACTATACTCGAACTACCATGCTAATAGTTAAGGTTGATATGCACTAATGTCTTGCCTGAAATTTTTTTTTTAATTTCCTGTGGTCTAATGTTAACATGTGGAGGGTAAATTTATGATAGGTTGCATAGGCCATAAAGGCAAACGGTGTCTTTTTTTTTTAATTTGGTTCACACACCTTTTCAGTGGTAGCTGAAGGCGAGTTGTACCTATATGGCTTTATAAAATTACCCCAGACAGTGACACATACTCCAAAGCAAGCATGAATAGCCCACAAAAGTTTGTGCGGGTATGTATTTTGTAATATATACAAATATATTACAGCGCCGCCCCAGATCTGCCCAGCCTCCACCCCAGAAATGGCTGTGCATATATTGCTTAAAAATGTGTGCCATGCATCAGTAGCCCTAGGCAATTTAATAAGTACCTATTTCGGTGCATAAAACACTAATTTACATGCAAAACAGGCTTATAAATAACCTCTCGATAGGACTATTTTTAAAAATGCCTGCGCAAAGTCCATGAATAGTTCTATTCAACAGTTCTGTCCCAGTTTTCAAAGGGAAGGTCCAAGTATACTTTCCCTTTTAAAACTGCCCCTAGGAAAAAGCTCCCCAGAGACTTCTGCCTGCTTCCGTCCCCATGCAAAAAGAAAAATCAGCATTGGGCATCGAAGGGGGTAGAAGTCACACAGCCTCTCAGTGCTAGAGTTTTAAGGTAAGCGCTATGTCTGAGGCTCTTGCTGCTACTGCAGGTCCCAAAGAGGGGTGGCAGCCGCGGCAATGGTAGGGGGATGGGGGTGGGAGCAAAGGGGCACAAGGGATGAGGTTCACCTAATGGCACCTCATCTTGTACTGGCCCTGAATGGAGGAACATTATTTCCCCTCTGGCACTATTTGCTTTTTAGCTAAAAAAAAAAGGCTAAAATGATAAAGAGGATAGAAGGACACCCCTATGAGGAAAGGCTTAAAAAGCTAGGGCTCTTTAGCTTCAAAAAGAGACGGCTGAGGGGGGGATATGCTAGAGATCCATAAAATCATGAATGGAGTGGAACGGGTAAACGTAAATTGGTTGTTTACTTCAAGAAGGAGAAAGACTAAAGGACATGGAATGAAACTACAATACTGCACATTTAAAACCAACCAGTGAAAATAGTTTTTCGTTCAACACATAACAAAACTGGAATTCATTGCTGGAGGATTTAGTAAAAGCTGCTAATGTAGCTGGGTTTAAAGAGGTTTGGACAAGTTCCTGGAGGAGAAGTCCATAAACCATTATTAAAGAGGACTAATAAAATCCTCTGCTTACCTCTGGGATAAGCAGCATGGAATTTGTCTAGTTTATGGAAGCCTGACAGATATTTGTGGCCTGGATTTGTGAAATTATTGCATTCAAGAAACCCATATTCACAGTGATTTTCCCAATTTATACCGTACAACTGTGATATCTAAACTGCACATCTGTTCTCTCTATTGCATTCTTAGCTCATTTCAAACATTGAACAGTGAGGTTCTACCAGTCCTTCCAAGGGTTTAGAGGTTGGATTTCATGCATTAAGGGCAGTTCATTAAAGTGGGGTGCCATGTTGACACTGCCAAATGCCTTGTTCAGCATCCACTGCAGGATTTTCATTTTTGACAAAATCATATCTACTGCAGTGTGGCAACAACACAGTCCCAGCGAAATATACAATAAAACAGCCAAGCAAGAAGTACTGTGGAAAGAAATACTGCAGCGAGTCAGGCGGGAATAATGGTCGAGCTAATACTAAAGAAACGATCCAACTAAATAAACAAATCAATTAAGCAAGAAAAGAGAGTGCAGAGATTTGTGGTTGTGGGCTTTTGGCCATCACCAGGCCAAGAATATCAATAAACAACTGGAAAAGACAGAGAGAAGCCTAAGGACAGAGATTTGATATTGTGGGAGCCTGTGATACATTTGACAGGTAGGAGATTCTTTGATTACATTGATGTAGTGTTGCTGGAGCGTGAGAGAGAATGATTTTGGTGGGGATAACATCACTCCTGGCAGCCACGAAGGATTAAGAATAAAGAATCAAATGATCTACTTCAAGTATTTTTTTTAAAGTATCCAATTGTGTGGAGAAAACCACATAGTTGGGCAACTGAAGCTTGAATGTTTGAGCTGATCCCTTTTAGGCAGGGGTCCTCTACCCAAGCTTCAGGACACCCCTAGCCAGTTAGGTTTTCAGGATAACCATCATGAATAGTCATGACATAGAGCTTCACGCATGTTTCCATTGTCAGCAGATCTCCCTAATGCATATTCATTGTGATTGTCCTGAAAACCTGATTGGCTAGGTGTGTCTCAAGGACTGGGTTGAGAACCCCTGCTTTAATGGTATGAGCGTTATTTTCAAATTGTCTGTCTTGGTGCACCTGCTTTTTCTACTGATGAAATTTCTATGGAAATTAATGCAGGCAGATTTGTAAGAGCAGTCTACATGTTTAAGGTACACATTTATCTCTGTAGGCTTGATATACCACTCAGCGCAAAGCATAACAAAACAGTTTATAATATAAAAAGTCAGTCAAATTAGAAAAGATTAAAAGTTACATCTGCAATGTGGGAATGTCAAAACAGAAGTAGTGGAAAGAGATGTAAGGAGAGGGGAGAGAATGAAAATGAGTTAGAATGAGGGGAGAGAATGAATGGAGTTTATACTGTACTTATTATAAAGAATAAGCACAGTATAAATGGAAAAGGGTAGAGAAATCAAAGAAACAGAAGAATGCAGATAGGCTAGCCCTCTGCCCTGGGGTCATCAGCTGCCAGATCCTCTCCAAATGGCAGGAGAATTTGGGAAAAGAACATTCTTGTTGAATATAAAGAGAGAGAAATGTCAAGAGGTAAGAATCTAGGTAAGAAAAAGAAAACGTATGAGGGGATTCTAGGCAGATACAAGAAGGAGTAGGTGAGACCAGTAAAGAACCTTGGGAAGACTGGAGAGTATGAGTGAAGATGGGAAGGGATTAAGAGATGGGAAAAGTAGAGAGGAGTGTCCATATGGAGAGCCTGATTAACTAAGATCTTATATTTTATATGGACAGTGACTAGAAGCCAATGATAAAAAATGAGCAAAGGCATGCATATGACAAAAGTTTAACTGCTATTAATTGTATTAGTTGCAGTCATTCAAGAGAGTAAAGTGGAAGGCCGTTCAGGTCACTGCAGTAACTGATGCAAAAGATCACAAAGGTCAGAAAAAGTTTTTTTCCTGATGGGGGGGGGGGGGGTATGACGATATAACTGCTTTGATCCATCGAAGAGAAAGAAATGAAGCATGAGCAGCAGAGCTGATCTGTTTGAAAGAGAGTAGTGAGTCAAAGATTATCCCAAGCATGTGAATCAAATCTTTAAAGGGAAGAAGAGTGCCATGTACCTTGGGAAAGGTAGGAGTAAGGTCAGGTGGGTAAAGAAAGTGAAGAGCTTTGCATTTGATAGTGTTCAGTAAAAGGCAATAATTAGCAGCCACTGATCTGTGGTTTAAAGGAAGGACTGAAGGGGAGTGATATCAGATGAGGAAGAAGGAAAAGCAGAAAGAATCTGGATATCCTTGGTGTAAAGGTGACTACTGCAGCCTAAAGACTGAATTAGAAGTGGAAGGGGTGGCAGAAAGATGTTAAAAAGGGAAGGAGTCAGGAATGAAACTTGTGAGACACCACAGGGAAGAGGACGGACACCGGATAGGTGAGAACCAGATATCGGGAAGGAGCGACGAGTTAGGTAAGATGAAAATGAGGAACGTGCATTAGCCTTTATCTGAACAGGAAAATCAATGAAAACTGCAAACAGCCCCATAGTGCCAAAGCTTAAAGGTAAGCTATTGCTGCTGCTGATGGTCCTGGAGAGGGGCGGCAGCAGTGGCAATGGGTGCCCCCGGAGGGTCTGTGCTCTAGGTGACTGCCTAGTTTGTCTAAAGCTAGCACCAGCCCTGGTTAGAACTCTAAAGAAGAAAGCAAAACATACCAGCCTGACTAATGGCTACTGCCATAGGGCTGTTTCTCAGGCAAAGGAAGACTTTAAAGCACTGAAAACACTAACATCAAGCTAGACTTGTGCCTGGGATCTCTTTGCCTTGCTTGCTATGCCTTGCTATTTCAAAGCACAAAAAATAATTCCTTGTACTCCATTGCAGAGCCATACAATATAGTACAATAATATTTCTTATAACAATCTTTTTCACATAGAGCCCGATTTTCAGAGGGGTGCGTCTGGGCTGACTGGATGTCCTCGATGAAGACAAGCCCGTTTGGACCCAATTCTGGACCACAGGAACTAAAATTTCCTGTGGTGCACAGAATCGGGCCCGTGGATGGCCCGGAGTGCCCCTGCAGGGCACTCCCCTCAGGCACTCCCGATTCCCGTGGCTTAGGCCCCCATCATCCCCGCTGCCCAACCCACGGCTGACCTGGAATAAGCAGTACGTATCCTTTGACCCGTAAAGGATTGTGACCTGAATCGGCCCTGTACATCCTACCGGGTTGGCCCGCCCCCACTCTTCTCCAACTCCTCCCAGATCCCACCCCCTCCCCGCCCCCTGCTGGCTCTCCCTGTCCTGCTGCCCAGAATCGGGCTCATATTCTGTGACAGTAGTTTTGAACTTGGGAGGCCACAGGCACCTTATTGTACAATTTATTCCATTCCATTTTTCATAGAATAATAAAAGATAAGAGGAAAATAAGAATTTAAAAGTAAAAAGCTGTGAGACAGGTGAAGTCCCTGGGAATCCATTCCTATTAGAGCATTATACTGCGTAGCTGGACAATGGACAACTATATCCCCTCTCTTCCCATGGTCCTTTCAAGAGTGTTAGAGGCATCCAGCTAAGAATGGTACTGGTTCAAGTGCACAGAAAGAGATCGGGCATTCCCAGGGTATGGTAATGCGTTACTCTAGTCTGTCATTCCAGCTAAAAAGAGCTGCCGTTTCTGGTGCAGCTGTGGAAAAGAGGGCAGCCTGACATGATGCAGGATAGGAAAATACAAAAGAAGCAGCAGGTGATGGCAAATCAGTCTCACAGCAGGCATACTGTCTTCCTTGCTGAAAAGTATGTGAAGATGATGAAATTGATAATGGATGATGAAATGCTAAAAAAAAAAAAATCAGGGAAGCTAACAAAAGTTAAAACACAATAATGGTGATTTCAATTACCCCGGTATCGACTGGGTCTACGTCACATGCTAGGGAGATGAAGTTACCAAATGAAATAAATGACTGCTTCTTGGAGCAGTTGGTTCATGAACCCACAAGAAGGGAAGCTATTTTGGATCTAGTCCCTAGTGGAACACAGGAGCTGGTGCGAGATAAGGGTGTTGGGGCCACTTGGCAGTAGTGATCATAGCATTATCACATTTGATTTAATAAGGAGGATGGTAAGGAAATCCACAACACTACCTTTTAACTTTCAAAAGAGAGACTATGATAAAAGGAGGAAAACAGTTAAGAAAAAACTAAAAGGAGCAGCTGCAGAGGTTAAAGATTTACATCAAGCATAGGTGTTGTTTAAAAATACTGACTTGGAAACCCAGACCAGATGTATTCCACACTTTAAGAAAAGTGGAAAGAAGGCCAAAAAACTGCCAGCATAGTTTGAAGGTGAGATCATAGAGACTGTTCTAGCCAAAAAGAATCTTTCACGAAAAGGAAAAAGGAGCCTAATGATGAAAACAAGAACCAACAAAGATTGTCAAGTTAGATGCAAGGCATTGAGAGCTCAGGCAAAGAGAGAATTTGAAGAAAAACTTGCTATGGAAGAAAAAACACATAATAAATTTTTTTTCAAGTGCATTTGTAGGAAAAAACTTGGGAGTCAGTTGGACTATTAGATGACAGAGGGGTAAAAAGGAGCACTAAGGGAGGACAAGGCCATAGCAGAGAGACTGAATGAATTCTTTGCTTTAGTCTTTACTGAATAAGATGTAGGGAAGTTACCCAATCCTGAAATGGTATTCAAAGGTGATGTATCGGAAGAATTGGAAGAAATATCGATAAACCGGGAAGATGTATTATAACCATTTGATAAACTGAAGAGTAGAAAATCACCTGGATTTGATGGTATACATCCAAAGGTGTTGAAAGAACTGAAATATGAGATTGCAGACCTACTATTAGTAATCTGTGAACTATTATTAAAGTCATCTGTAGTTCATGAAGATTGGCGAATGGCCAATATAATGCCAATTTTTATAAAGGATTAAGGGGGTGATCTGAAAAACTACAGACCGGTGAGCCAGACATCAGTATTGGGAAAAATGGTATGAAGCATTATAAAGAATAAAATTAAACCATACTATCTACTGTTCAATAATGGGAGAAAACCAATATAGATTTAGCTAAGGAAAGTCTTGCCTTACTAATCTGTTATAATATTTTGAAGGTGTGAATAAACAGGTAGACAAAGGTGAGCCAGTCGAGAAAGTGTATCTGGATTTTCAGAAAGCCTTTGACAAGGTCCCTCATGAGAGACTTGGTGAAATTAAAACGTCATAGGATAGGAGGCAGTGTATAATTGTGGATCAGGAACTGGTTAAAAGATAGAAAGCAGAGAATAGGGCTAAATGACCACTTTTTTTCAGTGGAGAAAGGTGAATAGTGAAGTACCCCAAGGATCTGTGTTGGGTTCATTGATTTTTAACATCTTCATAAATGACCTGGAAATGGGAATAATGAATGAGGTGTTCAAATTTGCAGATGATATAAAATTAGTCAAAGTTATTAAAACACAAGAGGTTTGTGAAAAATTGCAAGAGGACTTTGATAAATTGGAAGACTGGATGTCCAAATGGCAGATGAAATTTAATGTGGACAAGTGCAAAGTTATGCACCTAGGAAAGAACAACCCAAACTATGGTTACATGATGCAAGGTTCCACATTAAGAACCACCACCCAGGAAAGGTTTTAGGTGTCATCGTGTATAATACATTGAAACCCTCTGCCCAGTGTGTAGCGTCGGCCAAGAAGGCAAATAGAATTCTAGGAATCATAAGGAAAGGAACTGGTAAAAAAACCCAATATTATAATGCCTCTATATCATTCCATGGTGTGACCATACTTTGAATATTATGTGCAATTCTGGTCACCATATCTTAAAAAGGATATAGCAGAATTAGACAAGGTACCGGGGGATGTAGTAAAAGTTGTTAGTATAGCTGGTTTTAAAAAATGTTTTGACAATTCCTGGAGGAAAAGTCCATAAACCAGTATTGAAAAGGACCAGGGAAATCCACTGCTTACCCTGGGATAAGCATTGTGGAATCTGGGTAAAGTTTTAGGAACCTACCAGGTATTTCTGACCTGGATTGGCCCCTTTTGGAAACAGGGTACTCGGCTTTATGGACCTTGGTCTGACCTAATATAGCATTTCTTATGTTCTTTAGATATTTTTGAAAGATACAGAATCTCATGGATCCAAATGAGTGGAATTTACCTTTGAGTCTTCAGATATTGAAAGCATACTGGTTGAAGACTCTGTTGAAAAAGTTCTGGTCAATATTGTCGCAGTGGTCAGAGTTTTAAAAACAGCTAGTTGGTGTGGCTGAAACTGAAACTGGATATTCAGTGTGAGAGCCTATGCAATATCTAGCCATGAATATCTTGTTTTGCTGCCAACAGTATTTGCTATCCGATTAGCGGCTGAATATGGCAAATCCACATAAAGGTAGGACAGTCATTGACCTGACCTAACTTTATGCAGTCACTAATCCAGTTAGCAGACTTAAAATTGTTGCTAACTGGATTAGTACTGGAACTGCCCTCGGCCTACCTACAGCCCACCCCAGTAATGTCCAGGATATTCAGTGGCACTGTCTGTGGTGTTTATCGTCCCCGTTGTTGTTAGTGTGCCAACTGGTAAGATGGTAGAAAGTGATCCTGGCAGGGTCAAGATCAAAAGCACCACACAGATAGAGGAGACAGTAGAGTGGGAAGGATGCCACTGGCTTTCATCCTCTCCTTTGACCCCAGGCATTGGTCCAGCAGCAGCACTAAGAGTAGCAGCCCCACTCCAAGGAAGTATGGGGAAGTCTCATAAACCTCACATGTGCAGAAGCATTTTAAAGTGCATGATGACCCGTGGTATGTAGAATGCAATTACCATAAGCAGCACATTAGCAAAGAGAAGCTGATGGGTCATCTTACAAAGAGTGGCATGCTGCATCATTTGGAAAAGCAGCAACCTTTCCAGCTCAGAGGCCTAATCCTAGGCTGAGGACTCAATCTAGGAGTGGAAATAGCAGTGGTGACAGGAAAAATGATATCCCTATTCCAAACAGAGCCCCTATTTTCTTCCACAAGTCAGATGGCATGGCAGCAGGTCTAACACGCATCAAAGCAAGCCACCATAGAAGAGATGGGGTGGTGTTCATTAGCATTCTCATGCGGCAGGCAGAAGGCAGCATAGAGGGTGGTGAGCCAATGCATCGGGAGGAATGATAGCCCTGGATGTCCTTATCCTGAAGATGGTTTAGAAGGTGGGGTTTAAGAAGCTGCTGTATCTCTTAGCTCCCACTTACCAAATGCCCATCAGGATAACTTTTAGTAAGTAGGTGATCCCCAGCCTGCATAATAAGTTGCATCATTAGCTGCAGGCAGGGTTGGCAAAAGGAGAGTCGGTACTAGTGTGCATCTCACCACTAGTAGTTAGAACACTGTACATGTCTACCTCTTCCTGACAGGTAACTGGTGGCAGCTGGCCAAGGCAGGAACAGGCTGTAGGTATATTGGGGGAGTGCTTCATAGCCAGGTAATGGATGACAGCTATGTGTGGATTCATATCTAAACAGAACTGAGGGCAATGCTGAAGGGATGGCACACAGGGTATAAACAGAGTACACTGTATCCAGGTTTCTTTGTAACAGATGATCAAGGCATTGAAAGGGGAGGAGGGGCTTTTGTGAAATCAGATATTTAGCAAGGCAAGTGGCAACCCTGTTCTGAGGGAACTGATCAAGAAGTGACGGAAAATAGCTGAGTATTTTCACCAAAGTATGAAGAGTAGGCATGAACTGCATGAGAAGCAGGAATCAATGAAGGGCACCTGCGTACCACCTCAAGCAGGATGCTAGCACCATGTGGAATTCCACTTATGACATGCTAGAGAGGTTAGTGGAGTAATAGGTGACCTTATGTCAGATGTCATCAGAGACCAAGATTGGCATCAACAGGTCTCTGGGTCACCGGGACTGGGAAAATATCACCTAGGTGATGGACGTCCTAAAGCCCTTTAAGGATGCAGTAGTGAATATTTAACAGAGCAAGATAGAGGGTTTTCAGTAGTGACACGGATTCACAGCAGAGGTTTTGGTGTTGGAGGATTTCACGCGTGACCAAGTGGGATAAAGTTTGGAACTCCTTATGAAGCAGGATGCTTATATGCTAGCTAGTCTATGATCAGTAGAGAAAAATAATCTTTGCTCTGTGGTACAGTTTACTTACTTCCTGGAAGGAAAAGCTGGTGACTGAGGTGGACGTAAAGGAGTGCCAGAGGGAGGGGGCGGTGGTGGTAGTGATGCAACAGGGGAAATATTAGGCATGCTGGTAAAAAGTATTGTTAGTATAAGTACCATCCTGTCACCTACCCTCCCCCCCCCCCCCCGGCTTTACATGCAAATGGTCCATGAGCCCCAGCCAAGGACAATCTTGGTGGCTGAAGCTTTAGTTACAATGCTATACTGCACGGATCAGCTTGCCAAAAGTTGGACTCCTGCACTGATTGCAGTTGCAAGCTACCTTGTAGAGACCACTAAGGCCATACACCCAGATTCCTTGGCATACAGGGCACCCAAGTCAGCAGTCTGGCCAGACCTGGCTAAGGTTGCACAGCATTTTCTGTCCTGTCCTCCAAGCCAGTGTACCCACTGTCGTATATTTTCCTTTGATGGGGATATTCATAGCCAGGTAATGGATGACAGCCATGCGTGGATTCATATCTTAACCGAACCAAGGGCAAAGCTGAAAGGATGGCATACAGGGCATAAACAGTCTCACTGTCCTCCCATTTCTGTCAAGATCTGGCCTTTTGTTGCCAGCCAGTCCTGCTCTTGAGAGCCAAACTACAACCATAGTGCAGGGTTGAGTAGCTGCTCTTCAACCTGCTATCATGATTCCAGTGGGTACATTTAGGACCACATGGTAAAACTAAAAAAAAAAAAAAAAAAGACAGGAAATAAAATGAATAAAAAAAAAAAGAATAAAAAAAAAGAAATAAGGACCTCCATCCCTTTGACTGTCTCTGCCACTCCTGTGTGCTTCACTTAGTTGGCACTGCCCTCATGGTTTGCTTCACTATTCCCTTTCACCTCTCCTCTGCTGATTTGGGTACCTCAAGATACCTTTCGAGTTGCATGGCTCTGTGACCAATGTGCTTTGACTTTTCTTAGGACACTCCACATTGGCCTCCTGCTTTATATATTTGTGGATTCTTTGGCTTGTTATTAGATGCCTCTGTTCTGCTATTGACTTTGAAATGCAGTTCCTAACAACCTGAGACCAGGAGAAGTTAAACCCAGTGTGGAGCTCTCTCAATTTCTTTACAACTTTCTATTACTGTACTTGTTTGGATGGTCCAGCAGGGGCGCACAGCTACTGTTATACATGGGACCAAATGATGGTAGTTCTGTCAGGAGGGATGAGGACGGAATGCTTAAGGAGGAAAGGGACAATTTCCTAGCTAACTTGATAGCTGGATCAACCCTAGCTATCACGTGGTGACAAACTGCCCTAGCATCTACCATCCTCCATTACTGTAAATGTTGACTATTGGTCTTCTGCCACAACTAATAGCTTTGTATTATAGGGATTTCCAGCCTATCTTGCCATTGCATTGGTCTTCCTCAGCTCTTCTGGGCTGTCAAAGCCAATGCTGAAGTCCCAATCCCACTGCTTTTGAAACCTTCACCATGATGCATAAGAATATAAGATATGCCATACTGGGTCAGACCAAGGTCCATCAAGCCCAGTATTCTGTTTCCAATGGCTAATCTAGGTCATATGTACCTAGCAATTTCCCCAAGAGACACAAGTTCCACAATGCTTGTACCGGGTCAAGCATTGATATCTTCGGTCACTTCTTAATAATGGTTTATGGACCTTTCCTCCAGGAACTTGTCCAAACCTTTTTTAAACCCAGCTGATTCTTCTTGACATCCATCGGCATGTCATCTAGGCACTCCATGAATTCTTCCTCCATCCCAGGAGGGGGGAGGAGATCTTCCTGAATCCTCAGTGCCAGGATGCTAACTTGCAGGTGCTCAGCTTAGCTGAAATCACCCCACTACTATGGCTTGGGCTTCTGCCACCTCTTCTTCTGTTGCATTGGCTCTCCTCTGCTATTTAGTGCCGTCCAGCCAATCTAGGTGCTGTATTGGTCCTCCTAGCATAATTTAGGGCCTTTTACACAATCTGGGCACTGTGTTATACTTGTCTTCCTGGTATAATTTAAGGTCTTCCAGCCAATCCAGGTGCTGTGCTGTGCTCTTCCTCCCAGCAAAACGTAAGATGCTGTGCTTGTGGTAACCTTTCTGACACCTCCTGTTTAAAATCCAAAAAGTCAGAAGGATCATGAAGTCCCGCTTTTATGGTCTGTATTCACACTGAAAATGAATATCAACAAGCTTTTGTCCTTCTGCTCCAAGGGAGGTTTCTGCCCTCCCTGAGCTCACCTTAGAACACCTGTGTTATGGTTTACAGGTGCTTGTCAACTTGCTATTTTATTACTTTCAAAGTGCCTTGGTGCACTTGCATGAATTGAGCTGCTTTTCCCCCTTCCACTTGAAGCATTCATTGCACTCTTTTTACCAACTGGTCCTTCTGATCATGGTTTCTGGTACTCATTCTGCCATTATACATAATCTTTGCCACTCCTGTGGTGCCCTTGGAAAATTTATGACACCCTTCATGGCTTGTAGTGCTGTTGCAGATACCCATCAAGTTTCAAGCAGGTTTAATTGAAAATAGCAAACCTGACTTTTGCTTAGACTTTAGTGGGGATGAATCGGATAAACAAATGTTTCAGTTTCTGAAGACTGTCTGAACATGTGTATTCTGATGAACCAAAACCAGCCTGAAAAGTTTTGGCACACATATACCCAATAAAAACCATTGCAAGACTGTAGATTAAATACCCAGGTTTCAAAGACAGAGAAGTAATGAGTGATCAACTAAGTCAAAGCCTATAGAAAAATCTAAGGAAACGAGAAGAAGGTTTGACTCACATTGATCAAGAACTGAACGTATTTCATTGTGTTCCCCCAATCCATCTAGAGATATGCATGCTATGGAATCCTGCTTGTACTTAATAACCCAATTGTGTGAGAGCAATTTTCAGACAGCAAATTTATCAGGGTAAATCCTTAGTTATGCAGGAAAATAGCTTTAAAACTAGCCTTTTCCATAACTTGATTTAATGTATAGACTCATCATAAAAAGGAGAAATTAATCTATTGAATACATTGGTAAATCCATAAATCGGCTTGCAAAGCACTGGTCATCACTGCTACAAAATAATATTTTGTACCCTGTTTTGTTTCTGTTTTAGCAGAATCCTAGTGACTGCACAGAACCAGATTTCCACTTAAGGTCATTTTATAAGGAGCTGCACAAAGTTACGCACCATCAGTGCACCTGCGTCACACATTCTCAATGACTTACATGCATGGATGGGCCTTCAGATGCATACTTTATCTCGTTGCTATTTTGCAACTATGTGCATCAGACCGATGGCGCGTACTTTCAATGAGGATGTGCACAGGGGAAGAGCACAAATCTAGGCGTGAGCATTTACACTGGCCCTAGAGCTGCTGTGAATGCTCATGTCTAGATTTAATGCATGGCTTTAGAAAATTACGCATCTATTTTATAAAGAAAAAGTAGGTACCTGCTTTTCTTTGTAAAATTGGCTTCAAAGAGGTGCATGCTGGATGCCTAGAACTAGGCATCCAGTTGCAAATTACCCTCTAAGAGTAGGGTTCCCAGATACCTTTGGTCCAAATTCAGGACATTTTTTCAAAGAATAACACTTTTCAAAAAAATGTTTTATTAGGCATCAAACACAATAAAACATTATTTGCATGTATTTACTGTTCGATTATATTTGATTTAGCAGAATTTCGTTAGCCAAAATCTTTTTTGCACATATCACCACAAGATAATGAATATTTTAACTTGAAGCAAGCATTTTACAGTTTTAATATTCAATAAATTTAGATCATCCATCCATTGCTTCTTGCACACCAAAAATACTCATTCCACTAGTGACATTATACTTAATTGCAAATTAATGTATATTAGTAATATTACTATGATGACAAAAATTGAAAAAATTTAACAAACGATAAACTATGATTGAAACTTTGCCTTTCTGGAAAAATTTTATATTTTCCCCCTCTTTACATACGTCTTAAATTTGCTATATCTTGTTTGTACAATGGAACCAAAACTTTCCCATTTTTGGGGAAGAGCCCAAAAGTTTTCCCCTTTTTCAAACAAATGTCAAAAGGAACATTTTTGGGCAAAAACACTGAGTCACACTCACACGTTGAAAAAGAAAAACTTATAGTTAGCGTTTCATTTCTCCAATTTATGTACAATAAGTGAATAAAAAGATTTTCATTTGTATTATAATGTTCATCTTAATCATCTGTCAAAATTTTACAGAAATTCAGGACAAGTCAGGAGAAAACACCAGAATTCAGGACAAAATCAGAACATTTTTCAAATCATTACAATCCTGATAAAATCAGGACATCTGGCAACGCTATCTAAGAAGGTAATTTTATAAACTCCCACACAGTTAACACACATTGCCATACAGGTATTTGGAGCCTATTTTATAAAGTACATACTACTTTAGAAAGTAAGGCCAAAAAGACGTGCCTCAATCTAGTAGCAGCAGTAGATTGTTCAGAAACACGTACAAGTTAAAATATTTACTAACTTACATGAGTAAATTTAGGTTCTGCCCATTCTCTGCCCCTTTGCAAACCCAAAATGGAAGTATGAGCGATGGGACTTACACATGAGCTTACAGAATAGCGACCTCCTAAAACGCGAGCTTTAGTGTCAATTCACATACATAAGTCCTTTAAGATGGGACTTAACGCTTGCAACTAGCATGTAACTTACCACGCATCCCTTAAAAAATCAGTCCCTCTATCTCTTGTGCTCATTAACCAACAACACTGTACATAAATAAATCTGCCATATGTTGTTTGTAGAACACTGTACTAGAGATGCCAGCACTGCCACTAAAATAGAGAGTCAAAGCTGTAATGAAGCACCACCCTTAGCACATGGGCCTGGATGAGTGTTGTTCTATTGCATTCATACATGTTCTGAATAGGCTTTTATTGCCTCAAGTTAAAGATGGAAGCCTCTGCTATCATGAGTGACAACAGCACAATAAATTCTGCAGGATCATTTGAGACACTGTCTTCTATGCTTATTTGTATTGTATGAAAAGCACTGCAATACAAATAAAAAAAAAACCACAAACAGATATTCCAAAAAAATGTATTAATTTGTGTAGGCCAGAATCAAAATAGCAGCTGTAGTCAGACAGATATATGTATATGTGATCCAGGTGTCACTAAAATCTTTCTGTTCACACTGCTTTGCCATTTCTGTGGTACCAGCAAGGATGGTATGGGCCTGAAACAAACATGGTAAATTGCTGGGAGATTGGCAGTGGGAGAAGAAGGAGCTCAGCCCATGGGGAACGATTGGGAGCGTCCATAGTGAGAAAGTAAATACCCTCAGCAGGTGACAGGTGCTATTTTTGTGAGTTTTCAAGAGCCATACACCTGTCTACCACATGGGTGTCCAAGGAAATAAAGTAAAGCAACTAGGAATAACTTGGAGGTATAGCTGTAGGAAGCTGTCCTGCCAGTGGGGAAACTGCTGCCATTATCTGTTAAGCTGCTATTAAAAACAGCAAGGCAGGACCCACCAAAGAGGGTTTCTGTTTTTACTAAGCTGGGCCAAAGAACTGCTTATCCAGTAGGACCCAGTGGGATCTACCAGATCAAGAGGTCAGGAGGCAAATGAAATCAACCAAGAGGAGAAAGAAGGTAAGAGAGAAATTTGCCCAGTTAAAGCTATAGGTGTAAGAATTTATCTGAACCAGATCTCCCAGGATCATGTCCTACCCTATCTGGAGGAAGGGTCTCAATTATGTTAACATAGCCAGAGGCATTTGTGTTTCTGACAAAAGTGAGATTCTGTGTTATGAAGTGTGTGGTATGAGAGAGAAGGAGAGAATTAATAACCTTTGATCTGAAGAATCAAGCAAGTGTTGTAGTTAGGTTTAAAAAGGTTTTGGACAAGTTCCTGGAGGAAAAGTCCATAAACCATTATTAAAGACGACCAGAGAAATCCACTGCTTACCCCAGGATAAGCAGCATGGAATCCATGTACCATTTTGGAAACCTGACAGATACTTTGACCTGGGTTGGCCACTGTTGGAAACAGGAAATGGACTTGAAGGGCCCTTTGTCTGACACAGTATGGCATATCTTATCTTTTGTTCTTATGAAGAAATCTGTAATATTGACTTACCTATCTACCTTACCAAAGTTGCTACTTGCATCTTGTGTTGGTAAAAATTAACTTGACCGTCTATTGGGTCCCAATAAAGTTGGACTTTTGTTGCATAAACTAATGTGCATGACTGATTGAATGAGCTCCACAGGACTAGAGGGACGGATCCCCTGGTGAATGGTCTCCTGCATCAGCCAGGAAAACTTCCTCTGGACGTGCCTGCTCAGAACCCACAACATGAACTGTACAATATTTATAAGATGGCACCACATGAAATATTGGGGCAGTGAAGGTCCTGGCTCCAAACCCTGTCTACATATAACATGTATTATACAAATGCCCTACTACTATGATTATAATCCAAGTATGGATAAACCTTGAACATGGCTGGCACTAACATTAAGCAAATTAGGTGGTCTCCTAGAACATCGGTCCCCCGGGGGCACCTCTTAATGCCATTGTTACCCTCCTCCACAACCAACAGCTGCAGCAATAGCCACAAACAGCCCCATGGCACTTACTTTCAAGCTTCAGCACCACAGGGCTGTCTGCTTCTCCCCTCTACAACTCTCAATGCCGACTTTCTGTTTGCACGGGAAGTTGATATCAGGCATTGGAGAGCCACAGAAGCAAACAGCCCTGCGGCATTGAAGCTGGAAGGTAAGCTCTATGGGGTTGTTTTTGCCTCTTGCTGCCACTGATGGTTCCGGAGAGGGGCGGTAGTGGTGGCAATGGGAGGTTTAGGGGGGCCTCCAAGGGAAGAGGTTTACCTAGGGTGCCTCATCTCCTTGTGCCAGCCCTGACCTTGTGCCAGCCCTGACCTTGAGACTTAGCAAACCAAAACCTAATTCAGAACCTGATTTACTAAGCATTTTGCCCATAGGAAAACAATGGGAGAAAAAAGCCTTTGTAAATCAGATCCTCAACCTAGCAGCCAGGACTGCTTTTACAGTCCTGGTTGCACTGTGGAACCTGTGTGTCTTTTTGGGAAACTGCCAGGTACTTATAACTTGGATTGGTCACTGTTGAAATAGGATACTGGGCTTGATGACCCAGTATGGCATTTCTTATGTTTTTATGTGCAGCTTTCATGTCTCCAAGCATAATGGTAATGTAGGAATCCCCTCTAAAAATATGAAAGAGTAGGGGTGGGGTATCTAGAAACATGGTAAGGGGAAGCACAGTAATAATTTAGCTTAGTTTATTCAGAATGGGATCGATTCTAAACCCCAAATAGTGGGGTTGTACATTTGGCTTGGATGTACAACCCCTGAACAGACCCTGGACACTATTCCCGTCACAGCGCTCCCTGCATGTACAGATGGTTTGTGCTGGGAGTGCTGGATGTGGGCGGGAAGGGGGCGGGGCTGGGACAGAGAGAAGGCAGAACAGGGGAGGGGCCAGGCACCCAGATGTACAGAGAACTTTATGGTCAGGCCTCTGAACATCCCCCGGAGCTGCACTGGACTCCTGCCTTATTCCACCCTGAAGGTGGAACAAGTGCTGGGCGTGGGGGAGATTGGGTCCTGCAGCATCCCCAATGACACTGTGCCGCTGCAGGAGATGTCCCACTGCCTGATCCAAGGATCGGGTGATGGGGAAAGTGGTTTTCTGTGCTGTCGGGCATTGGGCGCTCTGGCTAGATGTGTCTGTGCCATAGCGATGGGATACCACAGCACAGGCACACCAGCCAGAGCACTGAGCTGTGGGAACAGGCAGCCTGCTCTATGTCTCTCCACTATGAATGCTGTGCATGCCAGCCTATCCATTTGCTTTGATTCCGCAACTGTGGGAACATATAGCTCCGCAATTGCAGAATCGGGTGCGAATTGGCCCCGTTCATTTTCTGGATGTCTGTATGGCCCAGATGTGCACAGGTTAGAATCGGTCTCTACTTGATTAACCATTTTTTAGCCCAAGGGATGTTTCAAAATATTTTATAATGAAAAGTCAAGAAAGGAAAAAGAATATATACAATGTCACAAAAATAAAAAGAGAAAAACCAAGACAGACAGTGTGCCAGTAATTAACAAATTTTATATCATTACTCTAATCAACTAAAGGACCAAAAGCCTGAATAAAAAAATGTGTTTTTAAAGCTGATTTAAATTTAGCATAATTGGATTCTCCTCTTAATTGAGATGGAAGAGAATTCCATAGAATTGGAGCATAATGTGAAAAAGCAATCTCAGTAGTAGCAGCCAAAAGGTAGATTATATGCAGTTGGGATCATGAGTTGATTAATACGACATGATCAAAGTTGATATATACTTGTAAGGGAGCTACCACTGAAGAAAGATACTGAGGTGAGCTTGTATGAGGAACCTTATGGATAATAGTACAAACTTTAAACTGATAACAAAAATGTACAGGAAGCCAGTGTAATTTTTTCAACACAGAAGAAGTATGTTCATTTTTTCCAGTATCTATTAGAAACCTAGCTACTGAGTTTTGTAACAACTGTAATTGGTTTATTGAAGATTGTGATAAGCCAATTAAAAGGAATTACTATAATCAATACAATTTAAAATAAGAGCAAAAACCCAAATCCTAAGATAGTGTAGATCCAGATATGGTTTCACAGAACGCATCTTTCTCAAACTATAATAGGAGGATTTAATAACTGAAGAAATCTGGCTTTGAAATGTAAAAGATGAATCAGTCTTACAACCAAGAATTATATTAATTGATCTGATAAGGGTATAAGTTGATCATTAAAAGCCGCAGCTATTAATGTAGATGAAGAATGACAAGAGACCCATATCGCTCTCAATTTAGAAGGATTCAATTTCATTCTATGAGATTTAAGCCACTCATCAGTAGAGGCAAGATAAGAAGGTAATGTAGCAAAATTAGGAGAATCGTAAGGCCGCGGGTCCCCGTTCCCGTGGTCGCTGCTAACCGGGGGGGCGGCAGTCCGCTCGCGCCCCCGTGTTCCGGCGGCGCACGAGACAAGGAGAGGACCGCGTGGTCCGGCGGCCTCATTGGCTCCCGCTGGCGTTTTAAACACGTGGGAGCCAATGAGAGGACTGGGACCTTGGGCAGCGAGGGAGGGTAGTGCGGGGACTCGGCGCTGCTCCTGCCATTGGTGTTGGAGGCTGGAGGCGCCGGACGTGGCTGTCGGAGCTCCGTTGGGCAGCTTGTCAGTGGCAGAGGAGTCTTGACGGCAGCGTTCCCGTTGCGGCATTTTGTTTTCCTGGCTGCAAGAAATTGTTTCTGCCGGCGGCAGCGGCCCGGGCTGAGCAGCGTCGGTGCGGTGGAGCGCGACGGCGGGGAGCTAATTCAGCTGGCAAGTGGTCCAAAGCAGTTGAAAAAGTCTATGTATATTTAAACACTTGTTGGTAGGCAGGTTGAGCTGTGCGGGGTATTAATAAAAAAAAAAAGAAAAACAGAGAATAACAGAATTAAAGGTTCCTCCAGCCTTAAGCCTGCAATGTCTGGCAGAGG
The DNA here is from genome assembly GCA_033557465.1 of Ichthyophis bannanicus. Lineage (NCBI taxonomy): Eukaryota > Metazoa > Chordata > Amphibia > Gymnophiona > Ichthyophiidae > Ichthyophis > Ichthyophis bannanicus. The sequence continues at coordinate 294,618,302 of CM066034.1, forward strand.
AGGAAAAGGGGGCCCTAGACAAGGGAAAAAGCCTGTCAAGGGCAACATTGGCCGTACTGGGGCAAGCGGGGCATCTCCCTTGGGGCCTGACGGGCAACTGGCTCAAAGAGGCAGAGGGGTGTCTGGGCATGGTGGTGGGCCCCATGGGCCATCTTCTCCAGGCACCAGAGGCCAGGGGGGGGGGGGGGCAGAGGCAGAGCTCCTAGCCGTAGCAGGGCATCCATACGGGGCGCTAGCTCTTTAGAAGGTTCAGGTCATGAGGGGCAGGTGCGGAGGGGGGTTTCGGAGGGCCCTGTGGTTCGGGGTAGTCGAGGCAGGTCTAGGGGGCCAGCAAGAGGTGCTTTGGGGCTTAGAGTGGCTCACGGGTCTTTAGGTGGCCCGGGTATTGGCCCGGTCCCTGCGGTGGGCAGGGAGGGTGCAAACCAGCAAGGGGGCGGTACTGGTTTTGAGTCAGCAAGTCCAGGAGGTTTATCGGCTGCTGCGGGGGGGGGGGGGGTTACTTGCCAGCTTGGGAACATTGGCAGGGCGGGGGTCAAGGCTCTTCCCGTGCAGAGTGGCTGGGGACGTGGCAGCCACCATGGGCTCTGGCAGGTGTCCCTTCGCCTTTTTCTGTTTTTTCTCCACATGTATCTACCGGATGGCACTACTCGGGACATCCTTGGATGACGGCTGCCGCACAGACGGACGGCGTGATGGCGAGCACTGGTGGAGGTCCCTTGCCGGGCGGAACAGTGGGAGGAATTGAAGCTTCGGCGTCGATGCGACAGGAGACGGGAGTGGCTACCGAGGTGGCGTCAACTGCTGCAAGAGAGTTGGATGCTGGCGCTGCGGTGCGTGATGATGGCGCTGCGGTGCGGGATGCTGGCGCTGCGGTGGGAGGTGATACTCGGTCAGCCGAAAAAGGTAAGAAGCGGCGGAGGAAGGGGAGGCGGCATTCTTGTCATCGGCATAGGCGTTCGGGATCCTCCTCTTCTTCAACCTCTGAGTCTTCGTCCGGTTCTAATTCGGACGAATGGGGCCGGGGTCTGGAGGTTACTGGAAATGCGGGACGTGCCGGACAGGCTGGAGCGCCGCCTACGGTGGTGGCTTTCTCTGAGTTATGGGAGGGAGTGCCAAAGAATCTTCGGAGGAAGATTATGAAGCGGCGCTACTTAGATATTTTCCGTTTGCTTGAGGGTTGAAAACGGTTGGGGGATAGTCGGAGGAAGCGGAAGGAGGATGAGAAGGCAGGTAGGGTTAAGAGAGTGGCGCGGAATGTCGTCAATTGGACGCGTTCCTTCCTGCGCTTGGCTAGTGTATGGGGGCATCCGCATCCGGAGCAGTATGGTATGCTTCTGGCTTATGCGGATTCCATCCTAGAGGCATCACAGACTCATGAAGGTTGGGCTTGGCTCAACTATGATGAGAAATTCCGTGTTAAGATGGAAGAGAATCAAATGCTTTCCTGGGGAACGCAAGACATTAATCTTTGGCTGACGCAGATGGCGATCAGACCTGGAGGCGGAAGTTCGGGCGGTCCAAAAGGTGGAATGTCTGTCACCGCGAGGGGGGACCAGCCCTTTCGATCGGGCGTGCCCCCTGTTTTGCAGAGAACCCGGGGGGGGGGGAGCGGGGGACTTGTGCTGGCGGTTCAACAAGTCTTCATGCCCCTTTCCGGATTGCAAATTCCGGCACGCTTGCTCTATCTGTAATGGGGGCCACTCAGCACTCAAATGTGTCAAAAAGACTGTCGGGGGAGCCATTGCCCCCCCCCCACAAGTAGTAGAGGCTTATGGAGTTTGGCTCCCACTCCGGTTGAGGTTGATGTTTTAGGTCCATGGCTTAAAAGATATCCTAGGAGACAAGTAAGTTGCATTTTAGAGAATGGTTTTAGAGAAGGGTTTCCCATAACAGTGGTAGGTAGCGTAGGGGCAAACAAGGCCCGGAATTCGCCTTCAGTGCGGCGCTTTGTGCACCTGGTGCGGGATAAGTTAGCAACCGAGATTGCTTTGGGTAGGGTAGCGGGCCCTTTCGGCGAGCAGCCTTTTACTGAATTTGTGGTATCTCCATTGGGTATCATTCCAAAGAAAGAGCCGGGAAAGTATCGCTTAATACATAATCTTTCCTTCCCCATTGGTTCCTCGGTCAATGATCACATTCCTAGGAAATTGTGTGCAGTACGTTACGCCTCCTTTGATGAGGCTGTTGAGCTCGTGAGAGCATGTGGGCCTGGGTGTTTGCTGGCGAAAGTGGATATTGAATCCGCCTTCCGTTTATTGCCGGTGCACCCGTCGGCATTTCATTTGTTGGGGTTTTGCTTCGAAGGATAATTTGACTTTGACAAGAGCATGCCTATGGGTTGTTCGATTTCCTGTGCTTATTTCGAACAGTTTAGCTCTTTTTTACATTGGGCATTTGTCGACTGGGTGGGGTGTGGCACGGTGGTGCATTACTTGGACGACTTCCTCTTTGTTGGACCCGCGCAGACGGGGCAGTGCAGGGCGTTGTTGGATGGTTTTGTGCGATTAGCCCAGGTGTGGGGTGTTCCCTTAGCGACGGGGAAAACTGAAGGTCCTGCGACCACTCTTACCTTTTTGGGAGTTGAATTGGATTCCGTGGCAATGGTAGCCCGCCTGCCGAAAGAGAAAGTTATGAGGCTGCGGGTGTTGGTTACGAATGCGCTGGTTTCCAGCAAGCTGGCATTGCGAGAGATGCAGTCCTTGGTGGGTTCACTTAACTTTGCTTGCCGAGTTATCCCGATGGGGAGAGTCTTCTTGCGTCGGCTGGCAGCTGCTACTGCAGGTGTTACTAAGCCCCATCATCGGATCAGGATGTCACGCAGCCTGCGGGCGGACCTGAGGATCTGGGACGCTTTCCTAAGTAACTTCAATGGTACCACGGTTCTGAGAGGCCGGGAGGTGACTTCTGCGGATCTGCAATTGTATACTGATGCGGCTGGGGGTTTGGGCTTGGGAATTTATTTTGGGGGCTCTTGGTGTGCGGAGGGCTGGCCGCAGTCCTGGCGGGACGTAGGGCTTACGAAGAATATTACCTTCCTCGAGTTGTTCCCCATTTTGGTGGTTCTGTCTTTATGGCCTGACAGACTCCGAAATCGTAAAGTTCTTTGGTGGTGCGACAATGAAGCTGTGGTGTCTGTGCTCAATAATTATTCCCCAAGATGTAGGCCTGTAGCCGACCTGATGCGGCAGGTTGTTTTCGCTTGCTTGTAGTTGAATCTAGTGATTAAAACTCGTCATATTCCTGGGAGTCATAACAAGATTGCTGATGCTCTTTCCCGTTTTAAGTGGGAGCTGTTTCAGACCTTGGCGCCAGATGCGGACGAAGAGGGAACATCGGTCCTGGAGCACTTATGGCAGATTGGCCTCGTGACATGATGGAGCTGCTGCGGAATTACGTCTCTTCGGCAACGTGGTTAGCTTATCAACGGGGATGCTGCAGTGTGGTGTCCTTCTTGGTACTTCAGGGATGGCAGTGTGGTCCAGCATCTGATCAGCTTTTGGGTCAGTATGTGTCGGCAGCTAAGGCTTCAGGCCTGTCGCGTACTACTGTCCGGAGGAATTTGGCGGGATTCTCCTTTTTTGCGCGGGCCCTAGGGTGGGGGGCGGCGGGTGGGGGATTTTTAACGCGTGCACTTCTGCGGGGTTGGGAGCGGTCCTGCCCTTCGCCGGGTGATTGGCGGCACCCTATCACGTACGACTTGCTACGGCGTTTATGCGGCGCTTTGCCTCAAGTGGTTTCATCCTCTTATGAAGGGGTGCTCTTTCGGGCTGTCTTTTCGGTAGCCTTTTTCGGCGCATTTCTGGTGGGTGAACTGGTTGCGGAGTCGGGTCGGATTTGCAATGGGAGGGAGATTCAGATACATCAAGTGCAATTGATCGGGGGCGGGGTTCATATCCGCCTTGCCCGTTCTAAGACGGATCAGGCGGGGAGAGTTACGTGGGTGGAATTGACAGCGGTGCGGGGCTCTCCCTCGTGTCCTGTTGCTTTACTACAAGAGTACTTACACGTGCATCCAGATACCGACGGTAGCCTTTTTATACATCAGGATGCACGGGTTCTTACGCGTTTCCAGTTTACGGCGGTGCTACGGCTGTCTTTACGGCTGTTAGGTGAGGATCCTGGTGCGTTCGCTCCTCACTCCTTCAGGATTGGGGCAGCGACCAGTGCTGCAGCTGCTGGACTGTCGGAACAGGAGATACAGCGGATAGGGAGATGGCGGTCGCGGGCCTTCCACAGCTACGTGCGCCTGTAGGGGCGTGGGCCGCTAACTGTTTTATTCTTTCTGTTGCAGATAAAGGGCAAGGATCGTGTTGCTGTTGGGTGATTGGCCACTCCTTTGGGTTCTGGGCTGGTCGGCGAGCAGCGACGCGACCGATGGGGCCGAATTTGGGACTTCCAGAGCTTGCGGTGACCGTCACATGGCTGGGTGAGCGTGGACTCCGGTGGATCCAGCTCTTGCCTTTGCTTCGGCACCACCAGCGTTCAAGAGGCACGCCAGACATTTTGCTGCTCCACTTAGGTGGCAATGATCTGGTTTCATGGACTTGCCGACAGTTGATTCGGGCAGTTAAAAAGGACTTTGGGGTGGTGTTGGGGATGTTTCCTGGCATAATATTGGTTTGGTCTGATATCATTCCAAGGCCGTCCTGTTGGGCCCAGCGACGGTGGTCACGGGGTGTGACAAAGATTAAGCGTCAAATTGGCAGATGGGTGGAAGAGCAGGGAGGCTGTCAAATTCTGCACCCTTGGGTGGACGTTGAGTGCGCTGGCCTCTACAGGCCAGATGAAGTGCACTTGTCCCCATTGGGGTTGGATTTACTTCTTAACGATTGGCAGGAGGCCTTGGAAGGTATTAGGTTTGGGGCGAGGGCTGGTCGCAGCTTACTTTTGGGGGGCGGCTCTGGTCGTGGCTGACTGAGCCGGTGGCGGGATCCCGGAGGTTTCTGGGGTCCGGAGCCGGTGGCAAGCATGAGGGCGGAGGTGGGGTACCCCCAACCCGGTTAATCCCTCAGGTTTTTGCTAATAATATGGCGAAGCCGGATGAGGGAGGGCGTGGAAAATTGTCGGGCCTGTACCCGGCGGAAGCGGATGCGGCGTCACCTTGCTACTAACATGGCTGGTGAGGGCTCGCTCTGCTTGGGGAGGGGGGAGTTATAATGTGTTGATTTGTAGTGGTTGGTTTGTAAAAAGGTTATTAAAGCTACGACCAGTTTAAGTCCAAGAGTGTTGTCATGTGTTTTGTTCTGAATTTAGTGGTTTAGAGGGAAAATTAATGGGGGTGGCTGAGAGGGGTGGGAGGTGACGTGTCCGCCTTACCCGGTTATGAGTATCAGTATAGAAAGCTTACTAAGTATCATCCACGAAGATATAACAATGAAGACCTAAACGTTGTATAAGTGCGGCCAGTGGAGCCAAAAAAATGTTGAATAGTGTAGGAGCTAAAATAGTACCCCGTGAAACCTCACACTGATATTGATGTGGAGAAGAGGAAGCAGACTGCCAAGAAACAGAAAAGGTAAGAAATACTGTAAACCAGGACAGAACAGTACCGGTAATATCAATGTCAACTAAATGACGGATAAGGAGGAAATGATCCACAAGATGAAATGCTGCACTAAGATCAAGCGAGATGATCAATGCTACTTAAGAAGAATCAAGCCTACATTTAATGTCATTCAACATACAGAGAAGTAAGATTTCTGTTGAGTGGCCTGAAATGGATGGAGTGACTGAAATGGATGGAGAACATTCATTTTCTCTGAAAAGGAGACTAATTGTATATGTACAATCTTCTCCAAAATTTTAGAAGGAAAAGGCAAATACGAAATAAGCCTATAATTACTTGGTAAGGAGGGATCCAAAACACTTTCTTTAAGAAGGGGACAAATAATTGCATTCTTCCAAGCCACTAGAAATCTTCCAGATGAAAGACTATTATTAATTAAAGACAGAAGAACAGGAAGAACACCAGCTTCCTTTTTCTTAACCCAAGATGGAGGAAAACAATCTGCTGCAATGTGTGATGCCTTCATAGATGTGATGGTCTTAAAGAACAGAATATTATTAGTAAGATGTTTTTATGCCATAAACACTCTGCCTTCCTAAGTTTTAAAAGCCGAAGGCCAGAGTGATACCAATAGAAAGGGGAAGAACCCCCACTGAAAATACAGTCTGTCACCTGTCCACAGTATGTGGCAGATCTGCAGTGACCCTTCCAGATGGCAGAAGGTTGTGCCTTCTGGGAAGTCATGGCCCCCACAGACTAGAAACATAGAAACAGAGAAAAATGACAGCAGATAAAGACCAGATAATCTAGCCAATCTGCCCATCCAAAAGAACTATTAAGCTCTAAGGGCTTGATATTCGAAAGGCCTGTAAACCGTGTAAATGCCGCTGAATGAGATATTCAATGACACTAACATGGTTAGTACTGCTGAATATCTCTGGTTATCTCCCCTACATGCCCCGATGCTAACCACTTAGCATTAGGGCATGTTGTGGGAATTCCGGGGCAGAGCAGAGGCGCCAGTAGTCGCTAACCGGGTAGCAGCAATATTGCACCACCACCTGGTTAACGACCTGAGAGTAAAACTATGCGAAGCAAAAGCTGGCCTAGTTTTACCCACAGGAGCTAACTGGGCAGCATTGCAATATTACTGAGACCCGGTTAGCTTCTATGTCTCTGGAGCATGTGCAGTGATCCCAGATATTAAATGCTGGGGCCGCATATGAGCCCGGCATTGAATATCCAGGGTTAAGGGTTGGCACACACGGCTATGTGCCGTAGCGGTGCATAGCCGGCATAACTCAATATTGAGCCCTGTGATTCCTTCCTGTCTCTCAGAGATCCTCTGAACTTGTCCCATGATTTATTGAAATCAGATGCTCACTGTACCTGGTTGGAAACCCAAACAATTGCACAAAGAAAAGAGTCTAAATTTCTCCATGGGCATGTAGGATGAGTCAGCCACACAAAGGATAATATCATCCAGTGATGCCTGGATTAGATTTGTTCTCTTGGAGTTCAGAAAAAAAAATCTTTTAGCAGGTTTCTTCTGAGCATGTGTCCCCAAGCCCAATACTACTGGCCAGTGCCACTTCTTCCTCAGTTGTCCTTTTCCGTCTTGCTCAACAGATGGATCCTCCCACATTGTAGAAAAAGAAGACCCCCAAAAGCAACAAAGAAAGGAGAAAAGACCAAAGGCCCAGCAAAGACCACCAGAGACTGTCAGGATGGCTGAGCTTAAGCCAGATTTTAGGAAATACCCAGGATGCAGGAAAAGAATGAGTGCAGTGGATGCCGATGAGGCCAAGTCTGGTGCCTCAACCCATCCAACCACTGCACAAACAAAAGGTTCTAAATTTGTATGAAAAACGTTAGCTATACTGTTGCTGCAGGATAAATGAGATAACCCAGCCTACTTCGTGCAGCTTCCTGTTAGAGGTAGCTGAACTAAAACATTTACGAACTGTAATGAAATAAACTGAACTCATTTGATGAACCAACGAAGTTAGCACAAGAACACCTGAGACTTCCTAATACAATAGACTGTTTCAGAACAAGATGAAGTATGCTTGACAGGAAACAGTAGAAGGCAGTGTCAATAGCTGCCTTTTGGGTAAAGTATTGACAGATAGGCTAGCATGTCCCAGATTCACCTTAAATTCGGCAAAGAAAGTTTTGTGACCTAAGCTGGATTTGATGCAAGGCAAAGACAGAAAGCTTTTTGTTCTGAATGTGAGCTGTAGAGAGACAAAGAAAGAAAAATAAACAGAAAGACGCATTTCCACACCTTAAAAAGGTCAGTAAATTATGGCTTCAGTCACCGATGATGTGGAAGCACAAATCGGTGAAAAATGCATAAATGTATGAAAAATTGGAGTGGCATATCTCATGAAATTTGAGCATATCAAGCTAAGGGAGAGCATCAAAACATGAAAAATAAAATAAACTATGGAAAATTTAATAAAAATGAAAATGAGCACAGCTCACAAAAGTGAAAGAATAATGATGATAATGAAAAAATAAAAAACTCGAGAAGAAAGTGATCGAGCAGGAAATACAATTCTGTCTTTAGCAAAAGGAGTGATGCAAATGACTTGTAGGAAAGTGAATTCTGAATGGGAAAACAATCAGTCAGACATTTGAAAGGACATCAGCAGCGATTATTCTGCCTCTGTTTGAGAAACAAATGCTCTGACAGTTAATTAGATATGGCAACTCCTCCATCCGTTTATTCAGAGAAATACTTGGCAAGAACATTTCAAAATAAGACAATTGCTATTGTAGTAATATACAAGTGGGAAAACTGGTTAATGGACAGAGCAAGATATTCACTGAATTCTAGCTTTACATATTAGAAAATTAAGGGTCAAGGCTGAGAGAGAAAGCACGGAGCGGAATCAGAAGAATTAGCTGGAGTCAGCCGAGTTTGCTTTTGGGGTGTTGGTGTTAGAAGGAGGACTGGATGAATCACCTTGCGGATAGCAAACATTTGACATGCACTTAATGTGAATCACAATCAACTCTGGTTTATGAACTCTGGTTGGTCTCCTTTATGGCAATCAGGTCCCAGGAATGATTTGAGGGAGGGGCAACAGGGTTTTAAGGAGATTTTCTAGAAAATACAAACTCGGAGCATTGAGTGGAAAAAGGTGATCTTCATCTTCCTCAGCTCAAAATTTTCAGGACTGTTTATAGATAAATTTATTAAAAAGTAACAAAATGACACATGTTGGTAATCAGCATAAGCTATTAAAGGGGGTGGGGTGGGGTTTGTAGCGAAACAACATCAACCCGATTCATGTTTAAATGCAATGTGCATTTGGGGTCATTCTGAGGCACGAACAGCGACGCGAGTTTCTAATTCAACTGGGCATCACCGGTTGTTTCCAGTGTGGTCGGCGTTTCTGAAACCTGCAAAGAGAGCGGGTTCTTGCTGCCAGATAAGTGCTTTGTTTTGGGTTTTTTTTGTAGTTTTAAATGCATTTGACAAATTGAAAAAAACTGACTTTGCACCATATAAGCCTACGGATGACATGTGGGGGATTCTCATGAGCTGTTAGTAGGGTTCTATAGCTCTGTATTGCCAGGAACCCCTCTCTGAGGCTTACTATTTTTTCATTCCTCATTCCATGGTGTATTCCTTTTTTAATATGGGTCCCATGGGAATATGGTTTGGATTTCTCAACCAGGGCCTTTGTTTATTGTTTTCCTTCCTACAGTCGTTTGGATTGGTTCGGTATAAGGAGGATACAGAGTTTAGTTAATTAGAAAAGAATCAGCATAGCATCCAGATTGTCTGCATGGAAGTTTATTTCATTTTTTTCTTTTTTAGTTTTGCCATGTGGGCCTAAACAAACCACTGGAAACATGACAGCAGACCAAAGAGCAGCTGTGCAGTCAGCAGTGGGATTTGCAACTGCTGCTGTACAGCTGCGGTTCGGATCTCAAGAGCAGAACTGGCAACAAAGGGGCAGCCCATGACAATGAAATTGGCCCCAGTAGCAGAGGGAGACTTTTTTCAGTTCTTTGTTTTATTTCCTGTTCTGTATATCTGCCACACTTGGTCAAACCAAAGGTCCATCAAGCCCAGTATCTTATTTCCAGCAGTAGCCAATCGAGGTCACAAATACCTGACAAATCCCAAAAGTAGCCAGTTCCATCCTACTTATCCCCAGGCATAAGCAGTGGCTTTCTCTTGGACTACCTTAATAATGGTTTATGGACTTTTCCTCCAGGAATTGGTTCAAACATTTTTTTAAAATCTAGCCACACTATCTGCTTTTATTATATCCACCAGCAATGAGTTCAAAAGACTAATTATACTTTAGGAGAAAACATATCTTTTCCTATTAGTTTTAAATATACTACTTTGTAGCTTCATGGCATGTCCCCTTATCCTTGTATTTTTTTAAAAGAGTAAATGATTGATGCACATCTACCCATTCCACTCCCCTCAGGATTTCATAGATCTCTCATATCTCCCCTCAGTGTATTAACCTTTTCAGCCTTTCCTCATAGGAAAATCATCCATCCCCTTTATCATTTTGATCGCCCATCTCTTTACCTTTTTAATGCTATTATATCTTTTTTGAGATGCGGAGATCAGAATTGCAGACAGTACTCAAGGTGCAATGACACAATGGAGTTATACAGGGGCATTATGATATCCTTTGTTTTATTTTCTATTCCTTTCCTAATGATTCCTAACATTCTCTTTGATTTTTTGGCTTTTGCCACACACCGAACAGAAGATTTCAATGTATTGTCTATGATCACACCTAGATCCTTTTCTTGGGTGGTGGCTCCTAATGTGGAACCTAACATTGTCTATCTAATGTATAGTTTGCCTACATGCATTACTTTGCACTTGTCCACATTAAATGCCATCTGCTATTTGGATGCCCAATCTCCCAGTCTCCCAAGGTCCTCCTGCAGTTTCTCACATTGCACGTGCCATTTAGTAATTTGGCATCATCTGCAGATTTAGTCATCTTGTTTGTTGTTCCCAATTCCAGACAGTTTATAAATATTTTAAAATACAGTGTTCTTGATATAGATCCCTGGGATACTTCATTATTCATCTCCTCCATTGAGAAAACTGACCATTTATCCCTATTCTCTATTTTCTATCTCTCAACCAGTTTCCAATCCATGATAGGACGTTGCCTCCTTTCCCTCAGTACAACTCTATACTAATTCCTCCTCCCAGTTACCTGAAAAAGAAGAGAGATCAAACAAGAGAAGATGTGTCTACAGAAGCACTAGCTTTTCTACCAGCTCCAGTGCTAGCCATAAATGATGGGGAGCCACAGTATCCACTGCAATGGAGAATATATACTTATTTATTTATTTATTTATATTCTCTTATATACCGCGCTATTCTGCATCAGTGCGGTTTACATTGAACAAACTGAAATTACATTGAACAGGGTATTATAACTTGGAGATAACTATTTTACAGGGAACATGGGCTATGGCTACTTACTGGGCAAACTGGTTGGAGGATGGGACACAAAATGCTGTGCAGCCTTGACCCGGTCTGGGCAGGGTACCAACTTGTGTGCATTGTATGCCAAGGGATCTGTATGTGTGGTCTCAATGGGCTCTTCAAGGTAGTCTGTCACTGAAATTCATGCAGGAGTCTGAATTATGATAGACTGATTTGTATGGTAGACTGATATGGACTTCAATAACCAAATATTTTCCCTTGCTGGGCCTCATAGATTACTGGCATGAAAGGTGGAGAGGCAAGAGAGTGGTAGATAACAGGGTGGTGCTCACTGGACCAGTACTTCTTTCCATCATATCTACTATTTTCCCCTGATGAATCATCATAGCCACTAACCCCTATCTCTGGCACTCCCTTTCTTCCACCTCAGTCATCAGCTTTTCCTTCCTGTAAGTCAGTACATTACAATGCAGAGTGATATAAATCCTTTCCCCCATAGGCCAGCTTGCACAGTTGATCCCTTTATAGCAACAGGCAAAATAAAAATAATTTCTCAACAAACAGGGGTGTCCTACACGGAGCGATGGGTTCACCCCTAAACAAAGGCATGGGGAGGTGTGACCTGCACAGAGCAGCAGGTGCACTTACTCTTGCCATCTTACTGGGCAGACTAGATGGACTCTACTGGTCTTTATCTTCTGTCATTTACTATGTTACTATGTATGTTACATAAGGTTCCTCCTTCATAAGTGGCTGCAATCTTTTTTACACTTGACTGTGCAAGTAGTCCACTATCACTAAAACCTCTGCTGATAATCCCTGTCATTGCTGAAAACTCTCAAGTTTCACCTGTAAAATATTCATTATTGTATTGACAAAGCTCAGGGGAGCCCTTGTGGAACTCAACTCTTCTGTGACCTCCTTAAAGAGCTTTAGGACTTACGTCACCTGCTGCTTTTCTAGCATTCCCACAGCTTGCACCGACTCAGCCTCCTTTTGCATCTCTGTGGCTACCAAAATAGTCAGAAAGCTTCACTGTAAGGCATATGGGAACAGACTTAAAGATCTCACTATGTATACTTTGGAGGAAAAGCGGGAAAGAGGTGATATAATAGAGACATTTAAATAATATTCCTCTGTGGCATAATTGTACAGGGGAAGAACATCTTTCAGTTGAAAGAAATCTCTGCAACGAGGGGGCACAGGATGAAGGTGAAAGGAGATAGACTCAGGAGTAATATGTGAAAATATTTCTTTATGGAAAGAGTTGTAGATGCATGGCATAGTCTCCCAGTGGAGGTAGTAGAGACAAGGACAGTATCTGAATTCAAGAAAGCACGGGACAAACACAGAAGATCTCTAAAAGAAATAAAGGGATTATAGTATCAATATAGAAGGGTAGACTGGATAGGCTATATAATCTTTATCTCTCTTAGTCCTCTTAGTCGGTGTCATAAGAAGACTGAGATGTTTAGTAGCGAGAATTTGTATCCCTACTGAGGGTCACCTAGGGATTCAAAATAATAATTACTCCTGAGGTTGTTCGCAGTCCTCTCGGAGTTGGAAGCCTATGAGGGCCTTTTTGAGAAATGTTGTGTGCTGGCTGTAAGGGAGACTGGCTGAAAGTGTGCTCCTAGAATCCCATAGCATGGTGTTGGCATGGACAGTATAAGACTCCAAATTGACAAGTCCATTTATTTGAAGACACTACAGGACCATCCTAACACAATTAATATAAGAAAGGAGAAAAATACCAACATCCTTATGTGTTCTATCAACAGACCCCATGAGCTCTTCAGCATCACCCATCATTAATCAAAGACAACACAAGGCAATACACCGAAAACACACCACACCCACAGGTCTTTGCTAACTACTTTAAAAGCAAATTCAGTATGGCTAATCCTTGCAATACTTCTGCTACTCCACCAACCGACCCCCCTGCAGTACCCTTACCCAATATCCTTGGACCTATTAACAATAGTATTGACAACCAGACTACAGTGACCTCTCCCGCACAAAATTAACTCGGCATCCCTGCACTGGGAGTTTTTCACCCTTACTCAACAGAACAAATAGAATGCATAATAAAAGGTCTTAACTCTACTACCTCCCCAACTGATCCATGTCCATCATTTTTGGATTAAATCAGCATGCTCTGAGCTAAGTACATATATCTACCACTTCATAAAGATTTCATTCTCAATGGGTGCATTCCCAGCCCCACTAAAAATGGCATCCATCAAACCCCTACTCAAGAACCCTAAACTTGATCCGACAGATGTAAAATCCTACAGACCTATTTCAAGCCTACCCTTCCTAGCCAAGGTAATGGAGAAAATTGTTCTGCAACAAATTCAGTACCATATCGATGCCCAATATACACTAGATGACAACCAATATGGATTTTGACTAAACCATGGTGTTGAGACACTGCTTGTCACACTAATGAACAACCTAATCTTAGGCATGAACAAATCCAAACAAGGATTTATTCTACTCTCTCGATATTGCCTCCGCCTTTGACACTGTTTCCCACAATCTCCTCTTAGCTCGACTACAGCTGATTGGCATTCAGAACTAAGCATTAGAATGGTGCAGATCTTACCTCTCTGGCCAACAACAAATGGTATGCATAGGTACAAAAACATCATCCAGCTATTTGCAAATGCAAGGAGTCCCACAAAGCTCATCACTATCAGCCTTGCTGTTTAATATTTACATCCAGCCTATTTGCTCCATAATTAAATCATTCAACATTCTCTACCACATTTATGCTGATGATGTGCTTCTTTATGCTCCCTTCTCTACAGTCAACCCAAACTACTCTAAAATCATTGACTGCTTCAATGCAGTTTCCGACTAGCTGCTTCAACATAACTTAAAAGTTAACTACAAGAAATCCGAGGCTCTCTTCATCACCAAGCATCCTTAATTCATACCTCCTCCCACCCTACTACTAGTAAGGGATACTGAAATAAGCACCAAACAAGAAGTTAGATACTTAGGAATAACCCTAGACCAATATTTGACAATGGAGCCACACATAAAAAATACTACCAGAGCAATATACCTGCAATTACGGACCGTTTGGCAATTCCGTCCCATGCTTGAAGCTGTAGACTTCTGGACAATCTTCCAAGCATTGATTACCCCACATTTTGACTTTGCAAATATCATTCTTTATGGTATTCCAGATTATGCAATCCACCCTCTTCAAATGGCAATGAATATGGCAGCACGAATCTTTGTTTCGGCTTCAAGATACAAACACATCACCCTGATCCTGAAAGAGCTCCATTGGCTCCCCGTCTCTATTCACCTCAAATATAAAGCCATCATCATAGCGTTCAAAATCCTACACAACCTCTCAGCGAATGTCCTTAATGAGACTCTACAATGGACAGAGGACAACAGATTAAGAATATAAGAACATAAGATATGCCATACTGGGTCATACCAAGGTCCATCAAGCCCAGTATCCTGTTTCCAACAGTGGCCAATCTAGGTCATAAGTACCTTGCAGTTTCCCCATCATGTCAAATACTCTTATGGTCCCGTCTGTAGTAAGAAAGAACTCCCAATTCGTTAAGGGGCGAGCATTCAACTTACATGCACCAACCCTCCGGAACTCTCCCCCCTCTTCATCCGTGCCATCTCTGATCTTTCTACCTTTAGAAATCAGCTAAAGACACATCTGTTTCAACTATACTATGAACAGGTAATTTAAATTCTTCATACCTCACACTCTCTACCAAGAACCTCAAACCTCCTACAATGCTCATTTATTATATAACTGTATGATACATAAATTCATTATATATAGTTTCATGTATATAGTTTTCCTGGGTTTTGATCCAAATTATATAAATTTACTGCACCAAACCTGCTCTGTTACTATGTTAAATACTCATATGATTGTTCCATGTAAGTTAATATATTAATATATTATCTACTTGTTCTATATAAGTTACTGTTCTGTTCTCTGTAAACCTCACTGAATGTGAAATAGTGCGGTGTGTAAAAACCAATCTGCTTTTAGCCCTAGAACAGTCATGTTGGTGCTCATGACAAGATAAAAGTCAAAGGTCCAAACATAAACTTTTAGCCCCCACCCCAGAGAGTTCTAGTTTGGGAGTTAGAGAACATTAAGGCTAAGAGATCTATGTTTCCCACTTCCAGAAGACACAGATCTCAGAGGTGTCCAAATATGGTTGACAGCTTTAGGACATTCCGCTGAAGGTATGCCCATGCAGCTTGATGGCCTGCAGGTAGGTCAGCTCTCTGCCTGAAGGACCTTCTAAGACCTACCTATACAATAGTACATTGATGTATAGGACTGGCTAGGACAAGCAAGTGCTAACCGACATACATTTCCCCTGATTATTTATTTATTAGGGTTTTTTTTATACCGCCCTATCATTAATTCAGAGTGGTTTATATATAACATAGCACCAAAACCAAACTGTCTGAACAACGTAGACTGACAGAACACTGTTTATCACTATGTAAGCATCACATACAGTACTACCTGCACAATGATGAAATGATAGTGCCTGTGTTTTCAGTAGGTGTCCACCCTGTCCTAAGGCAGCATGCGAACCATCAGTGAGTAGTCTATGGCACCTACCATATTGGGAACACCAACCACAGCCTAAAAGATTATCTTCTGTATCACCTATTCCTGTCTACTCTTGTGGAAGCAGATGTGGGTCCTAACTTTCTGCTGCTTGGCTCTCAGAACTTGGTGGAAGTACCTGGAGATGATGGCTTGTGATATCTCAATCATTATGACTACTGTACTTTGAATGGAACTGGAGCCCAGGAAATGAAGTACCCCTAGCAGCTTGTCATGTCCCAAGATGGCATAAGGACATATGGTGAGTTGTTCAAATTCTTCCTTCAGGATCTCATGGAGCTCCACAATAGCCTGTAAACTCAGCAGGTACCTGCACATCATCTCATCCTTGAGAAGTCTCAGCAAAGTGGTCCTGGAATGAGAGACATACTCTTGCCTATGCTTTTCTACCCTCTATCCACTGCCCTTCCTGCCCAGCATAAAGAGGTAGCTAAATAGCCAAGAGAGGCTCTCTTAGGCCATATTTTGATCTGAAAAAATTGCAAACTTACAGCCCATGAGAATGTATCTAAAATTCAAAAGGTACTGTATAGTTAAATTAACACAGGATTTTACAGTCAATGTGAACTGCAATATTTCATTGTGGCCTCTGTTGGCCCCCAATCATATCTCTAGAATGCTGGGATATCCCCTTTTCTGATTTGCATAGGATCATATCATTAATGTTAAAATAAAATCAACGTAAACTGCATTGGAATAATGCAGAACATGTTGAAATAGCACGCATTAGTTGCAACTTGCTATGTTATTTTAATGTGATTCACTTAACACAGCTTAGTAAGTGTACTTATTAGGCTTTGTGATTCTGAAGAAGATGCTTCCAAACTTCTTTAGTCAGTTACAAAAAGTGAGAAAAAGGAAAAGTGATTTGGGGCTTGTTTCCAAGGACCTTGCCCTCAGTTGAACTCTATTCTCTGTGATTATTATCATGGAGCCAGTGCAGACCATGTAGAGATCAAATGGATTTCTCTGGTTCTTCTGCCAGTGTCCATGATTCATGGAGAAAATAGAATTTGATTTAAGCTACTTTCTCTTCTTATGGGAAATCTCATTATAAATATCCTCAGAATGTACCATAGCCTATTTGATTCTTAGTTTGCTAGGTTGAAACACCTCTTTAATATTCAAATACAATTTGACAATGAAAATAGATGCTGAATTAAAAAGAGGTGCCATGCCTAACCTTGTGCCTGCTATATGTACAGTATGCAAAACAGATCAAAAACAAACTTAGGAGAATGTTGTTTGCAAACCAGGTTTGGCAGTGGGAAAAGCTATTATGATTGTCACCTTTAAGTATTTGGGAGGTTTTGGCTTCCCGGGTGTTGAAAAATGTTATTGGTGTGCTTACCTAAGGGTATTAGAAGTTGGTATATGACAGAAGCTCAGACTCACTGGGGTGTGTTAGAATCTCTGTTGGCCCAATCTTTTCATACTTTTAATTTCATTATTTAGATGAGTTAAGTTTCTAGATCATTCCTTAGTTGCAGCTATGTTTAAAGTTTGAATTAGTCTGTAAATTTCTAAACATCTCTAGTGTGGTTTGATTTTACTTCCCCATTACTGCTAGACAATTCATTTTAGACATGGGACATCACTTTGTGAGTGTGGTATAGCATGGTGTGCAGTGGCAAGGGGCTTTTAAAATATCCAGCAACAACAGTTCAGGGCCAAACAAAACTATTTTTATTATCCTTCAGCTACACAATCATCATTCCCCAGTCTGTTCCCTTTACTGGCTGGTTCTCAGTGCTCTTCTCCTGGCCCACAAGTTAAAGTTCAGAAGAATAAAGTCCGGTCACTCACATCTTGAGTTTCCTCAACCAGGCTGGGTTGGAAGGAGCTTTCTGTCTCCATGGGCCTCTCAGCCCTTCTTAATCCCTCTGTCTGAGACATGCCCTCTTAGCCCTGAGTTCTGAGCTGTAGACCTTTTTAAGGTGAACTGCTGACAATCCCTTTAGAGAGGGACAGGTAATTTTCTACAGTATACACCCCATCACATACTCTCCCCCTCAACTCAACCATGCCCTGTTGAGTACCTGCTATACCAGGGACCCCTACCTGGGAAAGGAAGTCAGAATTCAGGTGAGCCTGACCCGCACTATGGCAGATCTGACCTGGTAGGGTTGGATACTCAGAAATAGCTGCATAATATGGCCGTTGGACTCCTTATGTCAAGTCAGCCATTTTAGGGGTTGGTGGTCCATTACCAGTGTAAATGGATGGTCCAGCAGGTACTATTTGAAGATTTCAAGTGCCCACTTGACAGCCAGAGCACCTTCTCAATCACAGCATAATGTTTCTCACGAGGTAGCAGCTTCCTGCTGATGAATGCCACTGGATGTTCTTTGCCCCTAACTTCCTGGGTCAAAATGGCTCCCAGGCCCATCTCTGAGGCATCTGTTTGTACTATAAATGGTAGAGAGAAATCATGGCTAATCAGGACAGGTGCAGAGTATATTGCCTCCTTGAGATGCTGGAAAGCCCAGTCCAGGTTTGGTGACCATTGAATCTGCTCAGAAGCTGTCTTCCGGAGGAGATTAGTTAATGGTTTTGCAGTCTCTGCAACCAGCAGTAATAGCCAATCAATCCAAAGAAGGCATAAACCTCTTTCTTTGACTTTGGAATAAGGACCTGGGCAATGGCATCCATCTTCCATAGTTGAGGTTGTCTCTGTCCATTCCCAATTAAATAGCATAGGTATTGGATGTTCCAGCCTCCCAGAAAACATTTCTTAGGGTTAGCCTCAGCCTAGCTTTCCGCCTGCTGGTCAACACAGCTTGTACTTGAGTTAGATGGGTAGCCCAGTGTTTGCTGTAGATGACGATGTTGTCAAGGTATGCAGTCACATACTCCTTGTGTGGTCTCAGTAGGTGATTGACCAGGCATTGAAATGTGTCTGGAGCCCTGTGTAATCCAAATGGCAGCATGGTAAACTGGAACAAGCCTTGTGGTGTCAAACAGTTTTTTTCCTTGGCATTTGGAGTCAAGGGCACCTGCCAGTATCCCTTGGTCAAGTCCAAGGTCGACATAAAGCATGTTCCACTGAGTTGTTCGATTAGCTCATCTACTCTGGGCATTGGATATGTTTCCAATTTAGAAACAGTGTTGACCTTCCAGAAGTCAATGCAGAAATCTGATGCTTCCGTCTGGTTTAAGAACCAAGATGATGAGGGATGACCTGTCACCATAGACTCTTCAGTAACTCCCACGTTAAGCATTTCTTCAAGCTCCTTGGTGACGGCCTATTGCCGGGCATCTGGAATTTGATAGGACACAGTCAGATAATTATCCCAGAGTCAGTAATGGCATCATGATAATTGAGATGGGTTTGCACTGGGTTGGTGGACAACACATCTAAGTTCTAGCGGATCAGAACCTCTAGATCTCTCCTCTGGACTGCAGAGAGCTGGTCTCCAATCAGAACTTGATTTGGATCAGACAGGGCTGAAATTTCTGGCTCAAAATCCTCCAGTACTACCACAGCCATCACTGGAGTCCACTTCTTCAGTAGATTAATATGGTTAATTTTGGCCTTCTTCCACTTATCTGGCTGGGCAATCTTGTAGCTAACGGGCCCCACTTTCTTCTCCAGATCACAGGGCCCCTGCCATTTACAGAGTAACATGCTCTTGGATGAGGGTAGTGAGACCAAAATTCTGTAGCCCGGTTGGAAGGTGTGGTGCACGGCTGCTCTATTGTAGCCTTTGGTCTGTTTGGCTTGGACTTGTCACCTGCCCAGCTTTCTTCAGCCGGTCTTACATTTCTATGACATACTCAACCAATTTACATCCGGGATGGAGTTCTTTTTCCTAGGTTTCCCTCACCACATCTAACATGCCTCTTGGTTGTCTTCTGAAGAACAATTCAAAAGGCAAAAACTTTGTGGAACTCTGAGGCACCTCATGGATGGCAAACATCAAGGAGAACTTCCCAATTATTCCTGTCCTCCTGCACACACTTTTTTTAACAACTGATTCAGTGTTTTATTGAATCACTCAATGAGGCCATCCATTTGTGGGTGATATGCTGATGTTCGCAGCATCTTAACCTTCACCAAGATACACACTTGCTTCATCACCCTGGATACAAAGGGTGTTCCTTGATTTGTGAGGATCTCACTGGGTATTCCCACCTGAGAAAAGACTTCCCAGAGGGCATTCACGATCGTAATAGTCTTCATATTTCTCAGAGTGATGGCTTATGGATATCGGGTAGCATAATCCAGTATGACTAAGATATATTTGTTATTTCGGATGGTTTGCTCCAGGGAAACTACCAGATCTATGGTCACTCTTTTGAACGGGGTTTCAATGATGGGCATAGGCACTAGAAGGGCAGGTCAGACTCTGGCAGGGTTGTGAAGATGGCAGGTAGAGGATGACTGACAATACGGATATGGACATGTCACATGATCTAACTACCAAGAACAACCAACCTACCCCCCCCCCACCCTCTGATAAAAGAATGTATAACGGCACTCGAAGTCCCATAACACACGATGTATAGAAGAATGTATTATAGCACACAATGTATTATAGCGCACAATGTACATAGCTCTACCTAATCAAACACACAACACATCATACGCACAAATCACGATATACCCTTCACTGCATGAAAAACACGATCACTACTTTTGATTGTTTGCTGTGATGCCGCCTTGATTGCAAGATAAGACGGTATAGAAATACTGTTAAATAAATAAAATAAATAAATAATACAATTGCACCTGCTTATGGACCCTGGGCCAGATAAATAGAGCGAAAACATGCTCCAGTGTTTTCTCCATCACCAAGTGTCCCCCTAATAAATGGCTATGTGCCAGAGATAAACCTGCTGATGATAGGGTCGGGAAACTATCAGTTGTTCTACCTCCTCCCCCTCTAGGGGACCCTCAGCCACTTTGTATAACAAATCTCCTTTAAGCACAAAATAGGGAAAAGTTCTCCTAAGGGAGTCTCCACTGTCTCCTGGGTCCCCATCTACTTCCAAGACCTGCTCTCAGGCATATTTAAGGGACTCATCCTCTTGCTGGCCCTCTTGAAGCTCCCTGGGTCTCCCTCCAGCCTCCATTTTGGGAGGGGGACTAGTATGTTTGGGTCACTATGGCTGGGATCTGAGTTATACCCAAGGGTTTCTTCACTAGGCTCTTCCTCCCTGGATCTCTCCTCTATAGTCGTGCCCACTGCTCCTGCTCCTGGCAGCATTGATTCCGGGATTTAACAAGCTTGGAATTCTCAATATACAGATCCAGGTCTTCTAGGGAGAAAATTTCTGGCTTCAACTTGTGAAGTCATCAGGTTTTTTTGGTAAGTTCCGTCTAGTCAATGTTGATTGAGCAGCCCCTGGGTTTTCTTGACAAGGTATAAGTGGAAGCAGGTTGCCAGGGCTTTTCTTCTGAGGCAAGGGAGGGTAAAGTGACTTGCCCAAGGTCACAAGACATGCATGTGGGAATCCAACTCAGCTCTCTTGGATACTAAGCTGTTGCTCTAACCACTTGGCTACTCCTCCACTCCAGTCATTAGTTACTGTAGCCGGGTCCATATCACCCAGAAGCTTGGTCATTCACCACAGGGTATAGAAGCCAGGGCAGCACTATGACCTCAAATGTGTCCTGCCTAACAGAGTCTTGAATGAAGCCTGTGCCTTGGATACTGTCTCTGGTCTCTATATGCACAGGCCAGTGTTACAGTCTTTGCATAATCGGTCTGAGATCAGTTTACTGTTCTTCGGCGAATGAAGGTCTGAAAACTTCCTATCAAGACCTAGAGGCGGGTCCCCTCAAGCTCCACTAGAATCACAAAGTTCTGTGAATATGGGCAGGGAGTGTCCAAAAAGGCATAGGTGTGAGGGATAGTTTTGCTGACTTTGTTGTTTTTGCTGCCTTTCTTCCAGCATCTGGAGGAGCCGCTGCATTCTTGCTTATTACTGCTCATTTGCAAAACACAAATCACAGCTCAGTCTTCTGCAGCTGAGTTAACACTGCAGTATTCCCGCTCCATCAAACTTTCAGCAGCCACTAGTGGCCAAACAAAACCTTGCTTCTCTGGCACTAGCTAGACTCTCTTCCATCTCCCTTGCTAGGGCGAGGGTAATCTTAGCCCTTACAATGGAAAAAAAAATCCTGAGCTGCTGTAGATAGGCACAGCCTGGACGTACATGGGTTTTCCCTCTGTCCCATGGTTTAGTGGAAATCCCACCACTACCAAATATGGTTTAGTGTGGCATGCAGTGGCAAGGGGCTTTTAAAATATCAGTCAACAACAGTTCAGGGCCAAACAAAACTGCTTTTATTGTCTTTCAGCTACACAGCCATCATTCCCCAGCCTCTTCCCTTCACAGGCTGGTTCTCTGTGCCCTTCCCCAAGTCCACAAGTTAAAGTTCAGAAGAATAAAGTACGGTCACTCACTTCTTGAATTTCCTACTTCACAGCAGGACTCCTTCTCCAGACAGACTTGGAAGGAGCTTTCTGTCTCCATGGGCCTCTCTCCCTTTTGTTCCAAGCTTGATTCTTAATCCCTCTGTTTGAGACTTGCCCTCCCAGCTCTGTAGCCCTTTTTAAAGTGGACTGCTGACAATCCCTTTGGAGAGGGATGGATAACTTCCTATATACCCCATCACAGTGAGATATTATCGGGATAGTAGCCCTTTTTTCTCTCAGTTGTTCCACAAAAGGATATTTAAGACTAAGGGCTTCTTTTAACACACATCTATGGGCAGTCGGGAACACCAGCGCTTGATAGTGTCTGCCTTTGCATGCTAAAACTCATGTTAATCGGTGATCAAATGATGGGGTGGGGAAAGGGTAGAAAGTGGACGTGGAGAGTGCATTGCCATTAACACCAGGGCAATTGCTATGCCTTCAGCAGCAATGCAGCTCTTAACATGGGTTCACCTAATGACTCCTCTATAGGAGCCCGATCTATTGGAGCACACATTAAGAAATCCTTCGCATATTAGCTGCTGGGGGCATATTGAACATACCCCAATATCTAACGTGCCGCCTTTGGCATTAATGTGTGTCATAATCAGCATATTAATGGCAAATCCATAGAGGGCTTTAGTAAAACAGGCCCAAAAAATACACTGGAAATGGAGCTTCAAGTTTTCTTGCCATTCTTTCAGTACTTACACTTACAACATTACTCTGTTAATGCAGAATGCAAAGAGCAGCGGTTGAGGACTCACCTTCCTTTTGAGATACTTTTATTTGATAAAATAAAATGTTTTTGTTGATGTTTTATAAGTCTTTGTAAGAGACTGTGTCACTAAACCTTATGGATATATGTTTAGATGGACACCCTGCCTGGGCATTAGATAGAAAGTTTTTGGGAAGCTATTTGGCTGTACACATTTAAGTATTGCATTTCATTATCCAGAGTTCAAACTCAGGTCCGCTTGCTAACCAGGTGATACCTCACACCCCAAATTTTAAATAAAATAAATCATCAATCCTATCCTAATTGTTGGAGAGGTTGCCAGCAAGTTGGCACCTTTGACCATCTATGGTGGATTTTTGTTGAGAAACAGGTTTTTAGTTCAAGCTGAGACAATAAAAAACTCCTGTCTTTGATGATCCAGCTATACCTTTATTAGGGGATGAACCTTCTGTCCCTTTAATTTGATCACAAGTTTTATTGTTTTAATGCTTGCTATTGTCAGCTACATGTGTGATAGCTAAAAATTGGAATAGGAAGACAACACAATCTAAAGAGTAGTTGGCTCATATTTGGGGCACAATTTATAGGGCAAACTAACCTGGCTGTTGAAGGATTAACATCTGCAAATTTAAATCTGTCTGGGATCCCTTACTGAAAGCTCACAAATATTTATGAAGTCTCAGAAACTCCAATGTGTTTTCCCCTTCTACATACTCTGCTTTCTGCTACGATTTGATGTCTCATTGCTTGTTTCCTCTAGACTTTCTTTCATTCCGATTATTTCTTTGAAATTTTGCAGTTTTTTCAGGGTTAAATCCTAATATATCTCTAGATTTCTGTCTAGACTGGCCCTCTTATATGGCCAGTCTTCTGTATTATTTCTCCTCTGTGGTATGATTTGTTTAACTTTAGGGGTTATATTGGGAGGTTGAGGTGGGAGAGAGATGGTTGGCTCTTTCCTGTTGGGTTATAATTAGTTTTAGATGGGCTCTTGAGACAAAAAAATGGATATTTTGCATATTTGATTACAATTGGATAATACATTAATGATATGTTTCTTTTCTTTCTCTTTTGTAATAGTGTAAATGATCCAAGCAAGTACATTCCTTATTTTCTATGTTGTCTGTTTTCCTATCTCAGTCTCATCTTGTTGTTTTCTTTATTCTGTAACGTAACTTATTAAATAAAAAAACTTTCAGGAAAAAAGCATACGAGCAACTCAAACCTTGATATTGTTTAAGATTACTAGCAATATCTGATAGAAGCTATTTCTCATACCAAAGAGAAAGCACAATCGCTATTCCACAACTCTGCAAATTCTATGCACAATGTATTTATTTTCATGAACACTGAAAATGACTTGAGGCTCACATTTTAAAATGCCTTTTGTATGTCCACTAAGATCTATTTGTTTCTAGTTTTACAATTCACAGTGGATCTCAGGAATGTGCTTGGATCAGATCATGAAACCCTACAGACTTCCCAAGGAGGCAGCAATGTCTTAGATTCCTGCGGACAATGAGATCTCTGAAGAGGAGGCATGCAAGTTGTCTGCTTAGTCATCTGCTGTAAACACTGCAAAGAGTACCCAGAGAATGAACCTGCCTTAATAGTCTGGTGAGGCGGAGCTCAGCATACTGTTCCAGATTATCCCAGATGAATGACCAGAACAGCCTACTATTGTTTACATTTATAAGAACAAGACAGATCTTGTAATAAATTTATGAAGCTGATAAAGCACAATGGGAATTTGCTTTGCAGTACGGTATTGTAACGCACAGAATATATTATTTTCCTCTTTATTGCAGAATCTTTGCCTTCGCCCTTGTGACTTCTTCACTCTCAATGCAATATTATTTTCCCTTTCATTTACATATACAAATGAATTGGTTTACCTTTATATTTCAGCTTAGACTATTTTTTTTTTTTAGTTTCTATCCTGTTAAAGAGAGAGTCAATTAGAATGCATGAGCCCTCCATGAGGAGGACCATAATTCATGTATCAGTCTAAGGGGCCCTTTTACTAAAGGGCACAATGGTATTGCACCCAACATGCTGATAGCAAGTTACTGGCCAGCCATACTCACCACAGGAATCCCTGCAACATCGGACACTTGGCAAGCTGCATGTTCATTGGAGGAGCACCGGAGCAGCTACAGCAACCAGGTGGTAAGATCCACCCCTGCTCTGACGCTCATCCCACTGCGCCAGCTACCTTGCACATAAAAGCAGCATGCACCCAGGAATGCCCACGCCTAGAGGGGCCCTGCCTGAGGGCATCACCAGAAGGGGCATGGACCATGGTTGAAGATGGCCCAGACCACCTCCCTGCTCCATCTTAATGCCGGACAAAATACTCAAGGTATCAAGGTATCAAGGTATCAAGAACTGCCACAAAAAGGCCACACTTGCAAGAACATAGATCCACTTGCCTCCAGCTGACCATGCTACCCATATATACAACATACTACTCACTACTCATCCTCACACTGATAATCTATGACTACATCACCTATATACCCCCATACCTACACCTACCCCAAACACCAAATGATAAAATTTTACCATTCATACACTCGACAACACAATACATGTCTCATAAAAATACCATGCAGAAACAACCACACCCAAGCACCCTCGACCCCCACAGTAACCACACAAACATTACAATGCACACTAATAAACACCCACTCAGTAAGAAACAAAGTCCTCATTATCAAGGGCCTCTTCACAAGCATCACCTCGACATGCTCTGTATAACAGAATCTTGGCTCATAGACACCGACACCATCCTCATGAATCAACTTTTACCAGATGGATTTAGCCCCTTTCATTGCGCTCGTATTCATCAGAAGGGAGGAGGGATAGTAACCATAACCAAATCACATCTCCACTTCTGCTACCTCTCCACGGAAAGCACAGAAGAAGCTCACATCCTTAGCATAACAAACAAGCAGTTGATAATTTGCCTCTCCTACAGAACCCCAACCACCACTGCCACAGATCTATCCAACCTAATAGGAAAATTTCTGGAGAACACCAAATCAACAAAAGATCTCCTCATCCTAGGAGACATCAACCATCTCTCAGCACAATCCAGGCATGCTGCAACCTTCCTAGAAGCCATAAAAGCCATGGACCTCACCCAGATCATTCAATCCTCCATGCACAACATAGGCAACTCAGTGCACCTGATCTTCACCAACAACCAAAGAATATATACTAGCACACAACACACAATGCAGTTCTACCCTGTACCCTACTCAGACCACAGCTTGATTACCTTCTCTCTACCCATCAACATCCCAACAAACCATCCCACCCATCCACAAGCAAACAAATGATTCAAACACTTCCACAAATAATCCTTCCTCAGGAACATCCTCCCTCCATTAGAAACTTAGGAAATGGATTCCCACACCCTCATAACTAACTGGAACGCTATCCTCAAAAAGGCTGCAACTACAATTACAAAAACAACCTCCGCAACAAACAAGAAATCGAAGGCACCATGGTACACCTCCAACTTCCGAAAACTTAAAACTCAACTCCGACGACTGGAATGCAAATGGTGAAAATCCACTCACAAATCTGACAGAAACCTCTACATGGATCTAATGAACAACTACCACAATGCAACTGATAATGTCAAGTGTGCCTACCACACTAAACTAATCACTAGTTCACTGAATAGGCCGAGAGAACTATTTGATATCATTAAGCAAATCACCAAACTCCCCTTCAGCGCCTCCTCTGACCTCAATATAAGCCATCTGACACTAGCAAGCTACTATAAACAACTCCACCTCCAGCCCAACCCCCCCCCCCTTTCACCTCAGGGTCCACTTTTAACTCCATCAGCGAGGACAACATCGAAACCATAATTACATCACTCAACACCATAACTTCTCCTCCCCTTGATCTATGCCCAGTCAGATGGATCAAATCAGCAAAACAAGAACTCAGCCCCATAATAAAAAAACTTACCCATTCCATATTACAACAAGGAAAAATGCCAGAATGCCTGAAACCGTCCTCCATACATCCCACCCTAAAGAAACTCAACCTCAACCCAATGGATACAGCATCTTACAGATCAATCGCCAGTCTCCCATTCTTAACCAAAATCATTGAGAAAGCTATCCAACAGCAGTTCCAAGAACACATTGACAGAAATACCCTCCTCAATCCCCCAGTAAAATGTTTTTTTGTCCCCTCCATGGTGTAGAAAGGCTGATAGTCTCACTCATAAACACACTAGTAAAGGGAACCCAAAACAAGACACAGGGATACATCATGATATTCCTAGACATATCCACTGCTTTTGATATGGTTAACCATGACATTCTCCTTCAACATCTACAATCCACTGGAATTCAGAACACTGTACTACAATGGTTCAAATCCTTCCTCACCAACAAGCAACAACAAATAAAAATTGGACTCAACATATCCACCCCATACCAACAAACACAAGGTGTACCACAAGGATCCACTTTATCCCCTCTGCTCTTCAACATCTACCTACAGCCACTCTGCAAAATTATCAAAGCCGACTACATCAACTTCCACATTTATGCAGATAACATTATGCTCTACAGATCATTCAACCCTAGTCACCCCACATAAACAAACCTCATTCAGTGCTTCACAAAAGTCTCACAATGGCTAACAAACAATAACCTAACAACCAACTACAAGAAGACTGAAGCCCTCTTCATCACAAAGGACAACACCTTCACTGTACTGGACTCCATCACCCTAAACACCACCCAAATAAAGGTACAGCCCAAAATCACTCTGGATCAACACCTCTCCTTCAAATCACAAATACAAAACACCATAAAACACAACAAGAGCAATATACCACAAATCAAAACCCTTCAACATCTGCACCTCCTCCTTGAACTGCCAGATTTCCACTCCGCATTCCAAAACACAATCCTACTGCATATTGACTATTGAAACTCCATTTACCAAGGCCTTCCTCAATCTACCCTACTTCTTCTAAGCACTGCTTTACACACTCCTGCACACACTCTGACAGGATCTTCAAAATATGACCACATAACATCCACCTTGAAGCAGCTACATTGATTTCCACTTACTAGCCTGATCAAGAATAAAAGGCTCCTTCTAACCCACAAAGTCATCAATAGTTAACCTACATTATATCTACACCCCTTGCTTCAAATTCTGCAACACAATTGAGAGAGATGACAATCTATGAAGAACACCCTGATCATCCCCCATGCAAAAACAGTCAATCCAACACGCATGTGAATGATCCTTCGAACTATATGCTCTGTCAACCTGGAACTCACTCTCAGATTCAATAAGAAACATCATGGACCTCCCAACATTCCAAAAACACTTAAAAACATACCTATTCATCAAACACATTGACCTCCCCCCCACACCTACCCCTCCCCCCCCCCCACGAACAAATTAATCATCATCCATGGACAGTATTCAACCAAACAGGTTTAATATAAACTGTATATAAGTTCTCTCTACATGTTGTGACGTAGAAGCCCACACAGAATCCATGCAAATAGATAGAAAGGAGGAATTTACCTTTGAAACTGTTAGTCAGCCAGCATATACAGCTCATGAGAAACAGGGAAAGAGAGGAGCAGAGCTGACACACCCAAGCCCTGATGTAACAGCAAGCTCAGAGCTTGATTACACTCACCTGGGCAAGAAAGCCGAGCCAGCCTGCAGGGAACGGAGCGATAAAAGCCGGAGGGTAGCTTCAGCAAGGGAGTGCTGTGATTCCCCAGAGAGAAGGGAGTGTTGTGATCCCCCCAGAGAGAAGGGAGTGCTGTGATTCCCCAGAGAGAAAGGAGTGCTGGGATTCCTCAGAGAGAAGCAGTGGGCGTGTCAGAGAAGCAGGAAGCAGCAGAGGTGAAGCCTCAGAGAAACGTGGCTGGAAAAGCACACAGACTACAGGCAGCTGGAGGTCCTGTGAGAAACCAGGTTGCAGCTCAGAGAGAGAAGCCAGGGCAGCAGAAGGAAGGAAGGCACACCCTGTGGCTAGGAACCTACCTGGACCAAGAGAGCAGGGAGTCTCTCAGACCTCACTGCCAGAGGAGAGGCTTCAGCATTCATACAGGTGGGAGCCTAGCACTTGTTGGGAAATTTGATTTAAAGTCTGCCTTGGGTCTGCTTATATATGTATATATTGGCTTTGTATGACTGAACTCTTGCCTGGTGAAACTACACAGGAGGATGGATGGCACAGAAGACAATAGCTATATGAGAGTATATGCTTGCCATAAGATAATGGATGCGGCCTGTTATGGAGGATTCTGGGAAACCATATTCTGGATAGGAGTATGCAGAATATTGGGCCTAGTAATTAATATCAGCAAAAAAGTACAGGTCAAGCAAAGAATTCAAACTAATGAGCACAAAATACTCTCTGCCTGGTTTCAATTAGTGCCAGAAGAAGAACAACACAGGAAGGGTCAGAGGTCACAAGCTATGCATAGATGAACAGACCTATAAGCAGATCCAGATATATAAATGTAAAGAGATTCTCCCTCTGGGAAAAGTGTTGCAGGATCCTGAGGCCCTGCTGACACTTAAGAATGTATGATGGATTCACTGAAAATTAATTTGAAACAGACATTTGAGACAGGGAGAAATGTATATAAGGCAGTTATTTTTCAGGTAAGGGCGGGCAGTGTTTTCTCCCCCTTTACAGAGAGAGAGAAAGTACTGTCTGCCATTTCTATAGACGGGCTTTTGCTGTTCTGTATGACACTGCTATTTTGTTATGCTGAAATAAAAGTTTTTGTAATTAAAGCAACTGCCGTCTAAGTAATTCTTTGATTGGTGATATTTGGGCAACTGCTTGTGAGAACCAGAAGCCACAATTTGTGCCGCAACCCGGCCTTCTAAATTTTCTTTTCTAAATTGCCCAAGGACTCCTCTGACTGCAGTTTTGTCTTGCCTGCATTTTTGTCAGAGGGACTACCTCCTGTTTTTCACAGAAAATAAAAAAAAAACAGGGGATGAGAATACCTTCTCATTAGGAGAAGAGGATTCCTTCTGCTGGTCCAGAAGATGGGAGAGTGACGTCGAGAGAGATTTTGATACCCTAGGACGACTCCAGCGGGTGAGTTTTGTTTTTCCTGTCTACAAATAAAGACGGAAGATTTACCCAGGTTCGATTGGTGGGTGAGTACCAAATTTACACATATGCATATGTATTTTATGTGCTTAATGTTTTGTTCTGTAGAAAAATTGTTAGAGTGTCTTTGTATTTAGTTGTAATGTTAGGGAAAGAAAGTTTGAAAGTTTTGCCCAGACATTAGGTCTCTGTCTTTCTGGGATTGATTGATGTATGCTTGAGACTGTACGTATTATTATTAATACGAAGCGAGTGTGTGTCTTTATCCACGTTTCCATACCCCCGTGAGGGGATTGGCTGGGTTTAGACGAAGCGCAAGAGTTGTATGTGCGTATGAGTCCTGGATTTGTAATCTTCGCTCCTCTGTTAATTAAGAGGTTTGGATTGCCACCTAAAAGTGAAATTACGCGCGCCTCTGTATATAAGGAGGTTCAATTTGCTATTGGTAAAAGGCGAAGTTAATTTCCCCTGTCCCTGAACAGTGAAAACACCAGGTCTACATAGACTATAGAGAAGGGACAGCTAGGGAAATGTTTAAAAGAAAATCTAAACAGGAAGAAAATACTGAGAAAGGAACTGAGCCTGGTCCTAGCCCCATAGATAGCCTTGTTAAACAGAACCCCCTACTGGAAGCTTCAATAAAAAATTGTTCTAAACAATGGGAAAAATGGACAAAGAAAACACCCTCTCTTGCCTGGCCAGCAGGGGGGTCGTTTGATCCGCTCATTTTGACCAAAATTAGGGATCATATTTTATTTAACAAATGTGGCAAAGCCCAATTGGAACATTTGCAACATATTTCCCTGTGGATGCAGGCTGGTCCAGAGCCTTTGTCTTCTGCCCCTGTACCCCCACCTTCTTATTGGGCAGCCGAAAGTAAAGCTATGGCAGCCATAGGCTATTCTGATCCTGTTTTCCAGCCCAAGTCAGAACCGACTTCTCACCCAGCAGCCTCTATACCCCCAGAACAGGTCCTGCATAAACTCTTGGACACTGAGGGAGCTTGGGCAAAGATTGAGGGTCATGTTAACTTAAAAGCCACCCCTGCCCCAGATCCCAGTGCATATGCTGAGGCACAGGCAAGATTAGAAGAGTTGAAACAGCAATTAACAGCAGAACATGAAGATTTAGAAAGTCAGGCTCAAGCTTTAAAACTATCTGAGGTTAACATTACTGAGAATCTTAAAAGATGGGAGTTAGACCTGACAGATAGGGAAAAACGTCTTAAGGCAATTATAGAAGAGGAAGAAGAGGAGAAGGTAGAGGAGGGAGTAGATGACGAAAAGACAAAAAGTGCACTTACAGTGATTTGTGGAGTTGTGAAAGGTGGTAAAGCTCCTCGAGCTCCACAACCCTGTATCCTTACTTTTATTACAGAGCAGGAGGATGGAAATGGTTATTATGTTTACTGATGGTCCTCCAACATGTACGGTTGGACAAGAGCCAACCAGCCTCAGATGTTACAGTGGCCCCCTAATGGATCACTGGAAACTGTACACCTTAACACCGCCCGACTCTGCATTCGCGGAGGAGCGGGAGACCCTAACTGGGATTCTGCCTATATGGAGGCAGGTCTTAGGGTTTGGGAGAAGTATGAGAATCAGGACGCTAATAAACAGCTTCTGTTTCCAGTAATCTACACAAATGAAGGAAAATCTAAATATATCCCATGGAGTTTTACTGATATGACTAATATAGCCAGTAGTCTCCCTCCTCTTAGTAGAGGGGGAGAGACATGGATTCAAAAATTTGAAAGAATTACGGCTGGATATAATCTGGCTTTGGGAGATATCAAAGCTTTATTGGCCAAAATTCTGGGAAATAGTGTGACAAATCAAGTGTTCGCCAATGCTGACTTAAAACAGGTGAAAGTCACAGTTAACACTTACGATGGTGCTTCCTTCAACGAGTTTCGTCCTCATATTTGGGACGCCCTCAGGGAGATGTACCCTACTCAGCGCAGTTTGGCTCCTCTCACTACTATGAGATTCCAAATAGGTGAGGAAATCAATGCATACCTCATATGATTTCAAGATTTATGGGAAGCACAAATGGGGGTACCATACGATGATGTTTGTATGAGACCTGTATTTTTCCAGACTTTAAATCAAATTTCCCAACACACTATAATAAGGAAAGCCAGAAGTTCTGTTCGGAACAGAGGGCCAGGGCACTGCTCAACACAAGAAGTGTCAGCAGAAAGTTATAAAGGAGTTCCTGCTAACTGGAGGGAACAAAAGGAGAGCCGGGGAAGGAACACTACAGCTACAGGTACTTTTAAACCTCACTGTATGGAACTGTGTTCTTATGAGATACCCGAGTTCTCAGCGAGGGTTTTTTCCAGAGACAGCAGTAAAGGTCTGAAGCCAAACCGCACACACACACTAAACGTGAGGATATGCAGTGGGAGTGTAGCACTAGTGAACCCGAATATGCTCCTATGGATTGTACGCTATGCCTTGCAGACAACATTGAGTCTTTATGCTAAGTTTTGTATATAGCAAAGAAAAAGAAGATATTTTTCTTTCAGAAGAAGTTGTTTGTTTTCCATGTTTTGTTTGCACTTAAAAATCCTTTGGGAAGGGGAATAAATTCCTTATGTTTTGCCTTGAGCACTCGACTTACGACTATTATTTGCTAATAGAAGATATCAGGGTACCCCAATCTTCGCACCCAAGGCGAAGGCCTGGCACCCGTTTACAATGTAAATAATGAACAATGTTTAGAAGTTTCTAGTTAAATATACAAAAGTTTTGATTTGTTTCAATGTGACCTCTTATAACAACCGTTCACTGTAAACCACCTTGACACCAATGAAAGGCGGCATATGTTATTATTGTTAAGTGCCATTGAGGTGACTTGCACAAGTCAAATCTTTGTAAGGAGAGAGACATCTCTGCTCTTGGGAAGCTTGTCTAGGTCCTTCATAGTCATTCTGCCAAGAACAATGCATCACCGCATTTCTTGACTGCTTGTCATTTTTTATTGATTATAATTATTGATCCAAACATGTTAAAGTTGTCCACTACCTCAATTTCGTCTCCATCAACAATGAACACTTATTTGATTTTTCCAGTTGTCAGGATTTTTCTCTTCTTTATATTAAGGCGCAGGCCCATTTTAAGACTATGTTCCTCGATCCTGAGAAGCAAATGTTTCAGATCGTCTTCATGTTCACCCAATATTGTAGTGTCATTCAGCATAACAAAGGTTCTTTTTTAAAATGCCATTATTTATTTATTATTGGTTTTAGCTCACGTCTTTCCAGGACAAGATCAAGACGAGTTACATTCAGGTACAGTATGCATTTCCCTGTCCCCAAAGGGCTCATACTCTAAGTTAGTACCTGAGGCAATGGAAGGTTAAGTGACTTGCCTAAGATTAAGAACATAAGAACATAAGATATGCCATACTGGGTCAGACCAAGGTCCATCAAGCCCAGTATTCTGTTTCCAACAGTGGCCAATCTAGGTCATACGTACCTAGCAGTTTCCCCAAGGGACACAGGTTCCACAATGCTTGTATTGGTTCAAGCATTGATATCCTGGGTCCCTTCTTAATAATGGTTTATGGACCTTTCCTCCAGGAACTTATCCAAACCTTTTTTAAACCCAGCTACACTAACAGCCTTTACTACATCCTCCGGTAACAAATTCCAGAGTTTGATTACACGTTGAGTGAAAAAATATTTTCTTTCATTAGTCTTAAATAGTTTACCCTGTAGCTTCATTGCATGTCCCCTAGTCTTTCTATATTCTGATAAGGTAAACAATCGATCTACGTTTACCCGTTCCACTCCGTTCATTAATTTATAGACTTCTATCATATCTCCCCTCAGCCGTCTCTTTTCCAGGTTAAAGAGCCCCAACCTTTTTAGCCTTTCTTCAAAGGAGTATCCTTCCATCCCCTTTGCCATTTTGGTGGCTCTTCTCTGAACCTTTTCCAAAATCGCTATATCCTTTTTAAGATACGGCGACCAGAATTGCACACAATATTCAAGGTGCGGTCTCACCATGGAACGATATAGAGGCATTATAATATCTTTTGTTTTATTTTCCATTCCTTTCCTTATCATACCTAGCATTCTATTTGCTCTCTTGGCCGCTGTTGCACACTGGGCCGAGGGTTTTAACATGGTATCCACAATGACGCCTAAATCATTTTCCTGGGTGGTGGTTCCTAATGTGGAACCTTGCATCGTGTAACCATAGTTTGGGTTGTTCTTCCCTAGGTGCATAACCTTGCACTTGTCCACATTCAATTTCATCTGCCATTTGATGCCCAGTCTTCCAATTTATCAAGATCCTCTTGCAATTTTTTACAATCCTCTTGGGTTTTAACAACTTTAAATAGTTTTGTGTCATCTGCAAATTTGATAACCTCACTCGTTATTCCACTTTCCAGGTCATTTATGAATATGTCAAAAAGCAGCAGACCCAGCACAGATCCCTGGGGTACACCACTATTCACCTTTCTCCATTGGGAAAATTGGCCATTTAGCCCTACCCTCTGCTTTCTATCTTTTAACCAGTTCCTGATCCACAATAGTACACTGCCTCCTATCCCATGACTCTTTAGTTTTGCCAAAAGTCTCTGATGCATCTTCCACCAGTCTTCACATCTCAGTTATCTTCATACAGTCCTGCTTTTCTGATTATTTGTTCTGCATATAAATTAAACATGTAGGGGGAAATTATGCAGCCTTGTCATACACTTGTGCTGATTTTAAATCATTCTGTTTCTCCTTGTTCCCTTCAAACTGTTGCTTCTTGATCAATGTAAAGGTTGTACAAGAGAACTATCAGGTGTTCAGGTATACCCATGCTTCTTAATGTGGCCCAGAGTTTCTCATGGTTTACACAATCAAAAGCCTTGCTGTAGTCAATAAAACATATATAGATATCCTTTTGGTATTCTTTTGTCTTTTCAAGGCCCCATCTTACAACCACAATGATGTCTCTTGTTCCTTGCCCTTTCCTGAACCCTGTTTGCACTTCAGGCAGTTCTCGTTCCAGGTATGGTTGTAGTCTCTGCTGAATGATCTTGAGTAGAATCTTGCTGGCATGTGGGATCAGAGCAATTGTGCGATAATTTCCACAGTCAGTTGGGTCACCTTTCTTCAGTATTAGTATAAACACAGATCTTTTCCAGTCAGTTGGCCATGAATTTGTCATCCAAATTTCCAATTACAATTACAACTGCTCTTTTGAAATGTCCAAACAATATATTTTTTTGTTATTTGTTATTTCTTTCATATAATTCCTAATCTTTATTCATATAGAAACATAGAAACATGATGACAGAAAAAGACCACATGGCCTATCTAGTCTGTCCTTCCATATCAACAACTACAACAGTCCACTTTTTACCTTTAGAGATCATCTGTGTTGGTCCCATGCTTTTTTGAATTCAGTTACTGTCCTCATCTCTACCACCTCCACTGGGAGACTAGTCCATGGATCCACTACTCTTTCCGTAACAAAATATTTCCGCATATCACTCCTGAATCTATCTCCCTTCACCCTCATCCCATGTCCCCTCGTAGCAGAACTTGCTTTCAATTGAAAGAGGCTCTCTCCCTGAACATTTATGCCACGGAGGTATTTAAACATCTCAATCATATCACCTCTATCCCGCCTTTCCTCTAAGGTGTACATATTAAGATCCTTAAGTCTGTCCTCATATGCTTTATAATGAAGCCCACTAATCATTTTAGTAGCCACCCTCTGCACCGACTCCATCCTGTTCACATCCTTTTGAAGGTGCGGTCTCCAGAATTGCACACTATACTCCAAATGAGGTCGCACCAAAGACTTATACAGAGGCATTATCACCTCCTTTTTTCTGCTAGCCATTCATCTCTGTATGCACCCAAGCATCCTTCTAGCTTTTGCCGTCGCCTTTTCTACCTGTTTAGCTACTTTAAGATCATCAGACACAACCACGCCTAGGTCCCGCTCTTCTTTAGTGGGCAAAAGTACTTCACCTCCTATATTGTATTGCTCCCTTGGATTGCTGCAGCCCAAATGCATGACCTTACATTTTTTAACATTAAATCCCAGCTGCCAAATTCTAGACCATTCTTCAAGCTTAGCTAGATCCCTCCTCATGTTATCTACACCTTCCTGGGTGTCTACTCTATTACTACTTCTTATCATTTGTATAGCGCTACAAGGTATGTGCAGTGCTGTACATATAGATGCAAGAGATAGTCTAATCAAGATGAACATCATCACAAAACTGGGGACTAGAGTATGGTAAGATACACATAAGTGGTGAATAAGAGAATGAGGGGAATCAGAATGCAAAAGCAGCTTTGAATAAGTGGATTTTTAGCCTGGATTTGAATAGGGCTAGAGAAGGAGCTTCACGTACTGACTCAGGTAGTTTGTTCCAGGCACATGGAGCAGCAAAGTAGAATGAATGAAGTCTGGAGTTTGAAGTGGCAGGGAAGGGCACAGATGAAAGGGAGCTGTCAAAGGTACAGAATTCCTGAGGAGGGGTGTAGGGTTTCTCACAGCACTACACTCTGAGCGAGAGAAAGCATGCTCAATACGGTGACTTGCACTTTCATGCCACAAAATCTCATCATTGATCCCAAGAAAACCTCACTGTTTATTTTTTATATCTTTGTGCTTGCCACAAACTGTATTTCATCCATAAAGTATTTTTGATAGTTCTTAAAGAGAGTCTCAACAACTGTTTTCATATGGAAATCTGCCATATAACATTATTAAAAATACTATGGCTTGGATATATCAAAATCTTTATATGCAGAGATACATTTCTATACTTGAAAATTTTGTATAGGTCCTTCATAGCCATTTTGCCAAGAGCAGTATGTCATCAGGTTTCTTGACCGCTTGTGGCTTTAATATTGATGATCCACGCAGGTTGACATTGTTGACTATTTCTATTTTTACTGCATCAAGGATGAAACTATTGATTTTGCCATTTATCAGGAATGAACCCCCAAATAACGGAGGGATGAATTGACCCACCTAAACAGGTAAGCACTGAGGTCTGCTTGGGCTACCGATTTGCTACAATTAATTTTATATTCTGAGAGTTGGGAGTAAGCCTCGATCATACGAAGAACTGCCAATGTAGAGGATGGTTCTACAAAGAGCATGAGATCTCCAGATATACCCACAATTTCACCTGCTGACCATGGACAGGATTTTATTTATTTATTTATTTATTTGTTTGTTTATTTGTTTATTTTATTTATTTAACAGTTTTTATATACTGTCTTTCTTCAATTCAAGATGGTTTACAGTGAACATAAAGTGACTGTGTTTCAACTGTTTACATAGAACGGAACTTCTTAACATGAGTAACATGGCATAGACAGATGACTTTTGTACATAAGTATTTGTCATGAACAAGAACTATTTACATATTTATTTACAGGAGAGAATAGGGAGGTGTTGTCAAGATAATGAGTTAGGTAAGGTGTAATGGGAGGGTAAGTAGGGGAGAATGGATATTAAGGATAGCTCACAATATCCGTTAATTATCTTACAAGGATAGCCAAGGGTTCCAGAGCCAGATTAAAGAGGAATGGAGATAGTGGGTAGCTCTGTCAGGTGCCATGTTCTGGTGTGAAGATGTTCCATAGATCGGAGTTGGTGCAAATGTGCTCAATCGGATTTACATAAAACGTCCTAATCATTTTAATAAGCTGACTATCCATACCAAACTACCGAAGGGTCTGAAACAAAAATGACCACTTCAATCTATCAAATGCCTTCTCTGCATCGAATGAAAGGTTGACTAATGGAATCTCTAGCTTTCCCAATAGGGCTAATAGGTGGTACATTAAACGCCCATTGTCAGGAGCACTCTATTCAGATGGTTCGGTAGAATTTTTGCATATATTTTATGATATGCATTAAGCAGAGATATGGAGTGATAGTTTTCAACCTTTTGTGGATCCCTACAAGGCTTCTCATGCACTACTATTATAGCCTCTGCAAAGGCCCCTACAGCTGGCACCTGCAGTGTAAGAAGCCTGAAAAAGGTAGCCAGAAAAGGGACCAACTCTGTTTTAAAGATTCAATAAAATTCTACCAGATGGCCATCTGGACCTGCTGCCTTCCCTAAAGCCAGTTGTTGAATTGCCACATCTATCTCATCCACAATGATGTCTTGATCCAAAACGACTTTCTGAGCCTTTTGCAAGGGTAGGATGAAAGGTGTAGAACAAGTGGTGAAAACTTTCTTTACATTCCTGCACCTTCAAATGATATAGGGTCTTGTAAAAGATCCAAAATCAGTACAGAATCTCAGAGACCTGCATCAGTAAGGTCCCATTGTCCCCCTGTAAAGCCACCACCAGTTTGGAGTCCTTACTAGTTTTAAGGAGAACTAGCCAGGAGCTGACCCCCTTTATTGTTCTCCATAAAGTAACAACTACCTTACTGAGCCAGCAATTGGTTAAACTGGTTAGCTTCTGTGCTAAGCAAGGAACTGTATTGATTGCACAGCTTACTGAGATGTAACAGGCTCATAGAACTGGATCCATTAATTAGAAATCGTTATTCCAGCTTAATTTTTGAGTCTTGAGAGCCTTTGTCCTCCCACCACCCACTGCATAATCCCTCTCCCCCCCCCCCCCTTTTTAGGTTCCTCTCTCGTTTCCTCTTGCATGATTGTATCTTTCCTGTCCTATTACATTTTGGCATTCTTTTCCTTTTCTTAGTAGCTAATTTTCTATTGTAAACCACTCTATTTTTCATGTAATAAGTGGTATATCATGAATGCTACTAAGATAAAAATAAAGATTTCCTTCTTCCAACGCCTGGAGTCACCAATAGTGTAACTGGTAATATGGGCTCTGATGAAAGCCTTAAAAGCTTCTCACCACAGCCATCCAGATGTGTCTTCCAGATGATTACACAAAGTAATTGCAAATGTGTTGCGGACTGCTGCAATGAACATCCATCTTTAAGTAGAGCTCTATTAAGTCGCCAGGAGGGAATGCCTTGGCTAGGGTGTTCCCTTTTGAAAGTGAACACAATTGCCGCATGATTGACAATGGTCATGGGGGATATATCTGAAGCAATCAAAGCAGGGATCAGTGACTTAGACATGAGGAAGAAATTGATTTGGGAATGGGAATTGTGTGGGAATAGAAGATATAATCCTTGATGGTAGGGTGCTGAAGTCTCCAGGGGTCCTCTAGACAGGCTGAGATAAGAAGAGACTTCAATACCTCAAGGGCCTTCCCTGAGCATGAAAATTTGATGGGCTGGTGAACTAGCAAAGGATTAAGAATGGGGTTGAATTCTCCCCAGATTAGAAGAGGAGAGGTGGCTGTGTCTGTGATTCCTTCAGCTAGGGGATAAAAGAAGTCCAGAACATCTTTATTTGGGCCATAAATTGTTAGTAGGGTAAGGCTTAATAAACCAATTTGGACCGTGGCTTTTGCCCACCTGCCACACATATCTGCTCAAGTTAGTATGATTGTGGGCACTAAGGATTTACGCACCAAGATACAAACTCCACACTTTTTATGAAATGCTGGGGAGCGGCTTACCTCAAGAAAAACACTGGATCCTAACTTAGCTGTTTCTGCCATAGTTAGATGCATTTCTTGTAAATAAACAATATCCACCACTGCTTTTTGGCAACATAGTATGATCTTCTTAGTTTTCTGGGATTGTTAACATCCTTCACATTTAACACTATTTTCAAGGCAACTGTCATTCTACTGGATTGAAATGAGGGATCATCATTTAGAGCTGAAGATGGCCATAAGGCCTGTAAATAATCCTAAAGAAAACCTTGCGCCCACAGCATAGCGGGTGCCCCAGTGACCAGAAGAGAAGATAGTGCCATAATAATAAAAATACCAGTGTTAATCTGTTATAGAATGAGTCAGAGGATTGAAGAAAGAAGAAAAAGAAAGCAAGACCATCGCTTGTAGCCATTGTGAAACCAACACACCTCGCAAGGACCAGCATGGAGTCTCACCTCCCATAGTGACCTACCCCCTCCCCTCAAGATCCCCTCCAAACCCACCCACCCTAGCACTAGGAATAGAAAGGGGGACTGTTACTTCTGGAGAGAAATCTGCAACTGTGAGTATATACTTCTGGTAATTTTCTAAAAATAATTCTTTGTATTAAAGCTACTTAATCTGTGAACCCATTGTTTTTTTGTTGGATCAGTTAGGGCCTAGTAGCAGCAATTAAAGTTTGAATTTAAAACACAGAGGAGAGCTTTCTGGTTACATTTCATACCCAGCAGAGAGCTTGTAGTTTAAATTTAATAGTCACCCAGGGCCAAGTAACAGCAAAGTACTTTTAGTTTAAATTTAACACACAGAAGAGAGCTTTCTGGTTAAATTTAGTACCCAGCAGAGAGCTTGTAGTTTAAATTTCATAAGAAGTTAGAGCCTAGCAGCAGCTAAGAGCTATAATTTAAATCAAATCAGAATTTAGCTTAGCACAAAAGGCAAAACAGGGTCTGTACTCTTTGAGCAACAAATAAAGTCTTCTAGAGACCTTTACAAAGAGGCTTTCTACCTAGGGGGCAAGAGACCTGTGAAACCTTTTCAATAGGTGTTAACACCAGGTGGCAGATCAAAAGGCCATTTTGAAAGACTCCTCCTATCCAAGCAAGGACTGTTAATTACCCAGGACGTTGGTCACAGCATTACCTCAGCAGCAGAGGCATAAATAGCTCAACCAGAGCTCTGTGAACCTCTGTCTTGAAGGACTAGAAAGGGGGACTGTTACTTCTGGAGAGAAATCTGCAACTGTGAGTTGTCGCCACCTCCTGGCCGGGCGTATAGCCTGGCACCAGGAGAGTGTCGCCTTGTTGCCCTTCAGAGTAAGTTTCCCAATATGGCTGCCAGCAAGGGTTGCTGGGAACTGTAGTCCACTTAGCTTTAATAGACAAAGTAGTGTGAACACAAGTGGTTTAGGCGAAACAGAGAATATTTATTTGTTTTGGGGTTTTCCACCTCGCATGATAAGTAACAGTGCTGAATGTAAATAGGATTCTTCTCCAACACAAAGGGATAAAATTCACAATGTAATCACAGGTTGGTCACCATAAGCAATAATTAACTTCACAGGATTATCTCCCAAAGCTTAGGCTGCAAACCTTCTTTCAAATGAATCACAGGAACTGTTTTCCTCACAGCTTCCTTAGAACAAGCATAGCTTCCAAAAGTGTCCAGTAAGTTTCCTCTGCTGTGTCTTTCACTCACAAACAGCTTCC
Source organism: Ichthyophis bannanicus (assembly GCA_033557465.1). Taxonomy (NCBI): domain Eukaryota; kingdom Metazoa; phylum Chordata; class Amphibia; order Gymnophiona; family Ichthyophiidae; genus Ichthyophis; species Ichthyophis bannanicus. The sequence continues at coordinate 294,659,430 of CM066034.1, forward strand.
TTACTATTAAACAAACATTCACTCAGCTGTGCCTGGATTTAGCACACTTCTAGCTCATTGGCCATACAAAAAGAACATTGAATTTATCCAGGACTATTTTCATAATCCTCATAGCCACTTCCTATCTCCATTTCTTCCACGGAGTCATCACAACACTCTTCAGAGGGTACCTGACTGTAGAGCTTACTATTTTGTTTCAGCAATAAATCATTTAACTGTTCAAGAAGCACTTTCTTCTGCTCTATCTCTTCAGAGAGCATGGACTCAGGAAATGCAGACAAGCTACTCTCTCTACAGTTTGGCTGGCTAGTTGAATTGGTTTCTCTAACAGGAACTAACCCCTTCATCTCTTTCTGGTGCAAGGATTTAGGAACACCGACTTGCCTGAATCCTGGGCCTCTCAGCTGTTCCCCTCCTTCTTGCACATAGCCATGCTGCCTCTTCTCTGCAGAAGCTTGTATCCTCGGTAGCACTTTCCTTCTTTGCTGTATTGGCCTTGGACCTGCTTCAGCCAGATCCCACAGCTCACTGCTCTGAACTCCAGCAATTCCCGTCCTGCTGCTTCTCTCAGTTCTGCTGCTTCTTGTTTCTTCCCCTCTCCTTCTTTCTCTAATTCTTTCTCTTCTAACTGACTGTTCAAACACAGGAGTTTTAAACTGCTCTCTCCCAGGGGCCACGCCTTTCTCCCAACACACGTGGGAGCTGCTAGGCTTCACTCTAGCCCTGACGTGCTGAAGTGGGCGGGGCTTGATGCTGACTGTGCTCTGATTCAGAGGTTCTCGGTTGCTGGGGAAACCCTGAATGCTCTCATTTTTAAAGGACCAGGCTTCCCTTTTCTGCCATTTCCTTTCCTCTGAACTGCCTTCGTCATCACACATTCCCCCCCTTAAGATATTACGGGCTGGGGTGTTTTTATCATCACAGCACGTAATTCTCGTAAAAGAACCGTTGCTATCCTGTCCATCATGTCTACCCTGGGTGCTAATGGCTAGCTGGGCTAGGGCCATCCTTTCATGCCAGGGTCTTAGCAGGTTGACATGATATACCTGTTTGCGCCCTCTCCTATTTTGTAACAAATAGGTTACTGGGCCCACTTGCTCAATTACGCGGAAGGGACCTTTCCATTGACTTTCAAATTTCGGGACTGCTCCCGCTACCATGACTATGACTTTTTCACCAATAGCAAGCTGGCGCGGCTTGGTATTGCGTTCATAGTATGACTTCTGACGCTGTTGGCTCGCTTTCAAGTTGCCTTCAGCCATTTGTGAGGTGCGTGTTAAACGGCCTCTCAAATCCTTCAGGAATTGGGGAACCTCCATTTCCTGTACCCCTGGCTCCACCCATTGTTCCCTAAGAATGTCTAAAATACCTCTGGGGCTCCGACCATACATGAGCTCATACGGGGAAGTACCTAGGGATGCCTGCTTCCTCTCCCGACACGCATACAAGGCGAAGGGAAGCACCGTGTCCCATTCGGCCATCTTCCCCTCCAACCCCCTTCTCAGCAAATTCTTTAGGGTCTGGTTAGTTCTCTCCACTAACCCATTTGTTTGCGGGTGATAAGCCGCAGTCTTGACATGCTTGATGCCAAAGGCATCCCAGACCTCATCTCTACTCTGGGAACGAATCCTTCGATCCCGACTCTTCTCCCCCTTAGGCTTTTTCACCTTATCTGCTGGGATATTCATTAAATCCTCATGAGAGGGAAGATCCTCCGTCTCCCCTACTGTAGATTCTTCTTCTACCGCCTCTAGGGCTTCTGCTGCCTCTAGGGCCTTGGATTGGGTACGCGTGGAAACCATTCCCTCTTTTGCACCCAGACCTCGTTGCACACCTCTCTGAAATTGGGGCCAATCCCTCCCGAGCACTACCCCCTGTGGTAAGTGAGGGACTATTGCAACAGGGACCTCTCTCTCAATCCCTAACCCTTTCACCCAGACCTGGTAAACTGGATATGTGGACGCGGTTCCATGCACACACCTGATCTTTACTGTGCCCGTGGGTGTACCGGGTGTCTCTCTATCTTGGGCCCTTATCTTACACCACAAGCTCTTGGAAAGCATGGATTGATCAGAGCCTGAATCTAATAATGCCTTCGCTGGTATACCCTGTACTGTGATGTCTAGTAGGAACCCTTCTCCAGCCTTACTTGGCTCACTCAAGACTAAGGCTATCTTCACTTTACAGTCTCTCTGTAAATGATGTTCACTACCACATTTGTAACAAGCTCTCTTCACATACTTTCTTCTATCCGTGGGAACACATTCATCCTTCACATTCTTTCCTTCCTTATCTGATACAGCATTTAACATTTTAGCAGAAGTAACATTTTTATCTTTGGCTATGGCCTCTGCCACTAAAAACCGCTCAGAGAGCGCTATAGCTTCCTCTTTTATATGTTCAAAGTTAAGGGTCTCTTTGTACCACGGTCCAAATGTGCGGGCTAACCCCAGTCCTGCAAAACCTGTATTGGATGGGTCAGGCTCTGGCGTCTTCTTGGTCTCTTTCAAACCCAGTCCTGCAAAACCTGTACTGGCTGGGTCAGGTTCTGGCGTCTTCTTGGTCTCTTTCAACCCCGCCTTCAGTAACTCCACCAACGGTTTCTGCTGGGCCTCCAATCTGGCGGCAGCTCTTTCCTGGAGCTCCAAGGACAACTCCTTCTGGCGGTCAAATTGGGACGCCATCCACGTAAGGACTTCCTTTAACTCCGTGGTCATTTTGTACCTGTGAAAATGACAAAAAGGAAAGGAAAAACACACCCAAGTGCGGCACAAACACCTGGTATTGTTTCCTGCTACTTGCTCCAACCGCCCCACCCAGCACCAGTATCCTTAACTACCCTTTAGTTAAATACCCTGTACCTGGTACTGGTGGTGCGTCTCGCTCAACCGCAGCGTAGGGCCTCCGCAGGACCTCTGACTCTCCGGACCAGCCGAACTCTGTGGACTCTCCCAGTCTCAGCTGTTCGCGCTTCCTCCCGGCGTCCTCCTGTAGGACTCTGGATACGCTGTGCAGTTCTCCTTTGCGCATGCATGTTCAGCGCTGATCCGTAGCAACTACGCCACTCTGTCGCCACCTCCTGGCCGGGCGTATAGCCGGGCACCAGGAGAGTGTCGCCTTGTTGCCCTTCAGAGTAAGTTTCCCAATATGGCTGCCAGCAAGGGTTGCTGGGAACTGTAGTCCACTTATCTTTAATAGGCAAAGTAGTGTGAACACAAGTGGTTTAGGCGAAACAGAGAATATTTATTTGTTTTGGGGTTTTCCACCTCGCATGATAAGTAACAGTGCTGAACGTAAATAGGATTCTTCTCCAACACAAAGGGATAAAATTCACAACGTAATCACAGGTTGGTCACCATCAGCAATAATTAACTTCACAGGATTAGCTCCCAAAGCTTAGGCTGCAAATCTTCTTTCAAATGAATCACAGGAACTGTTTTCCTCATAGCTTCCTTAGAACAAGCATAGCTTCCAAAAGTGTCCAGTAAGTTTCCTCTGCTGTGTCTTTCACTCACAAACAGCTTCCTTACTATTAAACAAACATTCACTCAGCTGTGCCTGGATTTAGCACACTTCTAGCTCATTGGCCATACAAAAAGAACATTGAATTTCTCCAGGACTATTTTCATAATCCTCATAGCCACTTCCTATCTCCATTTCTTCCACGGAGTCATCACAACACTCTTCAGAGGGTACCTGACTGTAGAGCTTACTATTTTGTTTCAGCAATAAATCATTTAACTGTTCAAGCAGCACTTTCTTCTGCTCTATCTTTTCAGAGAGCATGGACTCAGGAACTGCAGACAAGCTACTCTCTCTACAGTTTGGCTGGCTATTTGAATTGGTTTCTCTGACAGGAACTAACCCCTTCAACTCTTTCTGGTGCAAGGATTTAGGAACACCGACTTGCCTGAATCCTGGGCCTCTCAGCTGTTCCCCTCCTTCTTGCACATAGCCATGCTGCCTCTTCTCTGCAGAAGCTTGTATCCTCGGTAGCACTTTCCTTCTTTGCTGTATTGGCCTTGGACCTGCTTCAGCCAGATCCCACAGCTCACTGCTCTGAACTCCAGCAATTCCCGTCCTGCTGCTTCTCTCAGTTCTGCTGCTTCTTGTTTCTTCCCCTCTCCTTCTTTCTCTAATTCTTTCTCTTCTAACTGACTGTTCAAACACAGGAGTTTTAAACTGCTCTCTCCAAGGGGTCACGCCTTTCTCCCAGCACACGTGGGAGCTGCTAGGCTTCACTCTAGCCCTGACGTGCTGAAGTGGGCGGGGCTTGATGCTGGCTGTGCTCTGACTCAGAGGTTCTCTGTTGCTGGGGAAACCCTGAATGCTCTCATTTTTAAAGGACCAGGCTTCCCTTTTCTGCCATTTCCTTTCCTCTGAACTGCCTTCGTCATCACAGAGTATATACTTCTGGTAATTTTCTAAAAATAATTCTTTATATTAAAGCTACTTAATCTGTGAACCCATTTTTTTTTTTTGTTGGATCAGTTAGGGCCTAGTAGCAGCAATTAAAGTTTGAATTTAAAACACAGAGGAGAGCTTTCTGGTTACATTTCATACCCAGCAGAGAGCTTGTATTTTAAATTTAATAGTCACTCAGGGCCAAGTAACAGCAAAGTACTTTTAGTTTAAATTTAACACACAGAAGAGAGCTTTCTGGTTAAATTTAGTACCCTGCAGAGAGCTTGTAGTTTAAATTTCATAAGAAGTAAGAGCCTAGCAACAGCTAAGAGCTATAATTTAAATCAAATCAGAATTTAACTTACCTCAGCAGCACAAGACAGGGTACTGTGTAGCAGCCCTCTTTTAATAAGTGTTATTTCCCTCCCTCCCCTGGGATAATCATAGCTTTATAGGTACTTACACATCATAAAAGACAGGAGGTGCTTTCAGGTGAAGCTCATTACCCAAATCAGTCATACACTAAGGACCTGAGATTAATTAAGCTTCAGGTGAACAAGGTATATTAAACGTATTAGGTACAGTTTTATTGGTATAAATACCCATAGCAACCCCTAGTAAGTAAGAACTTAAAGATCTAGACACAAACTTAAAACTAAGATGCAGACAGCAGTCCAGCAGCAGGATGGGGGCTTTCCAGTCTTTTGCATTGAGTGTCACATGTATGATTTTCTCCCAGTTGGTGAGAGGTCTTACGTGTGCACTAGGTGCAAGGAGCTCTTTTCTCACAGGGAACAAGTTCGTTCTCTAGAGGCTAAAGTAGCAGACTTGGAAAACATAAGACAGACAGAAGAGGTACATAGACGAGACCTACAGGGATATAGTCCTGAAGTCCCACCTCCAGTCTGGCAGCACCCCTGTTGCCATGGAGGAGAGAGGTCATGTGACAGGAGACCATCACCCTGGTGTGGCAGGAAGTGATCCTGTAACTAGGACCTGTCCTCCAGGTGATGTAAAACCCTCTCGCACCGAGGAAGTTTCTCTAGGGCCATGTGCCCATGAGGGAAGGGTTAGGACAGCCATTATAGTTGGTGATTCGATCATTAGGCGTGTAGATAGCTGGGTGGCTGGTGGACGTGAGGATCGCCTGGTAACATGCCTGCCTGGTGCGAAGGTAGCGGACCTCACGCGCCACCTAGATAAGGTCTTAGATAGTGCTGGGGAGGAGTCTGCTGTCTTGGTACATGTCGGTACCAATGACATAGGAAAATGTGGTAGGGAGGTTCTGGAGGCAAAATTTAGGCTTTTAGGTAGGAAGTTGAAATCCAGAACTTCCAGGGTAGCATTCTCCGAAATGCTTCCTGTTCCACACGCAGGACCCAAAAGGCAGGCAGAGCTCCGGAGTCTCAATGCGTGGATGAGACAATGGTGCAGAGATGAGGGTTTTGGATTTGTTAGGAACTGGGGAACATTCTGGGGAAAGGAGGGGCTCTTCCGAAGGGATGGGCTTCACCTTAACCGGGATGGAACCAGGCTGCTTGCATTAACCTTTAAAAAGGAGATAGAGCAGCTTTTAAACTAGATATTAGGGGAAAGCCGACAGTCGCCCAAGAGCAGATGGTTCGGAAGAATGTATCCTTGAAGGATACTACCAAAAGCAGAGAGGTTCCACAAAAGAGTAATGTAGCCCAAATGCCCTCAAGTATGGAGCAGACAGAGCTTAAAGATCCCAATTTACCCATGTCTAACAATAGCCAAATTAACATGAATAAAATACATTCTCTAAAATGCTTGTATGCAAATGCTAGAAGTCTAAAGAATAAGATGGGAGAGTTAGAATATATAGCACTAAATGAAAGGTTAGATATGATTGGAATATCAGAGACATGGTGGAAGGAGGACAACCAGTGGGACACTGTGATACCTCGGTACAAACTATATCGTAATGATAGAGCTGATCAAATTGGTGGAGGGCATTGACTCAGAAAGGATTAAAGTTTTGCAGGAAACAAAATCTGCTGTAGAATCTATATGGATTGAAATTCCATATAAAAGGGGGAAGGCAATGGCAGTGGAGGTGTACTATCGAGCACCTGGCCAGAATGACCAAATGGATGATGAAATGCTCAAAGAAATCAAGGAAGCTAACAAAAGTTACAGCGCAGTAATAATAATGGGTGATTTCAATTACCCCGGTATCAACTGGGTCAGTGTCACATCAGGACATGCTAGGGAGATAAAGTTCCTAGATGAAATAAATGACTGCTTCTTGGAGCAGCTGGTTCATGAACCGACCAGAGGGGAAGCCATATTAGACCTAGTCCTTAGTGGAACACAAGATCTAGTGCAAGAGATAAGGGTGTTGGGGCCACTTGGCAATAGTGATCATAGCATGATCGCCTTTGATTTAATTAGTGGAGGAGGGATAGTAAGGAAATCCACAGTACTACCTTTTAACTTTCGAAAGGGAGACTAGGATAAAATGAGGAAAACAGTTAAGAAAAAACTAAAAGGAGCAGTTGCGAAGGTTAAAGACGTACATCAAGCTTATGTGTTGTTGAAAAATACTATCTTGGAAGCCCAGACCAGCTGTATTCCACACTTTAAGAAAAGTGGAAGGAAGTCCAAAAAACTGCCAGCATGGTTTAAAGGTGAGGTCAGAATGGCTGTTGTTGCCAAAAAAGCATCTTTCAGGAAATGGAAAAAAGAGCCAAACGACGAAACCTGGAAACAGCACAAGCACTGGCAAGTCAAATGCAAGGCATTGATAAGGCAGGCAAAGAGAGAATTTGAGAAGAAGCTTGCTGTGGAAGCAAAAACGCGAAATAAAGACCTTTTCAAGTACATTCGTAGCAAAAAACCTGTGAGAGAGTCAGTTGATGATAGCGGAGAAACTGAATGAATTCTTTGATTCAGTCTTTACTGAGGAAGATGTAGGGATGTTACCCATGACTGAAGTGGTATTTAAAGGTGCGGAAGAATTGAAGGAAATATCGATACATCGGTAAGATGTCTTACAACTATTAGATAAACTGAAGAGTAGCAAATCACCTGGGACGGATGGTATACATCCAAGGGTGTTGAAAGAACTGAAATATGAGATTGCAGAACTGCTATCAGTAATCTGTGAACTATCGTTAAAATCATCTCTAATACCTGAAGATTGGAGGATCGCCAATGTAACACCAACTTTTAAAAAGGGTTCTAGGGGTGATCCGGGAAACTACAGACCGGTGAGCCTGACGTCAGTACCGGGAAAAATGGTAGAAACCATCATAAAGAATAACATTACTCAGCATGTAGATAGTCACAACCTAATAGGAGACAGCCAACATGGCTTTAGACAAGGAAGATCTTGTCTTACTAATCTGTTATGTTTTTTTGAAGGAGTGAATAAACCGGTGGACAAAGGTGAGTCGGTTGATATTGTGTATCTGGACTTTCAGAAAGCCTTTGACAAGGTCCCTCATCAGAGACTTTTGGTAAAACTAAAGAGTCATGGGATAGGAGGCAGTGTACTATTTTGGATCAGGAACTGGTTAAAAGATAGAAAGCAGAGTGTAGGGCTAAATGGCCAATTTTCCCAATGGATAAAGGTGAATAGTGGTGTACCCCAGGGATCTGTGCTGGGTCCGCTGCTTTTTGACATATTCATAAATGACCTGGAAAGTGGAATAACGAGTGAGGTTATCAAATTTGCAGATGACACAAAACTATTTAAAGTTGTTAAAACCCAAGAGGATTGTGAAAAATTGCAAGAGGATCTTGATAAATTGGAAGACTGGGCATCAAAATGGCAGATGAAATTTAATGTGGACAAGTGTAAGATTATGCACCTAGGGAAGAACAACCCAAACTATGGTTACACGATGCAAGGTTCCACATTAGGAACCACCACCCAGGAAAAAGATTTAAGCGTCATTGTGGATACCATGTTAAAACTCTCGGCCCAGTGTGCAGCGGCGGCCAAGAGAGCAAATAGAATGCTAGGTATGATAAGGAAAGGAATGGAAAATAAAACAAAAGATATTATAATGCCTCTATATCGTTCCATGGTGAGACCGCACCTTGAATACTGTGTGCAATTCTGGTTGCCGTATCTTAAAAAGGATATTGCGATTTTAGAAAAGGTACAGAGAAGAGCCACCAAAATGGTAAAGGGGATGGAAGGATACTCCTATGAAGAAAGGCTAAAAAGGTTAGGGCTCTTTAACCTGGAAAAGAGACGGCTGAGGGGAGATATGATAGAAGTCTATAAATTAATGAACGGAGTGGAACGGGTAAACGTAGATCGATTGTTTACCTTATCAGAATATAGAAAGACTAGGGGACATGCAATGAAGCTACATGGTAAACTATTTAAGACTAATAAAAGAAAATATTTTTTCACTCAACGTGTAATCAAACTCTGGAATTTGTTACCGGAGGATGTAGTAATGGCTGTTAGTGTAGCTGGGTTTAAAAAAGGTTTGGACAAGTTCCTGGAGGAAAGGTCCATAAACCATTATTAAGAAGTGACCGAAGATATCAATGCTTGACCCAGTACAAGCATTGTGGAACTTGTGTCGCTTGGGGAAACTGCTAGGTACATATGACCTAGATTGGCCACTGTTGGAAACAGAATACTGGGCTTGATGGACCTTGGTCTGACCCAGTATGGCATATCTTATGTTCTTATATCTTATGGTCACACAACCAGCCACCCAGATCCGCCTAGGAATTGCAAACATCACACCAAAAATAAATAGCCAACATACTGAGGAAACTCTAAACATGTCACACACCTATTCCCCAATACACATGGAGTGGAGGAGTAACCTAGTGGTTAGAGCTGTGGCTTGGGAACCAAGAGACCAGCGTTCGATTCCCACTAGTACTCCTTGTGGCCTTGGGCAAGTCACTTAACCCTCCATTGCTCAGAAAAATCCAAGTTATCAATGTCCCTGTTTAATGTACATTTACCAAGTTTAAGTTACAATGTAAACCACTTATAAAAAACTGTTAAATAAATAAAATAAAAATAAATAAATAAACATACATCCATAGTCCATCCCATCAGTGTTCAAGATGGCGAAGATCACAAGCAGTCTCCAACAAATGAGTCCTTCAATCACAACAGAGGATCTGTTGAAATGGAAAATGTCCAAAGGCCTAAGGTAGCTGGCAGTAGTTCACTGGAGAAAGGGAAACATCAGAAATCTGGGAAGTATATGCCTGCTCCTATAGCCATGAGAATGGGGCAGCATCCCACGTCCTCTGCACATGCATTCAGAGTCCTTGAGTGTAGCACTCACCAGGAACCATTAGCCAAATCAAAGTTAGATATCCATCTTGTCAAACTCTGCTAGGTATGCTTTTAGATCCTCTGGGTCTTCAAAATTGCACGTTTGATTCTGTAATGTAACTCTTATTCTGGCTTGTAAGCATTGAAGCTGCAGTCTACAGGCTAGTAGTTGCTTTCTGCGCTCAACCGTCACCTTGTTTAGATCTGGAAAGAACTGAATTTTTTGACCCTCCAGTTGCACAAGGGGCTTGAATTCTTGCTGATTGCAAGGTATGCAACACCTGTGGGTAGCGTAGGAGTTTCATCACAATAGGCTGTGGGCCCTTTTGTGATGGAGCACAATGAGATGGAGCCCTGTGTGCCTGCGCAATCCCAAGTGGTTGATGCAGATCCAATTGCAAGAGTTGTGGAAGCAGTTTTTCTAAGTACGCAATCATGTTGGTGCCTTCAGCACCCTCTGATTTTTATTTCTGCGGGATAGTGTTTTTATTTTTGTTAGAAATCTGAAAGTCCAAATGGACAAATGCAAATTTTTCCCATGATCATGTGACCACTTCTGGATATAAATGGAATTGGAATGTTTAGATTAACCTTTGCCATCTGAATACAGGGCAGAACTCATGTACAAGAATCTGAGACGTCAAGTTTATACCCAAAGCCATTGAAAGAACTACAAAATTTTAGGCCTGAGCACCCCAGGAGCTGGCTTCTAATTTCATCTAGCATCTACACTTCAAATGTCCTGCACTACTCCCTTCAGTGAGCTCAATATCACCCAAGAACCTTCTGTTGTTTCCCTCAGCAGCCTTATGTCTCTTCTCTTCACAACTCCTGTTTGCTCTCTCTTATCTTCTCTCTGTCCCAACAATATACAATAAATTTGGCTTTAGCCCTTTCTAGACTGTTGCAGCTTATGTCCAGCCAACGAGCAACTTGATAGCTTATTTCTTCAGCAGTCACCTCCCTCCATTCAAATCCGTTCTCAAGATTCACCTCATCTTCCTTTTCTGCTCATGATAAATTTTATCGGCTCTGCCTCTAAAGATTAAAACCTTGTTTTCTACTTCATGCTATTGTGCGATTGTAAAATGTTTTAAGATTGTTTGCATGAGGTATGTTTAGTAAAATAAAATTGTACTGTGTCACATTGCTTGCTGTGATAACACTATAATAAAAAGATTTTTTTTTATCACATTTAATAGGTGACAAATGGCTGTTGCATGCAAACTACTAAAATGAGATAACCTATAATGCTTTCTTTCCCTGGTAAAATGCCAAACAAGTCTAACAGAATCAAAGCGATAGAGGATTTTAGATGGCTTCAAAGTGCGAATGATATGATAGTGACAACGCACATGGTGTGTGACTGTGCTGCTAAAAAAGGAAAAATACTTACATGTTTCTAGTTGATATAAATGACAGGCCAAATCACTCAAACTAATCAGGAGTCCCCTTCAAAAATGTGGTGACTTAGCAAAATAAAACTAAATAAAGGGAGGAGGCAGTTACTCAGCTGAAGTAAATTCTACAGTTTACTGCTTCACAAGGAAAATATCTCCCTTCCTGTCGGCATGAATGAGGACTACTAAGCAACCTTGGGCCGGAAGGACTGGGGTTTCTAGTCCCACAGGTGCTCCTTGTGGTCTTGGGCAAGCCACTTAACCCTCCATAGCCCATGTTCCCTGGAAAATAGTTATCTCCAAGTTATAATGCCCTGTTCAATGTAATTTCAGTTTGTACAATGTAAACCGCACTGATGCAGAATAGTGCGGTATATAAGAGAATGTAAATAAATAAATAAATAAATACTACAGTGGACTTGCACGCATCATTTTGAACCTGGTGTTGGCCCAGATAGGAGTGAGTGGAGGTCTCTCCTGTCTGTGCCCACTAGAGTACCAAGTGGTATTAAAGGTAGGTCTGAGGAGGCCTTAGAGGGTACAGATGAGTTGGGGTCCATGTGGGTATGGGCTTAAGAGGGGGGTGGAACTTTGATTGGGCCTTTGAGGGCTGGGTTGGTAGCATGTGGGTGTGGAAGGTTTCTTGGGGGTGCCTTGACTCATGATGGTGCCAAGGGTGGGGACCCCTGGACTGTTGATGGTGCCTTTAAAATGCGGCCCCTTTAAGATGGTGACCAGGAGCATCAGGCTGCGTATTAGTGGACTGATGCTCCCTATGGAAATGTAATGCCAACTTTGAGCTGGTGTTACTTTTCTATGAATAACACAGCTTGTGATATTTTACCTCAAAATGTATTATTTGCATCTTATTAATATTCAACCTGTTATTTTATGGTGAAATTCATGCACGTTATTGCCCTCAAAGTATGTTAAGAGCCAATAATTTATGCTATTACATGGTTTAATTAAGTTCAAAGGAAATCAGAAGTCTGTCAGGTTTACCTCCTAATTGTCTAGGAGTTTTTTGTACCGTCACCCAGGCTAAGGAGATAAAAGAAATGTGCATATTTGTAAATAATTCTGCCACTGTGAAAAAAATTCTTTCCTAAACCTAAATATGGTAATCAGCTAAATGTTCTTAATGGATAGGGTTATGAATAACTGTCCCTGTATTTCTTAATTTGACTCTCTTTTTCTGATTGCCTTAAGCACACTCGGGCCCTGATGCAGTAAGCTGTGGTACTTGTTTGTGTACTCTGCACCTCCCCTCACCGTAAACTCACCAGGGTTCTTGGGTAACGGATATCCACACACAAAGCAATGAGAAGGAAAACAAGCACGGCAAATCGGTAAATAATGCACAACACACTTGTATTATTTAAAAATAAACAACCAAAGCTTTGGGAGAGCAAACCAAGTTAGCACCTTGTTTACTCTGCCATCACAGCTTTCAGCCATTTTATTTATAGGTAAATATTCCATCACATAGTATAATTTCCACCTTATTGTTCTATGTCAAGCATCACGTATATTCATAACATGCATCTCTATATCTCTACGTCATAGGTCAGATGTTATTAGCATAGGTCATCATGAGGAGACATACATGTATTCCCAGACATAACGTTTGAGACAATAATTCTAACACTTGCATTTTTTATATCTCTGAATCGAGACTGAGAGGCTGAGAAACAAACTTCTCCCTGCACTATCTTTTTCTATAGCAAGACTAGTGTCTTTGTTTTTAGGAAAGTTCTGCCTAGTTATTTTAGTAGAGTCTTTCAAGGTTGTTGCTGAGTAATGAGCTCTGGAATGTCTGTGGTGTTAACTCTTTCTTAGGGCTTTTAGTAATATGATGTTATTAAGTACCCTGACCGTGTACACAGCCCTGTACAGGCAAGCTTCCTTTCAGTACTTTTAATGCAGTGGTTATTTTTCTGTGCCAATTTTACTCCTAATGCAATAAGAATTTTTAGTTTGGGAAAATAAGTGGTAAAATTACTGTGCTAAGGGATAGCGGAGGGTGCATGCAAAACCACAAATGACGAATTGTTCTCAGTGTAAAAAAAAACAAGCTAAAATCTTGCTCAGGGCTGGAGTAAAGATGCAGCGTGGGAACAAAAAAGTCACCTTAGGTAGCAGTTCACTTCAGATTACTCAAAATCCTTGGTAGCTTAAGTGGGCCCCTGGACTCCCCCCCCCCCCTTCCACATCCCTGAAAATCTTCCTGGTGGCCCAAGTGTCCCACCTGCACTTACCAGCTCAGACTCTTGACCCCAGAAAATAAACTGGTGGCCCAAGTGCACCCCTCGACTCATCCCAGACCTATAAAACCCTCCCACTCACTTCTAAAGTTGGAAGGAAAGAGCAATGCTCATTCATTTCCTTCTTCAGCACTGCCATCTTCCAAAATGGCAGCACCTGATACCCAGTGGTAGGTCAGGATGTACTGCTAGGAGTCAGTCTGCCAAATAAAACAATGCTTCCTAAATAAGGAAAATGCTCCCTTATTTTACAAATTGACTCCTAGCAGTGCAGCATGAAGAGAGCAACACTGCTCCAGGACTAGGTAAGTATATTTGGTCTGGGGGGGTCCAATCCATAATTATGGAGGATCTCTAATGGATGGCCTCCTTGACCCTAGATGCCTGGGCCAGAGTTGTCCTGATCCAGAGAAGCTGTACCAGGGATGCCTTGGACAAGATAGCCTTGAGGGAGTTGCAGGGTGAGCCAAGATTCTGAGGCTTAATGGGCCATCAGGAAGGTTTTGCAGATGGAGATAGGGGAAAGGGAATGGGGGTCAGGGAGTCTGGAAGGTCTTTTTTTTTAAATGGCCAATCCCCATTCATGCACTAATGGGAAAGGAGACATTGTACTTGAAATGCAGCAAACCACTGCAGATTATTTCAGCAGTAGTAATAGCAGGGTATCTGTCCAACTCCTTAATCCTGCATTCCCAGTGTGTTCCCAACACATTAATGAGCTAGCAATACCCCCTCCAACTAGCCATCATGATGGTATGATGAGACATTCCACCTTTTTGGCCCATTATACTAAAACTCACTATCCCTATATTAAAACTCAATTAAGTGATGATCTGACCAAGGGACTGGAGTGATAGCTGTTGTTACAGTCTTATCATGTCTCATTAGTTGCTTTGAATGAAGACCAAATCTGGAGTAGAGCTTTCAAGGCCTTTGATAGAGATACATTTATAAATGAAGTCATTCCACAATTAGAACAAAATTTTGATACCCTTGATTCAGGTATAGACAATTGAAATTGCACTTTACCTTCTACACTGACAAATGGCTATAGTTTCAACGATTCTCAACACATTTGGGAGAACTTCACTATTCCTTCATCCCAGCAAATTGAAGACATAATACAGAGAGTTAATACAACAACATCACCTTCAGATCCTTGTCCAGTGTCTTGGATCAAAGCAACAAAACATCAGCTTTCACCTTACATTCATAAGATTGTTAAGAACTCCTTTCAACATGGATACTTAACACAGTCATTAAAACAAGCCATGATTCGGCCAGTCCTTAAGAAAAACACACTAGGCCCTTCTGATCTGAAATCTTACCGCCCAATTTCTAGCTTACCTTTTCTTACCAAAGTCATTGAAAAGTCAGTACAAAACCAACTTCAGGATCACTTGGACTTACATGCACCACTGGACATTCACCAGCATGGTTTAAACCACAACACAATGTTGAAACCTTGCTCACCTCTCTTTTTGATAATCTTTTAAGAGGTATCGATAACATTAAGAATTGATTCCTGTTAGTATTCATGGATGTTTCAGCTGCTTTTGACACAATATCTCACTCTAAGCTACTGCACTGTTTGCATCATATGCAGTGATATGCGGAAATATTTCTTTACGGAAAGAGTAGTGGATCCGTGGAATAGTCTCCCAGTGGAGGTGGTAGAGATGAGGACAGTAACTGAATTCAAAAAAGCATGGGACAAACACAGAGGATCTCGAAAGGTAAAAAGGGGACTGGTGTAGTTGTTATGGAAGGACAGACTAGATAAGCCATGTGGTCTTTTTCTGTCGTCATATTTCTATGTTTCTATGTTTACGAAATAATACTTTAAACTGGCTTAGCTCTTACTTGGAAGGTCATATGCAACAAGTCAAATGTGACCAGAAAAAATCTTTGCAATTCCCAGTCATTCAAGGAGTGCCTCAGGGTTCAGCTTTATCTTCTATTCTGTTCAATATTTATATCCAACCTTTATGCAATATTATTAAACTACACAAATTCCATTATCACCTTTATGCTGATGACATAATGGTATATACCCCAATTGTTTTACAATCTCTTTTCAGCAATTTCTAGATGTCTCTAAGACATGAATACCTGGCTTTCAAATAATAACTTTACACTTAATTATGACAAAACTGAGGTAATGTTTGTTACTAGGAACCCTAACTTCATTCCTCCAAATACTATTGATTTATTAGGTAGGCCCATCATAGTTAAATATGAAATCAAATACCTTGGCATAATTTTGGATAAAAAGAAAAACACAACTCTGCACGTTTAACCCGAAAGTATACCAGTATCCTCAAAACTGATGTATTCAAGTAAAGACTTCAGGATCAATTCAAGCCCTATAGACAAAGCAACTGGTAGGTCTCAGACTCAGCGGGCAAAAACATACATGGATAAGGCATTGAACCTTAAATCTCACATTGCTAAAATCGCTAACAAGGCCTATCATCGTCTAAAGATTGTGAGAAAACTAAAGCCATTACTCCATCAAGACCATTTCCCTACCGTTTGTCAGGCTCTCATCACCCCCCTCCTAGCCTATGGAAACCTGCTTTATCAAGGCCTCCCTCAGCTAACTCTACACCCTCTCCAGATGATTCAGAATACTGCTGCACATATTATTACTGGTACAGCAAAAACAGATCATATCTCCCCTGTCCTACAACAGTTGCACTGGCTTCCAGACACTTCAAGATTCTGGACACTTTAGGATTTACAATCACCTGTCAGCGGATGCTATACAAAATATTATAACTAGAGGCATTATCAATAGACCAAGAAGAAGCATCACCAATAATGACAACATAATTAGTACCCCTGCTGAATACTGTAAGACTAAACAAGCAACCTCAAAAAGAGCTCCTTCTTTACTGGCTTCCAAACTTTGGAACTCTCTCCCGATGGACCTCAGAATTATGACTGATATCAAAGATTTTTGCAAGGCCTTGAAGACCCTGCTATTTGCTGAAACTTATAATTTGATATATAATTAATAGTTTTTACCAATAGGCCCATTTTATTACATTAATTCATCTTAGTTTTATCTGTTAATGTCTTATCTACCCTATGTTATTTGTAACCTTCCACTTGTATTGTGACCACTTTGATTGAAGGATAAGATGGGATACAAATCTGTCTAAATAAATAAATAAATTATGAGGGGAATTAAAGACACCTGTTAAACTTGCATTTGCAGAATAATATGGATTTTCCAGTGAGGCCGAGGATAGAGTTAACAGCACTGCCATTGTTTCTTTCTTATTCTACACTGACATAATACATTCTAACCTTCTTCTCTCTTTTATTTCAAACTCTCAGGGACCTGTTTACTAGAGGGTGAGCCATTAGTGTGCATTCAATCTGCAAAACTAATGCGGAGACCTGTGCTTACTTTTGGGGGCATGTGCACCTGTCCCTCTGCTGTTAGTGCATTGGTAATGTGCCGCACAGTGCTAATCACTAGGTGGGTGCATACCACGATCCCTTGAGCTAGCGTTAGGTGCACCCACAGTAACAGCAACACTCATGGTTAGTGCATGCCCAAAATGCCAATGCCAGCCATGATGCGCCATCAATGCCCACATTCTGTTCCTGCCCTGCTCAGTCCTCCCCCCACAATTGGGCACTCACCAGTTTGCTTGAGGTCCTATGCTAACAGCGCAGCACATTAGTAAAACAATTTAGTTTATTAGATATGCATTTTATGCTCCTTTAAGTTGGAATTAGGTTATATCTGCTGTTAGTTTTTTACATTATTTGGGTTATATTGTACTTATCTCTGTTTAGATATTTTAGATATTTTTGTAACTATGGTACCTATACTTTTCGGGCCTGATATTCAGTTGGGTGGGCTATGCACTGCATCAGCACATAGCCCTGCCTGCTGACCTTTAAACCCAGATATTCAATGCTGCTGCAAAGGCATTGAATAACCGGATTAGGCACCGAGAGGATTCACCCGAAGAGCCTAACTGGGCAGCGGTGATATTGGACTGCTACCCAATTAGCTATCCATGGCTAGAACTAGGCAAGCCAAAATCTCACCTAGTTCTAGCCATGGATGGCTAACCGGATAGTGGTCCAATATCTCCGATACCTGGTTACCAGGACAACCTGCCTCCGCTCCGCCCAGGGCACATAGGAGACAGAGACGGGAATATCCAATGGCACTAACCGTTTAGGTGCCGTTGAATATTCTCGTCTAAAGCATTTACACGGTTTACAGGGCTGTAAATTGTGTAAATGCCTTTCGAATATGGGGCCCTTCATGTCCATTTTTGTCTTATGTTTCTAATGTGCTATAACATAGATTCTACATTCAATTATGAACCACTTTGGTACTTTTTGAAAGGTGGTATATTAAGTGAATATGTATCCAGGCAAAAGTTGAAAGACAGTATGTCAAATATCAGAGAAAAGAAAAGTAACAGTGGGAATTAATTTAGAAGACTTATTTGCAAATTCCACATGTAAAATCAGATATTTACATGTGGAAATGGCATCCACATGCAAATGGTAATCTTAGAGAGTTGAATTTACACGTGGAAATTGCAAGGTGAAAAATCGACATGTTTATTCCCCACTTCATAGAGGGCTTTCACGTGCATGGCTGCAATTCTGCATGTTAGGATTTTGCAGCTGATCCCTGGCATGTTTAGGTTTTTACTTGTTTTGGCCAGCCCTTTACATGAGGGATTAAGGAGCTACTCTCCTAAATCTATTGTTTATTTACTACTACTATTACTACTTATCATTTGTATAGTGCTACAAGTCATACGCATCACTGTGTATATAGATGCAAGAGAATCACTGCTCATTAGAGTTTACAATCTAATCAAGATGAACAACATCACAAATCTAAGGACAAGAGTATGGTAAGATATGCATAAGTGGAGAACAGGAACGTGAGGGACATCAGGATCCAAAAGAGCCTCAAAGAGGTGTTTTTTTGCCTGGATTTGAATAACGCTAGAAAAGAAGCCTGACATACAGGGTATGGGGGACCACAAGAGATAATATTCTCCTTTGAGACTGGAATTAGATAAAGACTGGAACATCTGCACTTAATTGATGGCATTTAGGTGCGCAAAACAGCTGACATACACATGTAAATGCCCACTCACATGGGGAAGTTGACAAATTTCCCCCTATTGTCTTTTTCCCATTCCTGGATTTGCAAAAAGGCTCCTCTAGTCCTATGTACCGGCACATGCACAAGCACTCCTGCACCTCCATCTTCAGTATTTTAGAAGAGGCTCCACGGTTAGCACAGTTATTTCTAAAATTTTGCTGGAATTATGTACCTCATGATCTTGAAGTCTTAATTCTAATCTCTATATACTATCTATAGTGTGACTTAGTGCGCACTGTTTTTTCTGTCAATGCACATTTTTAATGTTGCCGTAATTTTCCTCCGATGCTAACCACAGTCAAGCCAGCAAAATGTGATGTCACTTGTCTTTAATAAAAAAATGCTGCTTCACTGACCTTATACCAACACCATTTTCTCCATTCATACAATAAATACGGAGTGTGCTGTCTTTTTTTTGCTTCTTGTTGTTACTTTATATCTTGTATCTTATATTTTACACTCCTTCTTCTGTTGATTAATTGAATATAATTGACCCCTCTTTTTCCAAAAGAAGTTTCACTGTATGTAGGCAACCAATCCAACTAAGGTCATAGTTTCACCTTCGTGATATGTTGTTCAGGGGATTTCCTCAGGGATAGACTGTAAACAAAACATGGCAAAATAAGAACTGGCAATCAAGATCCTATTAGCAAACACTTTCCAACTTGATCTTGTCTCACCTCGATCCATGGCAGCTCAATGCTCACAGATGCCATGCCTGCACTTTCCACACTTGTTCTTATATGGAAGTCACATGATACCTTTATCCCAATAATGATATACTCAATGAATCCTTGACTACTCTCTATATAGAACCATTGCCACTCAATGGCTGCGTTGAGCCCATTTTGTTCCAGCGTGTACCATCGAACGACATATTCTGGGGGTGAAACTGGCCTTAGTTGGATTGGATGTCATTATATGCAATGAAGTGCTTTTGGAAGCTGAAGTTTATATCATTCATGGAGTGATCAACAAGTTTAATGGCAATTATTAGACAGATACAGTAAGGGTATTTACAGTGACTGAAGTCATTGTTTATAACAAAGCTATTAGTTATCATAGTAATGCATATGAATGGCGAGTAATGTGGTGGAGCAATGATGATATAGAAACCACCGTGCTGAAAAGTTTATAGCACGGTGTTGATATGAGCTCCACCCCATGATAAACTCCCCCGGTACATGTCAATGGGACATTCTCATTGCTTACATATGGGCATGATGAGGTCTTAAGACATTTGAGAATACAAACCTTATATATAAGAGGGGTCAAACAAATCCAATTAATTAACAGAAGGAAATGTAAGATATAATACAGGAGATTATAAAGTAACAACACTAAGCAAAAAAAAGAGACATTAGCACACTCAGTATTCATTGTATGATAGGAGAGAATGGTGTTGGTATAAGGTCAGTGGAGAAGTTGTAATTCTCATGCCATTAGTTTAGCTCAACAGGACTAAAACATTCTTATTCCTGTGCTGAGGCTCACTACAGCACTCTAATGCTCTGCTTACTGCACAGAGGCCACCAACTTTCTTTGAATAAGCCCCAAAGCCTTGTAATCATACAAAGATATTTATGCACTGCTGACTTGCATATTACACCGGGGAATGTGTCTGCTTGGATTCCCCACCTGCTCTTGACCATGGAATATATTTACTGGGTTAATTTACATACATACATTTGTATTTTCTAAGATCTTCATATAAATGCCAACTCCATTCCAGTCTTGCCGCCAGGAATGTCTCTGCTCAATCTGGTTAAACTTATGCATGCACAGATTGTAGATTCATATGTTTACCCACCTATTAGAAGGGTGATTTTATAAAAGTCTATTCTCTGCATAAAGCACAGGTTTAACATCATAAATGCTTTTGTAAATTACTTGATAAGCGAATCACATGAAAGTATCACCAAGGTTCAAACCAGCAACAATCAGGAGTCTAAGGAGCAGAGCCTGAATGGCCGAGCTAATCAGGAAGCTGGCCTTAAGTAAGTCCAAGAGTCTTAAGAACATAGAACGGAGAAGGTGTCCTAGGTGAACCAGTTCAATCAAAATCTAGGCTAAAAGAGGAGTTCTTGGGGACAGAAATCTGTTCACAGCAAACAGAAGGCTACCCAAGACAAAATTCTGCTCCTTGCCTCAAATTCCAGCTGTAGTTCTGTTGTGACTCAATCTGTACCGAAGCTCTAGTTCTGATTCCTGCTCCAAGTCCAATTCCTAGTTACAGCCTTGCTTCTTCCTACTTCAAGTCCATGCCTGATTCCAGTATGCTAACTTGCTTATGGATCTTCCAGAGGGAAGTCACTACTCTCAATTTCCATCCTTGCCAAGCAACCAGCTCTGGTTTCTGTACCAAGTCTAGCTCTACATTTCAATTTGAACACTGGATTCTGCCCCAGGCTTCCAATTTTTGGTTCCAGCTATGAGGCTCCACTGCTTGCCTTAATTCCTTGGCGTGGAGGAGTAGTCTAGTAACCAAAGAGACCAGAGTCTGAATCCTGCTGGAACTCCTTGTGGCCTTGGGCAAGTCAGTGAACTCTCCATTCCCTTGGGTACCAACTTTAGATGGTAAGCTTTCCAGGGATAAGAAAATATCCACTGTAGCTGATTGTAACTCACCTTGAACTAGTATTGGAAGGCATGAGCTAAAAAGCACTACTACTATTAAATTTCTAGATATACAGTATGTACTAGCATCTCACAATAGAGTGGTCATATAGTGAGAATTAATTAAAACTGGACATCTAGATGCAAACTTTGGGTGTAATTTTAACCTGCAGGGTTTGAATAACAGAGCAAAAACACATGAGTACTCTTACTTTGTAGTTAATTATTCATGGGGTAATAATCAGAGGTCTGAGACTGCTTTCTCTTGCATTATTTTTCCGCAGAAAACAACATACATAGCGTCATTCAATTCCCTATTTTTTCCCTGTCCACTTGTTCACTTCCATGGCCTTTCCCTGCTCCCCCCCCCCCCCCCACACACATAACCTGTGTATCCCTTATTAAGAACTTTGGTATACCATCTTTCAAATAATCAAAGCAGTTTACCAGTAAAACATCTTTAAAAGAAGTTGAAAGGAATGCTAGCATTCAGTAAAGGAAAGGAAAACATGGCACAGCAGAGGAGGAGATGAAAGGATCAGGGGTTAAAGGTACAGCATTAAGTCAAACACTCCTAGGCAATAGCAGGTGATCATACATCACTTGCAGTTGCCAATCACACTTTACCCTCAAATGCTATGGAGAACAAACGGGTCTTCAAAGCTGCATGGTATGCCTTATGAGATGGCCTATTCCGCAGAGCATGGGCAGAGGCGGCTCAAGGCAATCTGCTGCCTGAGGCAAAGGATTTGATGGTGCCTCCCCCTCCCCCCCATAGAGGGGGGCATGGCTTTTTCAAAGCTCCAATCAGGGACTGAACCAAACCAAAAAGCCAATTAGATTATACAGAGTAAATACAAGATGTTTGCACACCAAGGTACTAAAAGAGAGCAAGAACCACAGCACAGTTTATAAAACTGAATTATAACTCATTTTTATTTTGTTGCTATAAACTGCGTTATGGTTCTTGCTTTTTCTTTTTCAACAGATACTTTGCATCCACAGAATCCCCTTCAATAGTGGGTGCAGAGCAGAACCAGGATATTCACCCACAGAACTCAATATCTTAAAAAAATTCTGATTCTGATCATCTCACTAACAACAACAAACATTCTCCAGTACCAGGCATATTGTGAACTAATACAAAACCCTACAACAAAGTCACTGAGTATCTATAGAGCAAATTTACCATACCATACCATATAATATCAGAACCGACTTCCAAAACTCACATAAGGAGCCCATCCAAAAAAAAGCTGGAACATCCATACACCTATTTGAAAAGCTGAACAAGTCAAATTACTTCAGTACAGTATAGATCTTTTTGTACAAACGCCATGTTAACAGAACACCTGGCCTCAGTCACACACTCAGAGCACAGACCCTAATCAAGTACACTGCAAGTGACTTACAATCTAAAGTAAAAATAAAAATATGTAGACAAAATTTAAACTGAAATCCCAAGAAGCCAGACTCCGCATGCAGTGCAACATCAGACCATTTTATTCTCTAATCATGCTGGTCCTGATCTGAGGCTTCTGCTTTCCTGGTCTTCTCTTAGTTCTCTTTCTATGGTCTATGGTCCATCTGTCATTTCATATCTCTTCTTTTGTTTTCACTTCTTTCCATCAGCCTATTTCCAGTCCCAGTAACCCTTCCCAGTATCAGCCTCTTTCCAGTCCTCCCTCTCAGTACCTTCCAATGTCAACTTGCATTCCCATAACTGCCACTGGTGTCCATTCCCTTCCAGTCCCCTCCTTCACCACTGTCCAGCCCCTTCTAGTCCAAATACCATGGCAGCCCCTCTCAGCATACATTCCCTTCCAGTCCCATTCTCCCATCCCCCCACCCCCCGCATCAACATATTTGTAGCCCTATCCCCCAGTTTTCTTCCAGGACCAGCAGCTCTATCCTCCCCTCCCCATCATCAGCCCATTCCCAGTCGAAGCCCCCCCAATCAGCTCACTTCCAGTGATAGTCTCCCCTCAACCCCATTACCAGTGCTAGCCTCCCCTAATCAGCCCACTACCAGTCCTACACCCCTATCAGCCCATTACTAGTCCTAGCCTCCACTAATCAACTCATTTCCAATCCTAGCCACCCCCGATCAGCTCATTTCCAATGCTATCCCCCCATCAGTCCATTACCAGTCCTAACCCCCTCATCAGCCCATTACCACTCCTAGCCTCCCCTAATCAGCTCATTTCCTGTGCTAGTCCCCCCTCAGCCCATTACCAATCCTACCCCCCCTGATCTGCCCATTACCAGTGCTAGCTCCCCCCATCAGCCCATTATAATCCTAATCCACACTTTCTTTCCCCTTTATCCAGCATTTATCCCCAGTCTCTTCCCTTTGTCCAGCATTTGCCCCATCACACTTCTTTGTCCAGCACTTGCCCCCCTGTCTCTCCCTTTTGTCTAGTACTTGTCCCCCTATCTCTCCCTTTGTCCAGCACTTGTCCCCGTCTCCTCCTTTGTCCAGCATGTCTCCTGTCTCCCCCTTTGTCCAGCATTTGTCCCCTGTCTCTCCCCTTTGTCCAGTATTTCCCCCCTGTCTCTCCCCTTTGTCTCTCCTTGTCCTCCTCCTATCCCCACTCTCTCCACCTCCACTTCTCATCCGGTGGCAGCGGGGGCACTCCAGCTATTTTTATTTTAGATTTTGCCGCCTCTGGCCTGCCTCTGCCTTCCCGCTACTTTTTTTCTCCTCAATAATGTTTGCAGCAAGAAAAAAAGCAGAAGGAAGGCAGATGCAGGCCAAAGGCAGCAAAATCTAAAATAAAAACAACCAGAGTGCCGCTGCACAAATCAGCCTGATCGCTTGCACTCCGGCTCTGTTTTAATTTTAGATTTTGCAGCCTCTGGCTTGCCTCTGCCTTCCTGCGTGGCTACAAAATTTAAAATTAAAACAGAGCTGGAGTGCCGGCGTCGCAGTGCTGCCCCCAAAGGAGAGCCACCTGAGGTCATCGCCTCAGGTGCCCTAATGGAAAAACCACCCCTGAGCATGGGGTAAATCATGTCATACAATAGGAGCTTTGTAAATGAAGGCTGAGTTCCTTGTGGATAGAAGCCTTGAGCAGTAGATAGAGGGTATAAATAATCAATTTTCATGGACTGAGCATAAGGAACGTGTTGAAGTGTGGGGGACCACAAGAGATAAATAAGAAGGGATTTTCTTTTGCAGTTAAGTCAGTGCTGGCTCCTGGCAATCCAGCTGCCTCTTGGTAATATCTCTGTTTAGATATTTTTGTAACTATGGTACCTATAATTTTTGGGCCTGATATTCAGTTGGGTGGGCTATGCACTGCATCGGCACATAGCCCTGCCTGCTGACCTTTAAAACCAGATATTCAATGCTGCAGCAAAGGCATTGAATAACCGGATTAGGCGCCGAGGGGATTCAACCGCAGAGCCCAAATGGGTAGCAGCGATATTGGACTGCTACCCAATTAGCTATCCATGGCTAGAACTAGGCAAGCCAAAAGCTCACTGTGGGTAGAATGCCAGGCCATCCCTTCTGAGGCAATGGAGGATAAAGTGACTTGACCAAGGAGCACCAGTGGGAATCAAATCCTTGAACTGCTGGATATTAGGCAATTGCTCTAACCACTAGACTACTCCTTATGTGTGTAGCATAGTATCTTGAATTGAATATTGAACCTTATGGGTAACCAATGACACTGTATAAATAATGGGATTACAGGTATGTGATCATACTTACATGCCTGAAGGAGAATAAAATGGTTGAAGGTGTGTTAAGTTCAAATGAGTGAAATAATCAAGTCGGGTGTTCTTAAGACATGCATAACAGTCCGCTGTGCTGAGGAGTACAGTAAAGAGCAGACCACCCTGAAATTTACATATTGTGGTAAAAACTGATATAGTGACAGCTGATGTCTGTTTCTTTGAATTGTTGACAATGATTTAAAAATGCTTCAGGGTGGGAGATTTACAAACATGAAAAGTTTGTTACTTACGAGATTGGTTGATCACATGTTTTAGACCAGCCCATCTAGAGTCTTGCCATTATTTGTGAATGAGAACAGGCAAAACATAGTAACATAGTATATGACAGCAGATAAAGACCAGCATGGTCCATCTAGTCTGCCCAGCAAGGTGGCAAGAGTAGTGCGCTCACTGCTCTGTGCAGATCACCTCTCCCCATGTCTTTGTTTAGGTGTGTACCCACCGCTCTGTGCAGGTCACCTCGACTTGTTAAGATATCAGAGACAGTTAAGCTTATTTTGATTTTATCTTGCTTCTATAAAGGGATCCACTGTGTCTGTCCCATGCCTTTTTTGAATTCTGTCACTGTATTTGACTCCACCACTACCATCGAGAGAGCATTCCAAGCATCCACCACCCTTTCAGTGAAAAAATATTTCCTGAAGTTGCCTTTCAGTTTACCCCCTTGCAGCTTCATGTTATGCCCTCTAGTATTACAGATTCCCCATCTTTGATATAGGTTTGTTTGTTCATTAATACTCCTTAAGTATTTAAAAGTCGGTATCATATTTCCCCTGTCCCTCCTCTCCTCTAGAGTATACATATTTAGGTCTTGGAGTCTCTCTTTATACGTCTTATGGTACAGGCTCCAAATCATTTTGGTCGCCTTCCTCTGAACATATTGCTAAGTCTACCTCTGAAAATATTAATGAAGTAGGTCAATAAGCACACTCCTACTTTTAGGGGTGTGCATTTGTTACAGCTTATTCAGTTTGTTTGGACACCTAAAATGTTTTTCACATGCAAATTGCATGTGTGGACATATACCTGTGGTCAGTCTCCGGTGTTTGCTTTTTTTTGCATTTTGCATTGTTGGATATGGAGAGACTCTTCCCCTTGTATACTTCCTTCAATTAGTCTTGTGAAATATTCACTATATGAAATACTTTCAAAGTTGTGACTGGTATGGCATCCTGTTTCAATATACAAAGAGTTTGTTTTTAAAGATGAGTACAACAAAAATTCATTAATGAACTAATTGATTTATTTAAGAGCTTTTATATCTCGCTTTATCTAAAAGTCAATGCAGGTTATAGAGAACATGAAACAATATCTTAACATAAAAGCATAACATTAAGATGTACATTGAACGATGGTATAAACATTATATGGTAAAGCTTTAACTTAATATTGAACGAGGATGAACTTGTTTTAGTAGTCAGTTTAGCTATATCATTAAGAAATTAAGTCACTGGGAAAAGTTAGTGCAAAGGCGCAGCTTCAAAACAGATGAACAAACAACTCCAAACAGATCAGTTTTTTATCTAGACTCAGAGTTTCAATACAAGTGAGCTTTTTGTCTTGCAGTGTCTTAAACTAATCTGTGCAAGGTTTAATTAAGCTGGACAACAAAAAAGTGTCTTAATAGGTGGTGACATCAACCAAAAACTGTCAGAAACAGAAATCTTGTCCTTGCAAAAGAGAATTCCTTTCAACACAGAAAATAATATGAAAATAGGGGCCAGAAGGAACTATAAGATTGAGTCTATTCTCCTCATTGGTTGATCTTCTCAAATATTGGAGGTGATGTTGGAGGCATTCCTAACAGGGGCCCTACAGGTCAAACAACGGTAAGGATTTGAGGGTTTATTTTTATTAAATTGCTAGCTACCTGACTGGGAGCTCTTAAAAGTGTTTTTGTATATTTTTAAAGCAAAACTATTTTCTTTTTGGTGCTTTAGTAGAAATTTCCTTGAGCAGAGTAGGTTGTTGAACTCTAGTAACCTTCTCAGCTTTGGGAACTACTGACACCTAATCAGGAGTTAGTGGGCCTGATTACCTGAGAGCAGCTGAGGCCTGCATAAAAGGCTCAAGAGCCCTGCTCTGTTGAGGCATTCCTAACAGGGGCTCTACAGGTCTTTAGTAGAAATTTCCTTGAGCAGAATAGGTTGTTGAACTCTAGTAACCTTCTCAGCTTTTGGGAACTGCTGACACCTAATCAGTCAGCCACTCCCACCAAAGCTTCAACATCCGGGATCTTAAAGCTTTGGTGGGAGTGGCTGACTTGGATTTAGTGGCAGTTACAGAAACATGGTTCACAGAAAACCATGATTGGGATGTAACTATACCTGGCTATACTTTATTCAGAAAGGACAGGATAGGAAGAAGGGGAGGAGGAGTGGTACTATATGTAAAAACTACTATTAAAGCTTTGGAATTACAGAGCTTCAAAGGGAGAGAGGAGGCATTGTGGGTCAAACTAGAAAGAGGGAAAGAGAAATCTATTTGCATTGGTATGATATACAGACCTCCCTCACAATAGGAAGAGGTGGACAGATAGTTAATTGAAGACATATGCAGCATTGCTAGGAAAGGGGAAGTGCTACTGATAGGAGATTTCAATATGCCAGATGTTGATTGTCACATTCCTGCTGCAGTATCATCTAGAAGTAAGGAGATCCTGGATTCTCTACAGGGAGAACTATTCAGGCAATTGGTTACAGACTCCACACGTGAAGGGACCATACTGGACTTGGTGCTTACCAATGGTGAAAGTGTTTCTGATATTGTAGTGGGAGATCATTTTGCATCCAGTGATCACCAGATGGTGTGGTTCAGTATTAGGACTAGGGCTGTTAGAATTCATTCAAACATGAGGATCTTAGACTTTAGGAAGACTAACTTTGCCAAGATGGGCCAATACCTCAGGGAGTCATTAGTGGGATGGGAACAGCTGGGGGATGTAAAAAAACAGTGGGAAAAACTGAAAGGGGATATTTTAAGGGCAACCAACCTTTTTGTTAAAATGGTAAATAAAGGTAAAAGGAAAAGGAGACCTCTATGGCTTTTGAAAGAAGTAGATGAAAAAGTGAAGAAAAAGAGGGAGGCCTTCATGAAATACAAGAGATCACAGAGAGAGGAAGACAGGCATCTATATTTGGAAAAACTTAGAGAAGCTAGCAAAGTAGTCAGGAAGGCAAAGATTCAAAAGGAGGAGGAAATAGCCAATGCAATAAAATGGGGGGATAAGACATTTTTCAGATATGTTAGTGAGAAGAGCAAAAGAGAAGGGCAAAAGTGGTATTGTCAGACTCAAGGGTGCAGGGGAGAAATATGTAGAAGCTGAAAAGGATAAAGTAGAATTGCTTAACAAATATCTCTGTTCTGTGTTCACAGATGAAGAACCAGGAGCAGGACCTCAGAAAACACCCACAAACAGGAACAGAAGAGAGGAACATCTTGAACAATTTTCAGAAGACTGTGTTCATGAGAAACTAGCTCAACTTAAAGTAGACAAAGAGATGGGACCAGATGGGATACACCCTAGAATACTAATGGAAACTGGGGACGTTCTAGCAGCTCCACTGAATGACCTTTTCAATGTCTTGTTGGAGTCGGGAGTGGTGCCAAAGGACTGGAGAGAGGCTCATGTGGTGCCTTTACACAAAAGCGGAAGTAAGGATGTGGTTGAAAACTACAGGCCAGTTAGTTTAACTTCGGTGGTAGAGTAAATTATTGGAAACGCTGCTGAAAGAGAAAATAGTGAAGTTTCTGGAGTCCAGCGGATTACAGGATCCGAAGCAGCATAGATTTACCAGAGGCAGGTCTTGTCAGACAAATCTGATTGATTTCTTTGACTGGGTGACCAGGGAGTTGGACCGAGGGAGAGCCCTAGATGTGGTGTATTTAGATTTCAGTAAAGCTTTTGACACTGTTCCTCACAGGCGACTTATAAACAAACTGAGCACCCTAGGGGTGGACCCTAAAGTTACTGCTTGGGTTAGAAATTGGTTGGGTGGGAGGCGACAAAGAGTACAGATAAATGGAGCTCACTCTGAGGAGAAGGATGTTACCAGTGGTGTGCCCCAGGGATCTGTCCTTGGTCCGATTCTTTTTAACATCTTTGTTAGTGATATAGTGGAAGGGCTGTCGGGTAACACAGGTCTGCAACTAAAAAGCTGTTTGATTATTTTCATCTAATTTCCATGTATTTTGGTGTGCTGAAAACAAATAAACTATTGAAAAAACTCCTAGACGTCATGATTTGCCACAACATGCAAAATTCTCTTCAAATTTATCAAATTATTTCAAATTACTATTAATTAATTCAAATTACTATTAATTAATTCACATAAGTGCATTTAAGATATAAAATGCCAAAAAAACCTTAAAGGGGTTGTCCGAGTTATGTAAAAAAAAATATAGCACTGTAAATCTGATGGTCAGCAATATATACATAAGCTAAGCAAGTTTTAAGTCCGTGCTTCTAATGGTAGAAGGGGTTAATCTTTCCTGAAG
Organism: Ichthyophis bannanicus; assembly: GCA_033557465.1. Taxonomy (NCBI): domain Eukaryota; kingdom Metazoa; phylum Chordata; class Amphibia; order Gymnophiona; family Ichthyophiidae; genus Ichthyophis; species Ichthyophis bannanicus. The sequence continues at coordinate 294,688,797 of CM066034.1, forward strand.
AATCCAGTGGGAGGGAGACAGAGGGCAGATAGCAGCAGCTCCGGTCAGTCTAGGGGGGCATGGCCAGCACTGTGACATCTCGTGTACAGACACAGAGCTGCTCTCTCCTGCATGCCACACTTGTGTTCAAATCATCATCAGGTTCTTGGTTCTAGGCTGTTCACACTTTTTCATCGCAATTTGTGTTAGCTCGTCATGCTTCAACCGTTATGTTATGGCTCTGTGAAAGTGTATTAATTCGCCAGACAGTTTGTTTCATCTGTGGTGAATATACAGTGTTGAAGCAACAGCAGAATATTACAGACTTTGTGAAAAAAGTATACTTTGCATACTTTGGACTAAACATTGGAGATCAAGATAAAGTCTGGGTGCCTCATAAAGTGTGCAAACGGTGTGTTGAGGACCTCCGAAACTGGTTCAAGGGTAAGAAAAAATCTTTCCGTTATGGGATTCCTATGGTATGGCGAGAGCAAAAGAACCATAGTGACGACTGTTACTTTTGTTCATGCGATGTGAAAGGGTTTAATTCCAAACGGAAGCATTCCATTTCATACCCCAATCTTCACTCAGCAATTCGTCCCATCCCCCATGGCACAGATATACCAGTACCCAAGCCCCCTGCTACCTTGGAAGAGATACCTAGCTCCGATGAAGGTGAAATCATAACTGAACCAGATGACAAATCAAGTTCTGACTTTGATGATAATACCAGACCAAAATTGTTTTCTCAGGAGGAGATGAATGATTTGGTAAGAGACTTGAATCTTCCCAAAGATGACGCTCAGTTACTCGGATCAAGGCTGAAAAGCAGGAATTTATTGTTGCCAGGAGTGTCATCTTCATGGTTCAGACATCGTGAAAAGGAGTTCGTTCCTTACTTCACCCAGGAAGACAAGTTGGTTTATTGCATCGATGTCGAAGGTCTGATGGGTCAATTTAAAATCCAATATGATTCAGAGCAATGGCGTCTTTTTATAGATTCTTCAAAGAGAAGTCTCAAAGCAGTTTTACTCCACAACGTTTTTTACGTTTCCATACCTGTAGGTCATTCCGTACATGTGAAGGAAACCTACGAGAACTTGGAATTGGTTCTTTGTAAACTTAAATATGAAGACCATGGTTGGCAAGTGTGTGGGGACTTGAAGGTCTTGTGCATGCTGCTCGGGCAACAAACTGGGTATACCAAATACCCTTGTTTTCTGTGTCTATGGGACAGTCGAGACCGACAAAATCACTGGACCAAGAAGAGTTGGTAGCCGAGGTTGCTAACAGTCGGTGAAAAAAATGTCCTCCGAGAAAATTTGGTACCTTCCCATAAAGTTCTTCTACCACCTCTCCACATAAAATTGGGATTGATGAAGCAATTCGTAAAATCACTTCCAAGAGATGGAGAATGCTTCATATACTTGGTCGGAGGCAAAATTGAAGGAAGGTGCGTTCGTCGGACCAGACATTAGAAGGCTTATAGCTGATCAAGAGTTTGTCAATACCATGACGGACCCTCAAAAAGAAGGGTGGATTGCATTTAAAGAAGTCGTACAGAAAGTTTTAGGCAATAACAAAGATCCTCACTACAAAAAGATCGTTGGACGAATGCTGAAAGCATTTCAAGCTTTAGGTTGCCTGATGAGTTTGAAAGTGCATTTCCTCCAGTCCCACCTTGACTACTTTCCTGAAAATTTGGGAGCTGTGAGTGAGGAACAAGGTGAACGATTCCACCAAGACATTAAAGAGATGGAAAGGAGATACCAGGGAAAATGGAGAATTACAATGATGGCAGACTACTGTTGGATGCTTCAGAGAGACATTCCAGATGCTACTCACAAACGTAAATGCACCAAGAGGAGACTCACAAGGAAGAAGAATCGAGTTTAGTGTGTGTAGGTGAGCTCATTTCAGTTCAAAAAAGGATTTTCATGAAAATATTGTAATAAAACTTTAATTTTATAGGCCTATTTCCATTTATTTTGAGGTATTGCCTTATTTAACATAGTTACCTAAATTGTCAGGAAACGTGATGTCCTATGACAAAATGGAGGTCATTTTCGGATTCAGCGCACCAAAAAACATAAAGATTACGTGGAATAACCAAAACATCTCTCGAAAAAAGATTTTTTGCAGACCTGTGTAAGGTTTGCCTCTTTGTGGATGATACCAAAATCTGCAATAGAGTAAACACCAAGGAAGGTGTAGATAACATGAGGAGGGATCTAGCTAAGCTTGAAGAATGGTCTAGAATTTGGCAGCTGGGATTTAATGTTAAAAAATGTAAGGTCATGCATTTGAACTGCAGCAATCCAAGGGAGCAATATAGTATAGGGGGTGAAGTACTTTTGTCCACTAAAGAAGAGCGGGACCTAGGCGTGGTTGTGTATGATGATCTTAAAGTAGCAAAACTGGTAGAAAAGGCAACGGCAAAAGCTAGAAGGATGCTTGGGTGCATACAGAGAGGAATGGCTAGCAGAAAAAAGGAGGTGATAAGTCTTTGGTGTGACCTCATTTGGAGTATAGTGTGCAATTCTGGAGACCCCACCTTCAAAAGGATGTGAACAGGATGGAGTCGGTGCAGAGGGTGGCTACTAAAATGATTAGTGGTCTTCATTCTAAAGCATATGAGGACAGACTTAAGGATCTTAATATATACACCTTAGAGTAAAGGCGGGATAGAGGTGATATGATTGAGATGTTTAAATACCTACATGGCATAAATGTTCAGGGAGACAGCCTCTTTCAATTGAAAGCAAGTTCTGCTATGAGGGGGCATGGGATGAGGGTGAAGGGAGATAGATTCAGGAGTGATATGCGGAAAATATTTCTTTACGGAAAGAGTAGTGGATCCGTGGAATAGTCTCCCAGTGGAGGTGGTAGAGATGAGGACAGTAACTGAATTCAAAAAAGCATGGGACAAACACAGAGAATCTCTAAAGGTAAAAAGGGGACTGTTGTAGTTGCTGATATGGAAGGACAGACAAGATAGGCCATGTGGTCTTTTTCTGTCGTCATGTTTCTATGTTTCTATGTCTGGTGTAGGTAGGCAGTTTTTGTCCATGTTTGTGTGATTTGTTTATCCTGAGTGTTGTTTTATTTGCTTAATGTGACATTTTACAAATGGCATCCAAGTGCAGTCTGGAACGTCCAAGCCAGAACGTCTGAAAGAAAAGCAGGCATGTCTAAGCTGAGGCACACTTTCACAAATGTTGATGTGTTCGATATGGACGTTTGCAGGGATGTCTACGTAGATGTCCCCAGAATAGTGTTCCTGGGTGTAGACATTTAGGAATAGCCTAATAGTTTGAGTTGTGGGCTAGGATCATGGAAACAAGGATTCAAATCCCACTGCATTTGGTTTTGGGAGTGCTATTTTCTCAATATCGTCTGGATATTTTTCAGCCAAAATGAGCACTTTCCCAATGCTTACTCAAGCCTGGAGCAGGTATAACATTAGATGTGACTCTGAACATTTCTAAAATCAGGCAGTGATGTCCAGGTTCTTGGGAACCCCCTAGCCGCTCATCCACCACACTCCCATTCAGACTTGGACATCCTCATTCTGGGGACATCCATAGAACCGGTTTCTAAAATGCCTCTGGAGATGTCTCTGCATTTTGGACGTCTCTATGCCCATTTTTAGACATCTAAAGCAGGCTTCTAAAATAACCCCATTATTGTAAACCACTTTGTTGGCTATGTATGAAAGGCGGTATAGAAAATGCCTCTAAACAAAAATATAAACATCCTTGTTTCAGAGATTCTACCATCCCCCTAAGTAATATGTTGACTACCCTCGCTTAGAAAATTCTACTTGCTGCTTTTTTGTTAGGAAAAAACACTGTGCAATGCCATAATTGCTGGTTGCCTATGTTGGTTTTGAGAGCGTTACAGTTTACACAGAATTCATTAGCCCATTTAACTGAAGTTATTACGGTTGAGGGATCAGGTTTTGCCAGTATTCTGTAACACTGGCTAAACTGTTATGTCTGGTTTGGAAGTTGCTTTTTAATGCTGGGGCAAACTACATATTTATCTGTAGTAATTAGGAAGCACAAATCAAAATGGGGTCTGAGGTCTTCCTGGAGTGTCTTTCAATGAAGATATCTTGACTTTTATTGAGTCAATCTAGAATGTTTTCAATTGTCAGCCCTTTCACTTGGAATAGTTTGTCAGCTATCATTAGAAATTAAATCAATTATTTGAGTTTTAGAAAGAAATAAAAGGCTTGGTTATTTGAGAAAGCTTTTTTTATTTTATTTTATCTTTAACAAATTTCCATTACATATACAAGTAAACTACTTGTGAATTAAAGTCTTACATTTGGAGTAAATTAAACATACATCATAAAGAATACAAGGAAACAATTTTCCAAATAAAGACACAGGCCCACTACATCTACATCTGAGACAGCCCACACAAAAATAACATTTTCTATCACTAATCCATAGGAAAAAGGACAGGGTGAGCGCCAGAGACAGGATGAGCGCCAGAGACAACTTAACCAATCATATGAGTACTAAGTTGCTATACTTTAAGCAGAATTAAATAAGACCTGCTGAGCTGACATAAAGACAATTAAATGCTCGAGGCCGCGGGCCGGGTCCCGCGGCCGTCAGTAACCTGGGCCCGGGCCCGGCCTCGGCCTCCAGCGTGTTGGGTTGCTGGGGGGGGGGGGGGGGGAGGGGGGAGAGGGAACGGCGAGCGCGGCGTTTGAAATCGCTCCGTCATAACGTCGGAGCGATTTCATTGGCCGGCGGTCGGCGGGGGGGCGGTGCTGTGCCGGCGAGGAGCCGCGTGGCCGTCCTTGTCTGGCCGCGGCTCCTCGGGAAACCGGACGTGTTTTTTTTCGGCGGTGAGGGTCCTGTGAGTTGGGTGCGTTGGGGGGGGGGATTTTGGGGTCGCGGGGTAGGCGATTGCGGTGGGGGGAGTGCTTCGAGGAAGGGGGCTGTTAAAACAAAAAAAAAAATTACACTAAAATAAAAGAAAATTACTTCAAGCAGCAAGCTAAAGACAGTAAGGGTACCAGTGGGGGGGTGGCACAGGGTAGGGCAGCCCTATCATGGCTGGCTCCAGCAGAGCCAGGAGGACGTCGGGGGCTCGGGCTGGGGGTACTCCGCAGGGATCCTGCGGGGCGGGGGCGGCGCCAGGCGCCGGAGCGGGTCGCGGAGTCGTGCGGGGGGGCATTAGGAAGGCGGCTAAGCGGCAGGGTGGGGCCGGGAAGCGGGGGGCTCCCCCTGCCTCTGCAGGTGGTATTAATGCTCCTGGGGAGGTGGGGAGCCCCCTGGGGGTGGGCGCAGGCCCAGGAACGGGGGAGGTTGATGGGCTGTCGGGGGGGAGGGGGGCGGAAGGGGGGGTGGTTGCGGCGAGCTTGTCTCACGGGGGTGTTGGAGATGGGGTGGATGGTACAGGAGGGGGGGGCCTGGGTGGGGGCAGGCAGTAGCTGGGGCTTATGGGCCCCTATCTATGGGTTGGGGGGGGCAGGTTTGCAGGGGGGAGGGTGGCCGGCTTGGTCCCTGGTACCTGGGCAAACTCCGGCCTGGGGGGCGGGCTGGGGGGGGAACCATTGGGGTGCCGGGCTTCCGGCTGTTGGGCAATCCCCCTGGGGGGTGGCAGACTGGGCGGCTGGGGGGTTAGGATCCTCTGGCGGGGCGCAGGGATGGGGTGTTGGGTGGGGGATGGGGCCATATGGGTGGGTGCCTCCGGGGACGGGCTTTCCGCCTTCCCCGGGTGTTGGCTCCCCGTGTGTTGGCTCTCCTCTCTCGTTGCAGGTGTCGGGGTCTGCTCCGGTTCCTCCGAGTGGGTCCTCAGTGGCGGCTGTCGGAACCACGGTGATGTCTTCGACCGCTGGCCAGCTGGGCCAGTCTTCGGTGGAGCAGACGGAGTCCACTTCGGAGGCGCAGGCGACGGCGGCGCAGTTGACAGCAGGTGAGTGCTCGGGAGTTGCGGTGGGGGGCGGTGGGGTGGTGGTGGGGCCGAGCGAGTGTGCTCCGCCGGCACGAAAAGCCAAGGCGAAGCGGAAGCACCGACGGCATCGGCGGAGGAGCACGTCGTCGTCCTCTTCGTCGTCCGGGTCCTCAGCCTCTTCCTCGGCTGACTCCACGGTTGTCCCGCAGGTGGGGGCGGGGTGCGAGGGGGCGGGGTCCGCGGTGGTCCGTTGCGCGGAATTGTGGGAGAGTGTTCCGCGCAAGTTGCGGAGGCGGATCATAAAGCGGCGTTACCTGGATATTTTCCGGTTGTTGGAGGGGAGAAAACGTTCAGGGGAGAGCCGCAAGAAGCGTAAAGAGGACGAGAAAGCGGGGAGGGTACGGAAGGTGTCACGGAACACGTTGAATTGGACGCGGGCTTTTTTGCGGCTGGCGAGTGTATGGGGCCATGAGGACCCGAGTTGTTACGGCGAGCTTCTGGCTTACGCTGATGCCATCTTGTCGGCTTCTCAGGTGCACGAAGGTTGGGCCTGGCTCAACTATGATGAGGAGTTCCGCGACAGGATGGAGGAGAACAGGCAGTTGACGTGGGGAATGAAGGATATCAACCTTTGGCTCACGCAAATGTCGGCAAAAAGGGGCGGTGTGGGGGGGGGGTACGGGTCCGGGTAAGGCGGTGGGTACGGCGGCTCCGCTCGGCCAGCGGCCCTTTCGGTCAGCGGGCCCGGGGCCCGAGACGAGCAGAACGGGGGCGAGCGGTCCTGGCGAGGACCTGTGCTGGCGCTTCAATAAAACGTCCTGCCCCTTCCCGGACTGTAAGTTCCGGCACGCCTGTTCGCTTTGCGGCGCCGGTCACTCGGCCGTCAAGTGCAGCCGCCGAGCGGTGCCTGGGACGGCGGCGGCCAGTAAGTGACGGGAATGCAGAGGGGTTAGCGCCTACCCCCATTAGGAGGCGGGCGCTGCAGCCGTGGCTAGAGCTTTATGCGGCTACCAGACATGGCAAGGCGGGGTCGATGTTATGGGCGGGGTTTTCCGAGGGCTTTCGTATCCCAGTGCGGGGGGCGGTTCAGGGTTTGGAACGGGGGAATGCGGTATCGGTGAGGCGGTTGGGGGAGGTGGCCCGGGGAAAGATTGCGGCGGAGCGTGCTCTGGGCAGAGTGGCTGGGCCGTTTGAACGGCCCCCCTTCTCGCCTTTTATCGTATCGCCGCTGGGGGTCATCCCGAAGAAGGAGCCGGGGCGGTATCGGCTGATCCATAATCTTTCTTGCCCCCTCGGTGCTTCGGTGAACGACCATATCCCGCGTGAGCTGTGCTCGGTGCGATATGCGTCCTTTGATGAGGCATTGGAGCTGGTGCGACAATGTGGAAACGGGGCCCTGTTGGCGAAGGTGGACATTGAGTCAGCCTTTCGTCTCCTGCCGGTGCACCCGTCCGCTTTCCCCTTGCTCGGATTTCGTTTTGACAATCAGTACTACTATGACAAATGCATGCCCATGGGCTGTGCGATTTCGTGTGCCTACTTTGAAGCCTTTAGCTCTTTCTTGCACTGGGTGCTGGTGCGGATGTCTGGGCGGCGGACTATAGTGCATTATCTTGATGACTTCTTGTTTGTCGGGCCGGCCCAGTCCGACGTGTGCGGATCTTTGCTGGGGCTTTTCCAAGGCTTGGCGGCTGATTTTGGCATCCCGTTGGCAGAGGGTAAGACGGTCGGACCGGTGACTCGTATCTCCTTTCTGGGGATAGAGATTGATTCGATTGAGTTTGTGGTCCGGTTGCCTGCGGATAAGGTAGAGCGGCTGTGGCTCTTGGTGGCGGCGGTCGGTTCCGCTGCAAAGGTGACTTTGACCGAGCTTCAAAGTTTAGTTGGTCACCTGAATTTTGCATGTCGGGTCATTGCTATGGGGCGGCCCTTTGCGCGAAGATTATCTTTGGCGATGGCCGGGGTCCGATGTGGGCATCATCGCATCCGAGTCACTGCGGGGATGCGTGCCGATCTGCGCGTTTGGGATGCGTTTCTGGCGGACTACAATGGTTGCTCGTTGTTACAGTCCGGGGAGATTTCCAACCGGGATCTGGAATTGTTTTCAGATGCAGCCGGTGGTTCGGGCATGGGATTGTATTTCCAGGGCGCGTGGTGTGCTGTGCCGTGGCCCGCATCGTGGTTTTCGGGTGGTTTGACGCGCAACGTGACGTTCCTCGAATTATTTCCGATCGTGGTGGCCTTATGGCTGTGGCCGGAGAGGTTACGGGACAGGCGGGTTGTTTTCTGGTGTGATAATGCTGCAGTGGTGCAAGTCATTAATCGCCATTCTCCCAAGTGTCCACGGGTAGCAGCGTTGCTGCGGGTGTTTGTGCTGGCTTGTCTTAATATCACGGCTCGGGCTCGTCATGTGCCGGGCGTTCAGAATGGGATTGCTGATGCTTTGTCTCGTTTCCAGTGGGAGCGGTTTTGGGAATTGGCACCGGGGGCGGACGGGACCGCGGCGGTGGTGCCGGAGCACCTTTGGCAGCTTGGGACGCCGGACTGATCTCGTTGCTGCGTTCTTCCCTGGCTCCAGGTACGTGGAAAGCCTATCTGCGGGGGTACGCACGGGTTCGTGAGTTTCTGTGGGGAAGGGGCTGGAGGGGTGGCAGCGTCGGGGACCTTTTGGCAGGGTCTTTCATAGTCTGGGCGAAGGAGTCTGGTTGGTCCCGGTCAGCGGCACGGGCGGCTTTGGTCGGTTTCTCCTTCTTTTGCAGGGTGGCGGGTTGGGGCAATCCGGGCACTTCGTACGTAGTGAAGCGGCTCTTAGCCGGTTGGGCTCGAGTGCAGCCCCCTGCATCGGATTGGCGTCGTCCCGTGTCGCATGACTTGCTGCTGCGTATTTGGGGCGTCTTGCCCGAGGTTGCGGCTTCCGCGTTGGAGGCCGTCCTGTTCCGGGCGTTGTTTGTCACAGCATTCTTTGGGGCCTTTCGAGTTAGCGAACTGGTCCCCCAGGCGGGCGGGCGGGGGGGTCGGGGAGGGTTGCAGGAGCACCAGGTGGACCTGCAGGAGCAGTTGGTTCGGATATTTCTGGATCGCTCGAAAACTGACCCGCAGGGGCGGGGGCGGTGGGTGCTGTTGCGGGCCATCCCTGGTCTGGAATCTTGTCCAGTGCAGAACTTGTTGATGTACCGGCGTCAGCGTCGGGTGGGGGCTGGCTGTTTCTTTTGTCATGAGGACGGTTCGGCCGTCACCCAGTTTCAATTCACTGCGGTCTTCCGCCTGGCCTTGAGGCGGTTGGGCGTCGACGAGCGCGGGTACGCGTCTCATTCCGTTCGGATTGGTGCGGCGACCAGTGCGGCGGCCGCGGGCCTCGGGGGTGAGGTGATTCAACGCATCGGGCGTTGGAGCTCCAGGGCTTACACGGGTTATGTGCGCCCAGAACAGTTGTGAACTGCAGGGGCGTCGGGGGGGGGGGTGTGGGGGGGGGGTATTAATGCTGTGTTTCTTTTCCAGGTGTTCAGTCAAGCGTGCCGACCGGGAGTGCTGCACGGGGCCCGCCAGGCGTATGGTGGCTTCTGGGACATTCCTTCGTCTATTGGGCGGAACGCAGAGCATCAACTCGTCCGCTGGGTCTACACCTGGGCTTGGAGTCCTGTAATTTCCGGCTGGTGTGGCTCGGCCAGCGGGGCATGCGTTGGTGGCAGCTACTTCCAGTGGTTCGAGAGCACGCGGAGAGGCGGCAGCTGCCGTTGGGACTTCTGATACACCTAGGAGGCAATGATCTTTCCGGTTGGACGTGCCGGCAACTTATTCGTGCTGTACAACGGGATCTGCGGGCGATGCAGGAGCAGTGGCCGGACTTGGCGATTGTGTGGTCAGACATCATCTCGCGGCCGGCCTGCTTGTCGCAGCGGCGGTGGTCGAGAGGGCTAGCCAAGATCAACAGGCAGATCGGCCGGTGGTTGCAGCAGGCTGGCGGGTGGCAGGTCCAGCACCCTTGGGCGGACCCCCGGTGCGCTGGACTGTATCGTACCGACGGGGTACACTTGTCCCCGGTTGGCCAGGACTTATTGCTCAATGATTGGCAAGAAGCTTTGGAACTGATTGGTCGCAGCTTTATGGGGGGGGCGGTGCGAGGATAGTTTATACCTCGCACCGGTGGCGGGGTACAGAGTCTGCGCTCGCAGGAGCGGCGCAGGCTTGACCTGGTTATGAGCAGTGGGGGGCGAAATGCTCCTTGGGGTGGGGCGAGACAGCCCGGTTGGGGGTCTCGACCCGGTAGTGGGGGGGTGGGAGCCGGCCTTTGCTACTAGGATGGCGAGGCAGGCGGCGGGGTTTGGGGGGGAGGAGGATGCTCCGCCTTGCTACTAAGATGGCGGGTGGGGGGGCATCCTCCGGTAAAGGGGTGCGGGGCTGGGTTATGTTTAATTGTTATTCAGGCCCTTTGGGCGGTTTACAAGTTGTAAATAAAGCTGCGACCAAAATGTTTGTACCAAATACAGTTGTTTGTGATTTTGTTGGGGGGGGGGTGAGGTACTCGAGGGGCTGTGTATTGATGTGGTCGGAGGCGAGGAGGGCTTCCGGGTTACCAGAGTTAATGCTCGAGGCCGCGGGCCGGGTCCCGCGGCCGTCAGTAACCTGGGCCCGGGCCCGGCCTCGGCCTCCAGCGTGCTGGGTTGCTGGGGGGGGGGGGGGAGGGGGAGGGTTGAGAGGGAACGGCGAGCGCGGCGTTTGAAATCGCACCGTCATAACGTCGGAGCGATTTCATTGGCCGGCGGTCGGCGGGGGGGGCGGTGCTGTGCCAGCGAGGAGCCGCGTGGCCGTCCTTGTCTGGCCGCGGCTCCTCGGGAAACCGGACGTGTTCCCGCCCACCCGCCCCTTTTTTGATGGGGGGTGGTGAGGTTGTCGCAGCTGGTGGGGGTGAGGGGTACAGAGTCTGCGCTCGCAGGAGCGGCGCAGGCTTGACCTGGTTATGAGCAGTGGGGGGCGAAATGCTCCTTGGGGTGGGGCGAGACAGCCCGGTTGGGGGTCTCGACCCGGTAGTGGGGGGGTGGGAGCCGGCCTTTGCTACTAGGATGGCGAGGCAGGCGGCGGGGTTTGGGGGGGAGGAGGATGCTCCGCCTTGCTACTAAGATGGCGGGTGGGGGGGCATCCTCCGGTAAAGGGGTGCGGGGCTGGGTTATGTTTAATTGTTATTCAGGCCCTTTGGGCGGTTTACAAGTTGTAAATAAAGCTGCGACCAAAATGTTTGTACCAAATACAGTTGTTTGTGATTTTGTTGGGGGGGGGGGGTGAGGTACTCGAGGGGCTGTGTATTGATGTGGTCGGAGGCGAGGAGGGCTTCCGGGTTACCAGAGTTACTGAATAGGATCAGTAAACTCATTTCTCACTGATCTATATATAATAATACACTTACAGGGATATTTTAAGAAGAGCACCTTAATGCAAAGAAGACAAAGATCATGAGAACTGGCAAAATCAATAAGTTCACTGTTGATTGAGAAGAAATTGAAATCATGGACAACTTTAACCTACTTGGATCAACTATCAATAAAGAAGCAACAAACAGTCAAGAAATCCAATGACACATTGCTCTTGGCGGAATGGCTATGAAGGACCTAGACAAGATTCTGAAAAGCAGAGATGCCTCTCTCCATACAAAGATTCAACTCGTTCAAGCCATTTTATGTTCAATATCATCATATGGATGTGAAAGTTGGACAGTGAAAAAGATAGACAGGAAGAAAACACAGGTACACTAAAAAAAATTTTTTTTAAACTGCCTCTAATGTTTCGATTGATTTTTACGTTTTTTGGTGCGCTGAATCCAAATCTGGTAACCAATTTGTTCCATCACGTACAGATTTTTTGCTACATTGGGTTAGCAGTTTGAGGTGAACGTTTCAGATTGAGTGCGATCGAGATAAAAGTTTCTTGGATGAATTCTTTATACTAATTGTTTCGTAGTTATTCAAATAAGAATAAAGAAAATTGTAACAAGGCAGCACATAAGAATAGAGTAATGTCAACAAAACACACTGTGATGGTAGCAAAATTGTCTGCACTTAAAACAGCCACATACATGTGCACAAACATTGAGCATATAAGAGCAAGGTTAGACACAAAGCAAAGCAAAGAAATGTGCAAAAAATGTTGTACAGGTATGTATGTAAGAATAGAAAACGCAAACCGCACCATTGCAATACATGAAGACAAACACCCGATGGTGTGAAAATAAAATTCTAATAAATGAGATCCGACACTGTGGTAATAACTAGCAAATTTTTATTTCAAAGTTTAGTAAAAACACGATATTTGTCAACACAGTTTAGATTTTAAAGTCATTCTTGGGTCAATCAATCTCCTGGTGGGCCCGTTTCTTCTTCCCCCGAATGCTTCTCTTGGTGCGCTGCTTGGCGTATTTTTCATCTGGGGTTTCCCGCAGCAGCAACCAGCAGAAATCAGCCATCATAGTGGTGTTCCATCTTCCTTGGTACCTTCTCTCTGCGTCCTTGATGTCCTGGTGAAACCTTTCACCTTGTTCTACACTGTACGCCCCCAAGTTTTCGGGAAAGTAGTTCACATGGGAGTGCAAGAAATGGACTTTCAGGCTCATGTTACAGCCTTGTTCTTTGAAGGCATTGAGCATCCTGGCAACAATATCCTTATAGTTCTCATCCCGCCTGTTCCCCAAGAATTTGAGAACAACATCCTTGAAGGAATCCCAGGCTTCTTTTTCCTTCTCAGACATCGTTTTAGCGAATGCTCCATCTGAAATGAGTTTCCTTATATCAGGGCCAACAAACACTCCTTCCTTTAGCTTTGCTTCAGAAAGTCGGGGAACTTTGAGCAAAGGTACCGAAAGCACTCACCATCTTTTGGAAGGGACTTGATGAATTGCTTAATGAGACCCAACTTAATGTGGAGAGGTGGTAATAGAATTTTATCACGAGGTACCAAGCTCTCATGAAGAACATTTTTCTCACCGGGTCTCAAATACTCCCGAATTGGCCAGTCTTTTTTCCCCCAGTGTAGGTCGCGGGCCCGGCTATCCCACAAGCAAAGGAAGCAGGGATATTTGGTGAAACCGGATTGCTGCCCTAATAGCATGGATAGAATTTTAAAGTCTCCACAAATCATCCACTGATGCTCATCATAACGAATCTTCTGAAGAATCAGGGCCAAATTCTCGTATTTTTCTTGGAGAATAACAGAGTGAGCAATAGGAACTGAAGCGAATGTGTTGCCATTATGAAGAAGAACACCTTTTATGCTGTCTTTTGACGAATCAATGAACAGCCGCCATTCAGCAGGATCATACTTGAGTTTAAACTTTTCCATCACTCCGTATATATCGTTGAATACCAAATCTTCCTCTTTGCTGAAATACTTCAAAAATTGTGTCTCGCGGTTGCAGTACCAATAAAAAGTTGTTCCTGGTGACAATAGATTTTTCTGTTTAAGCCGAGAACCTAGCAGTTGGGCAGCATCTTTTGGGAGTCCTAAATCCCGGACTAAATCATTCAATTCAGCTTGAGAGAAAAGTTCAGGTTTCGGATCTGGTTCAGTTTCAAACTCGGAAGTACTGGACTCATCGGGAAAAGCCATCTGATGAGTCTCATCATGATCAGAACCGTCCACACAAATATGATCCAAAGATTTTGGTGGTTCAGGCACAGGTACTTCGTTGCTATGAGGCATAGGCCTAATTGCTGAGGGAAGGTTGGGGTAACTTATTACGTTCTTATTTTTTAAGTTGTATCCCTTCACAATGCAAGAGCAAAAATAGCAGTCACTGCTGTGGTCTCTTTGTTCACGCCACATCATAGGTATTCCGAAACGAAATGCTTGTTTTTTACCTTTCATCCATAAGCGTAGATCTTCCTCACATGTCTTGCACACTTTGTGAGGAGCCCACGGTTTGTCTTGATTGCCTAACTTCAAACCGAAATAGGCGAAATATACTTTTTAAATAAATGCAGAAATGTTCCTCTGCCGCTTTTTCACGGTATATTCCCCACAAATAAAACAAAAACTGTCCGGAGAGTTGACGCAACCTCTGGCTCTGTGAGCCATCACAAATACACAGCACTGCAAACTACAACTGTAGTGAACCACTTCGGAATAAAGCTGGATTACGACTGAGCAAACAAAAGGTAATAATGAACTTGCAAGAAACTGAAATTTGACAGGAACGTTCATGTCGCAACCACCGTGTTTGAGCGAGCGAACGAGGCGAGGCGAACAGGAAAGAACATGCGCCAGCGCGAGTACTGGATTTAGCCCCCCGCCTCCCAATTGTCCTGTTAATGTATAAAATGAATACAAAACACTCTAAAATATCATGAGGGAGTGTTTCTAGTTAGTTAACCATTACAACCTCTATTTTGGGCCAAGAATATAAACTGCAGTCGGCTAAAAAGAAATTATGTGAACATTCCTTATATGGGTAAGAAATCTAATTTTGCAAGAAAACGTGACGTGATGGAACATTTTGGCTATTTTTCCTGGATTCAGCACCCCAAAATCTATAGGAATCAGTTGCAAAACTGGAGGCAGTTTTTTGGTAGTGTACCTGTGAAATTGATGTCTTTCAATTATGGTGCTGGCGATGAATACTGTGTATACCATGGACTGCCCAAAGAACAAACCAGTTAGTACTAGAGGAGATAGATCAAACCTAAGCTTTCTTTAGAAGCTCAGATGACAAGACTTCGACTTTCATACTTTGGGCACATCATGTGAAGAAAGAGATAATTAGAGAAAGACATCATGCTTGGCAAGATAGAAGGTCAACACAAAAGAGGGTCAGCAATGAGATGGATCGATACAGTAACAGCAGCTACGGGTGCCAGTCTGTCAACAATGAGCCATCTGATTGCAGACCGAACACAATTTAGGGCAACTATCCAGAGGATTGCCATAAGTTGACACCAACTTGATGGCACTTAGTAATAACAACAACAGAGCACCAAGCTGCAACACACCAAGTCACTGCAGCAAAAATTCCCTTCTGTGCCGCTGTGTCTTACAAGAAAAGTCAGGGAAAATCCTGACCTTATAAGAGAGAAACAACTCATCTTTATGGTAGAAAAATAACTTCAAGAGCCAGTTTTGATCCACAGATAGGGCACAGGAGAGTCACAGGGATGGCACTAGCAGAGTTGGAAGACTCTAAAACAGCTGAAATATCCTAGTGGTTAGGACAAGGTACCTCAAGCCAGAGGGCCGAGGATTTGATTCCCACCTAGGGACAGCAATCTCAGGCCAGAGGGACTGGGGTTTCTAGTCCTATAGGCACTCTTTGTGGCCTTGGGCAAGCCACTTAACCCTCTGTTGCCTCAGGTACACATAGATTGTGAGACCTTTGGGGATGAGGGAATGTATCCAGTATTTGCTTGTAGTGATTGTAAACTGCTCTGATGCCCTTCAGCCTGGGCGGTATATCAAGAAATTGTATAAACAGAAACACTTCCATGGACATAGCCTGAGCCTGCAATGACTCCTAGTGAACCCATCCCATAGGCAAATAATAGACCTTAGACACAGGAGGAATTGCCTCCGGCAAACTCTCTATCAAATATCTTTTAAACATATCATGAGGTAACACCAAAGGTACTTTAGGAAAATTTATAATTCTTACATTAGACCATCTTGCTATATTTTCTAAAGTCTCTACTTTACTTCGAAGAAGAGTATTGACCTTAATCAGCAATTCCTCAGAGCTAGCAATCTTTCCCAACTGCTCTTCATATTTTGGAGAGAGTCTGTTAAGTTCATGAATCTCTTCCTCCACCTTGACAACCCTCTGGTCTAAGGAAGAAACTAGATGAAAGGGAATCTATAGTCATAGCCAAGGCTGCACCCAAGTCAGAAATTGTCTGCCACATAGTCTTCAATGAGAAAACATCAGGATGACTTAGTGAGAAGGAAGGCTGCAGGAAAGCCACTGATGACTGACCTGTTGAAATACTGAAGTTCCAGACTCCCAATTCCAAAGGAGAAGAAACCATCTCCAAGGCTGAGCCTGATGCTGCCAAATTCTGCTCCATTCACCCCACCAGCAATGCCTCAGTCACAGGTTGTTCAGACAATTCTGCATCCACCACAGAGACGGCCCCCCTCGAGGTGGCGAGACACTGACACATTCAGTGATCGACTCGCCTGCCTGAACCAAACCCGTTGGGGATACTAATGGCTGGGCGGGGAGAACCTGCTTCTCCAGGCTGATGGAGATGTCAGAACCAGAGATCAGACCTAGGTTCCCTGCCTCAGGTCCCGACCTCAATGGCTGTGCTCCAGAGACCACTTGTTGTATGTCCGTGCAAAGTAGATAAAGTAAAACTGAAGAAGCAATACCAGCTGGGGAAGTGCTGGATTAAGGGGACTTTTGCTCGAGCCTTTCCCTTACATTTCCACTTCGGAGCTCTGCTCACAAGCACTCATCCGTCATCTTGGACTGCCATCAAGAAAGCTTTTTGTATGTGTGTGGGGGGGGAGGGATTGAGTCATGGGGAACAGGTTTGATTATTTTTAGGTGTAGATGTAGATTTGGTGATTCTATACAGATTTAATGGGGGATTGTTTGTTACATATGAAATGCAAGACTATAAGAAATTATTAGTAATAAAAACTCTAATTAGGAGGTTATTCTGGGATCTTGGTTAGTAACAATCCCAGCCCATATACAGTCTTATGCTACATCTTTGAATAAGGGTATATTTCTAATGGCATTGCAGTTACCTTATTCCAGCTTGTCTATCTGTTCCCCAGAATAGACTAAAAGAAAAAAGGAGGGGTCAATAAAGAACAGTCACAGAGTAAGTGGGACAATGTGTTCATTAATGTGTTCTTCATTGTAGCTGAACTTCTCAAGGATCCACCATTGTTCCTTGATGAAAATAGTCAAACCATTTTTCCATATCCCAAATTCCTATGTCAAATGAAAAAAAAACCCTATTTAGTTTGGGATGAATAAAATTACTCTGTGCTCTTCTTTATTACTCTGTGCTCTTCTTTATTGATCCCTCTTTTTGCTTTTTGACATGGACCTTTTTGGTGGGGGTTGTCACATGTTCTTTAGCGTAGGCTGCCCAGATATTTGAAAACACCAAGTAAATTCTTTACTGTGATTTCTAATCAGGACCATTTTAGCTTCCAAAACCATTAGCATTAATGTCTGAATTCAAGTTCTTACCTCATTTTGGGATGTGAAAACTAAACACCTAAGAATTCCTACCTCTGTGTTTCTTCCCCCCCCCCCCCAATCATCTTGTAGCTTTGCATCTTTTCCTTCTCTTTCTCCTCTGTGCAGACTGAGCTTTTATTTCATTCACTATTGGATTACTAATTGGTCCCAGGTGACCAACTACTTTCACTTGCATCTTGAACTCTTGCTACTTTTGCCTTATATCTTTCAGATTGCTCGTCTCTAATACGAGCTCATTTCCTGACCATTCAAGATGCTCAGGGACTACATCTCCCAGCATTTCCATGAGTTCACTTCCTTCCAGAGCTCCCTATATTGCCAAACTGAGATATAAACAGTTGACATGCTGCCCAGTGTGTCACAGTTTCATAGTTTAAAAATCTCTCTCAAAAAAAAAAAGAGTACAGCAGTCCCTTAATAGGGAAACATCTTACAAACTCCAGAAGGAAGCTCTGTATGGCACGATGTAAGTACTATGCCAAGCATTAGCAGTAAATTTGAGAGACTGAGACCATACTCCACATACCCTGGCTTATAAGCAGGACCATAACAAGCTAGAAATGCGCATTGCACGACTAACAAATTTGGTGCCCCCCCCCCCCCTTTAACTCAGCAGCATTCAGTAACTCTTTCTTTTTGAGCTTTCTGGAAGCCCAGTGATGATATCAATGCCCTCTTCTGTGCTTGCGCCCTGGGCGACTGCATCGCTCACATAGCCCTTGGTACAGCCCTGCTTAGAAGCGAGGTTCATGACTGTCATGGTATGTGAAAAAAGCAACCCATTTGGAGAAACAGCCCCAGAAACTTACTTTATTATTGAAAATAGGCTCAGGGCGACATCAAATCATAAGTGGAAAAGCACTAACTTTTAAGTTCAATCCTCATCATTTGTCCCCTAGACCAAATTTCAGTAGAAAAAAAAAGTATTTAATTTCTCATACATATACACCTTAAGGAGTGGAGGAGTAGCCTAATGGTTAGAGCAATGACTTGACAGACAAGTGAGCAGAGTTCATTTTCCACTAGCATGCCTTGGGCAAGTCACTCTCAATTGCCTCAGAAGAATCCAAGTTATCAATGCCCCTGATTAATGTGCATTACCAAATTTAAGTTACAATGTAAACCGCTTTGACTAAATTATAAAGCAATATAAAAAAACTGCTAAAATAAGCTGAGCACATACTTAGTGCAGCAATACTTGTCACAACATGTTCAAAGCTATGTCAGAGTCACATTAGCACAAAGAAACAGCTACTTATCGTTTCAAAAGTGCAGCTCTTCGAATACAGAAAGATGAAAAATGACACATTTTTTAGTAGATTAGGACTGAAAGCTAACACGCCTCTCATTTAATTTCAAGAGTAAGAAGTATAAAATAAAAATAAAAAGGAAATAAAAGAAAATGAAAAAAATTGATAAATTTAGTATAGAGGTGGTTTTTTTGACCAATGATAGTAGTTGGTTTCTTACAACTGGGTATAGTACTATGTGCATTAAATGTTCTCTAGTTTAAACTAGTGTGTTTTTTCCCCTTTTCTAAAAGAGTGCTTTCCTGGGCTATAGCTCCAAACTATCTTATTCACATAATTGTTGTATATGTAAAAAGAAATAGATTTTTATGTTTAGTTTACAAAGCCACATAGGCGCCTATGTTGTCTTTAGAAAATAGCCCCTAAGTAGGCACCTACTTGGACTTCCTATCTAAAGGATCCTCCTCATCATTAAGTTTGATAGTGTTGCCTGTATCTTTTGAATATTTACCCCTAGACCTTGATGATTAAACAGAAAAGAAGCAGTGGAATCTCTGCATGTGTTTTACAACCAGAGCTCGAGATTGGCAGTGTTCTCTCCTTTATATGCTCTGGCTCTTAGCGAAAGAAAGAGAAAAGGGCTGTGTGGTGATGACGGATAAAAAAAAAACCCACCTAAAATCTAAACCAAAGGAAAAAAGAAGCAGGACACAAGAGCAGATTCTCTAAGGGCTTAATGTTTTCAAGATCTCCATGATGGAAATGCAGTGCAACGAACAATTATTCTTTATCCCCCTTCATTTCTCTTTTGGCACATTTCATTTTTAAGAGATATTGCATGAGATGCAGCAGCTCTACGTCACACCTGTCCTATTTTGTAGCCTCTGTAAAAGTAAATGCCTACCTTCTACAGAAACTGACTGTGTACTAAGTTCTCTGAAACAAGACTGAACATAATTGCATCTTCCACCCTTCCACAAATGTGTGTAGTTTGTTATATGACAGCAAAGGCAGTCTCTTTTCATAACATGGGGATCTCCTGTGTGAAAGAACCTTTGGGGTATGTTTACTATTTGGCGGTAGTGACTTCCATGCGATATTGGAGCTGCGGCCCCATTGAAATCAATGGGGCCGTGGCTCCGATATCGCACAGAAGCCACTACCGCCGAATAGTAAACATATCCCTTTGTTCTCTTCTTCTTTTCCAAGCTAGTAGTTTCATCTTGAAGGACTACAAAAAGGGACTGCTACAACTAGAAGTAGATCTACACTTTTGAATATAATCTTCTGGAATAAACTCTAAATCTTGGGGTAAAAGGGATCTCTTGGGTCTAAAGCTCATAAATCTGTATATTTTAGAATTCAGTGTTTTTGCTGAGTCAGTCAGGTCTTAGTACCACCGGTGAGCTTTGTATTTAAGTCCAAGCAGACTATAACATACATAGAACATAAGAGTAAATAGACTTTGGAATAAATTTGTTTCTAGACAGCTTTTCATTTAAATCAAATCAGAGTATAGCTTAACATAGAAAGTAAAATAGAGTAAATAGTTACTGAAATAAATTTGTTTCTAGAGAGCTCTTTTACCTAAATCAAATCAGAATATAGCTTAGCATACAAGAAGAATAGTCTCTGAGTAGGAAGAAAAATAAACTTGCTTCTAGTGACCTTTATAAAGAGCACTTCTAATTAGGAGACAAAAGATCTGTGAAGTTCCCTTAAATAGGTATTAAAGGCAAGTGACAGATCAAAGGGGCAATTTTTAAAAGACCCCTTCTATCAAACCAAGGGCTGTGTGAATCACACAGGAAATTGATAAGACTTTATCTTAGAAGCACAGGACAGGGCACTGTGAAGCAGCCAACTTTTAATAAGTCTTCTTTCCCTCCTTCCTCGAGTCCTACCCATTCCTGGGATAATTGTAGCTGTATAGGTGTTTAAACCTCTTAAAGGGAAGGAGGTGTCCATATTCACTCTCAGGTGTAGCTGTTTATTATCATTAGGCATATATTAAGGACCTGAGATTAATTAATTTTGAGGTGAACAAAGTCCAATAAATGTATTAGGTATAGTTTTATTAGTTTAAGTATCCCCAGCAAACCTAAGTAAGTAAAACAACTTAAATAACTAAACACAATCTTAAAACTAAGATGCAGACAGCAGTCCAGCAGCGAGATGGGGCTTTCCAGTATTTTGCATTAACTGTCACATGTATAATTTTCTTCCATTTGCTGAGGGGTCTTACATGTGCAAGAAGTGCGAGGAGTTCTTTGCTCTCAGGGAATGAGTCCAATCTCTAAAGGCTAGAATAGCAGACTTGGAGGACATAAGGAAGACAGAGAGGTACATAGATGAGACCTACAGGGATATAGTATTGAAGTTCCAAATCCAGTCTGGCAGCATCCCTGTTGCAATAGAGGAGAGAGGTCACATGACTAGAGAGCATCACCCTGTTGTGGCAGGAAGTGATCCAGTATATGGGACTTATATTCCAGGTGATGTAAAACCCTCTCACACTGAGGAAGTTTCTCCAGGACCATGTGTCCATGAGGTAAGGGTTAGGACAGCCATTATAGTTGGTGATGTGATCATTAGGCATGTAGATAGCTGGATGGCTGGTGGACGTGAGGATTGCCTGGTAACATGCCTGCCCAGTGCAAAGGTAACGGAGACAAGGTCTTACATAGCGCTGGGGAAAAATCTACTGTTTTGGTACATGTTGGTACCAATAACATTGGGAAGTTTGGTAGGGAGATTCTGGAGGCCAAATTTAGGCTTTTAGGTAGGAAGTTGAAATCCAGAACTTCCAGGACAGCATTCTCCGAAATGCTTCCCATTTCACATGCAGGATCCAAAAGGTAGGCAGAGTTCTGGAGTCTCAATATGTGGATATGACAATGATGCAAGGAAGAGGTTTTTGGATTTGTTATGAACTGGGCAACATTCTGAGGAAAAGAGGGGCTTTTCCGAAAGGATGAGCTGCACCTTAATCAGAATGGAATCAGGCTGCTGGCATTAACCATTAAAAAGGAGATAGAGCAGCTTTTAAACTAGATAATAGGTGAAAGCCAATAGTTGCCCAAGAGCACATTGTTCAGAACAATGTATCCTTGAAGGATACTAGCAAAAGACTGAAGTTAGGCCATATAGACAGAGAGGTTCCAATAAAGACAAAAGTAACCCAAATGCCCTTAAGTACAGAGCAGACAATGCTTAAAGATTCCAAATTATCCCTGCCTACCAATAACCAGATGAATGTGAATAAAATACAGCCTCTAAAATGCTTGTATGGAAATGATAGAAGTCTAAAAAATAAAATGGGAGAGTTAGAATATATAGCACTAAATGAGAGGTTAGATATGATTGGAATCCCAGAGACATGGTGAAAGGAGGACAACCAGTGGGACACTGTGATACCTAGGTACAAACTATATCATAATGATAGAGCAGATCAAATTGGTAGAGGGTTTGCACTCTATGTTAGAGAGGGCATTGAGTCACAAAGGATTAAAGTTTTGCAGAAAACAAAATACACTATAGAATCTTTAAGGATTGAAATTCCATGTAAAAAGGGGAAGGGGAAGATGATGGTAATGGGGGTGTACTATCGACTTCCTGGCCAGAATAAACAAATGGATGATGAAATGTTCAATGAAATTAGGGAAGCTAATAAAAGTTACAGCACAGTAATAACAATGGGTGATTTCAATTACCCCGGTATTGACTGGGTCAGTGTCACGGCAGGACATGCTAAGGAAATATTTATTTCATCTAGAAACTGACTGCTTCTTGGAGCAGCTGGTTCATGAACTGATGAGGTGAAGCCATTTTGGACTTAGTCATTAGTGGAACACAAGATCTGGTGCAAAAGATAAGGGTGTTGGGGCTACTTAGCAACAGTGATCATAGCACAATCATGTTTGATTTAACAAATGAATGAAGGACGCTAAGGAAATCCCCAGTACTACCTTTTAACTTTCAAAAGGAAGACTATGATAAAATGAGGACAATAGTTAAGAAAAAAACTAAAAGGGACAGTTGCAAAGGTTAAAGATTTACATCAAGCATAGGTGTTTAAAAAAACTATCGTGGAAGCCCAGACCAGCTGTATTCCACAATTTAAGAAAAGTGGAAGGAAGGCCAAAAAACTGTCAGCATGGTTTAAAGGTGAGGTCAGAGAGGCTGTTGATGCCAAAAAAAGCATCTTTCAGGAAATGGAAAAAAGAGCAAAATGACGAAAACTGGAAACAATATAAGCACTGGCAAGTTATATGCAAGGCATTGATAAGGCAGGCAAAGAGAGAATTTGAAAAGAAGCTTGCTGTGGAAAAATGCATAATAAAGACTTCTTTAAGTGCATTCATAGCAAAAAAACATGTGAGAGAGTCAGTTGGACCATTAGATGATAGAAGGGTAAAAGGGGACTAAGAGGGGACAAGGCCATAGCAGAGAGAATGAATGAATTCTTTGCTTCAGTCTTTACTGAGGAAGATGTAGGAATGTTACCCATGGCTGAAATGGTATTTAAAGTTGATGCTGCAGAAGAATTGAAAGAAATATCGATATACCAGGAAGATGTATTACAACTATTTGATAAACTGAAGAGTAGCAAATCACCTGAACCGGATGGTATATATCCAAGGGTGTTGGAAGAACTGAAATATGAGACTGCAAACCTACTATTAGCAATCTGTAAACTATGAAGATTGGCTTTACAGTGGCCATTCGCCTATTTTTAAGAAGGGTTCCAGGGATGATCCGGGAAACTACAGACTGATAAGTAATGGCAAAAATGGAAGAAACCATTATAAAGAACAAAATTACTGAACATGTATGTAGATAGTCGTGGCTTAATGGGAGACAGCCAACATGGCTTTAGCCTTACTAATCTGTTATGTTTTCGTCTTACTAAACTGTAATGTTTTTTTGAAGGTGTGACTAAAAATGTAGAAAAAAGTGAGTCCGTTGATATAGTGTATCTGCATTTTCAGAAAACCTTTGATAAGGTCCCTCATGAGAGATGCTTGGTGGAATTAAAAAGTCATGGGATAGAAGGCAGTGTACTATTGTGAATCAGGAACTGGTTAAAAGATGGACAGCAGAGGGAAGGGTTAAATGGTCAATTTTTCCAATAGAGAAAGGTGAATAGTGGAGTACCCTAAGGATCTGTGCTGGGTCCATTCCTTTTTAACATATTCGTAAATGATCTGGAAATGGGAATAATGAGTGAGGTAATCAAATTTGTAGATGACATATAATTACTCAAAGCTGTTAAAACCCATGAGGATTGTGAAAAATTGCAAGAGAACCTTGATAAATTGAATGACTGGATTTTCAAATGGCAGATGAAATTGAATGTGGACAGGATCAAAGTTATTCACCTAGCAAAGAACATGGTTACATGATGAAAGGTTCCACATTAGGAACTACCAACCAGGAAAAAGATGTAGGCATCATCATGAATAACATATTGAAATCCTTCATCCAGTGTGCAGTGGTGGCCAAGAATCATAAGGAATCATAAAAAAGGAATGGAGAATAAAATAAAGAAGATTTTAATGGTTCTGTATCATTACATGGTGCAACCTCACCTTGAATATTGTGTGCAATTCTGGTCACCATATCTTTAAAGGATATAGCATTATTAGAAAAGAAGAGAAACCAAAATGGTAAAAGGGATGGAAGGATATCACTATGAGGAGAGGCTAAAAAGGTTAGGACTCTTCAACCTGGAAAAGAGATGGCTGAAGGGAGATATGACAGAAGTCTATAAATTAATGAATGGAGTGGAATGGGTAAACATAGATCGATCGTTTACACCTTCAAAATATAGAAAGACTAGGGGACATGCAATAAAGCTACAGTATAACCTATCTAAGACTAATAAGAGAAAATATTTTTTCACTCAATGAAAAATCAAACTCTGGAATTTGTTACCAGAAATGTAGTAAAAGCTGTCAGTGTAGCTTGGTTTAAAAAAGGTTTGGACAAGTTCTGGGAGGAAATGTCCATATACCATTATTAAAGGGGACCTGGGAAATCCACTGCTTGCCCCATAACAAACTTCCTGGAACCTATGTCTTTTGGGGAAACTGCTAGGTACTTGTGACTTAGATTGGCCACTGTTGGAAACAGGATGCTGGGCTTGATGGACCTTGGTCTGACCCAGTATTGCATTCTTATGTTCATTTTTTGACTCACGGGGATACATAAATGCTGCCCAATTGCTGACATATCCTTTCTTGAAAAATATATACAGAACTATGCAGAATTTAGGAGGTGAATGAGTTCCAAGTTATGTTCCCTAAAGCTGAAAGACAGAGTCTTCAATATCTCTTCGAGTTATCTTTTAAACCTTGTTTCTTCTAGTACTCTTCCCTCTCCATAGGGCTTATGACAATAAAGCAGTATGCATAGTTTTCTCTTCCACTTAATTTAATCTAGAAGATAGGGTAGCAAATTTTAGTATGGATCTATAGAGCCAATTTTGTATAGGGCCTCTATGTTGGAGTATGAATGTCAAATCAGAACAATCAAAATTTTGCCTTGCTCAACAAGGAGACTTTCATAAAATACTTATTGGGTCATGAATAAAAATATTTGGTTGCTATTCAAAGAGAAATATCTGGTTAATTGCTGCTGTTCTGCAGAAATTTCCCTTAGCTTCTGCTATCCAGGATATTTAGTGGTGCTATCCAGATAGTATTGCTAAGTAACAGATCGCCTCAACATTTTCTGAATAGTGCCAGGATGGTACATGGGCTTGTTCTCAAACCAGTGATCTTTAAGATAGAAGACAGTCATCTTCCAAGATTAGCTATTAGCCTCCTAGGGAGACTAACTGTGGCTGACATTTCTGGTGATCTTCATTCCTGTTTTCTGACTGGCCCAAAATTTGAACTCTGTGGAAATCCTTTCCTGGATTTTTGCCTTGTGAATCTATTGACCCCAAAGATTTCCCTTTTGCCATGTTCTTATACCAGAAATTCTGTGAAAACATGTCTAAATAAACTATCAGATTACTAACTGGACAACCAGAGTATGGAACTCTACTCTTGAACAAGCATACATGCAGGTTACATAAAAGTATACACCTTCTAGTACTACATAAGCTCTGGGGTAATTTTATATAAGCCCTTTGAGACGTGTAAAAAGAACTTCATGTGCAAAAACTCCCTTATAAAATTATCCCCATAGGGCTGGGATGGGGTTAGGGTGGAGCAAGGGTGGAAAGACTAGCTATATCATTAGTGGAGATATTCAGCCACTGTCGGTTTAGCTAACTGGTTTACTTTAGAGCTGCACAAAAGCTTCCCTAAAATAAACATGTGATTGCTACTGCTGCTGAAT
Source organism: Ichthyophis bannanicus (assembly GCA_033557465.1). Lineage (NCBI taxonomy): Eukaryota > Metazoa > Chordata > Amphibia > Gymnophiona > Ichthyophiidae > Ichthyophis > Ichthyophis bannanicus. The sequence continues at coordinate 294,714,486 of CM066034.1, forward strand.
ATTGACCCAAATAATCCTACTCCCTGTGACTTTTTCCTTGCTTCAACCTTGCTGTGAAAACACCACAAATGCTTCATCTTCATATCCTTCATACAATACCAAAAATTCATATAGGTTAGGGATGTGCACAGGACAAAAAATATTTGTTTTGTTTTTAATTTCTTTGTTGTTTTTTTTCCAGATTTTGGACTTTTTTTTATTCATTTCATACATTCATTTAAATTAAATCTTTTAAATGCATATTAGAACTATTTAACATGCATAAATCAGCTTAACACACAATTCATAGGTTAACAAGTTAAAATCAATTTAGTAAGCATTACATTTTTTAAGGCTAACAAACATAGGGGCCCTTTTACTAAAGGTTTGCACTTACTGTGTGATTAATGGCCAAACTAATGCACAGCGAGTGCAGCCATTGTATGCTACTTGTCTGTGGTGTGTCCTGCAAGTTTCTGGAAGTTAGAGAGCGACTGAGCACTGGAATGCACAGCACAACTAATGCAGGTGCACCTAACGACACCCATAGAGGTACCACTACTACTACTAAACCTTTATATAGTGCTACAAGGCATACACAGTGCTGTACAGAAACATATATAGAAGACAGTCCCTGCTCATCAGAACTTACAGTCTAGTTAAGACAGACAATACAACAGGTGAGAACAAGGATACAACAAGGGAAAGTAAGGAGACTTACAGGAGACTAAGAGGAACAGGATACAAAAGCAGCCTCAAAGAGGTGAGCCTTTAGCATAGATTTGAAAAAGGGGAGAGATGAAGTCTGATGCACAGACTTAGGTAGTTTGTTTCAGGCATAAGGAGCGGCAAGGTGATATGATCGGAGCCTGGAGTTGGCAGTAGAAGAAAAGGGGACAGAGAGAAGTGATTCACCAGAGAAGTGGAGATTACGAGGAGGGGTGTAGGGAGAGATTAGAGAGGAAAGATAGTGAGGAGCAGCAGCATGAATGCATTTATAGGTCAGAAGGGGAAATTTGAACTGGCTATGAAAACAGAAGGTGAGTCAATGAAGTGATTTCAAAAGAGGGGTTATATGAGTATATCAGGGCTGGTGGAAGATGAGCCGCACAGCCGAGTTTTGAATAGATTGAAAGAGAGAGAGATGATTCAGGTGGAGACCTGCAAGGAGGAGGTTGCAATAGTCAAGATGAGAGGTGACTAACAATTGGGTAAGTGTCTCTTAGTAGTGTGTTCAAAAATGGACAAATTTTGCTGATGTTATAGAGAAAGAAACAATGGGAGTAGTACAATGGGTACACTACTCGTCAAACTGATTGACAGGTGAGATAAGCTGATTGACAGGTGAGATAAGGATGACAGGAGCCAATCAGCGTTCACTTCCGGTGTATGTCCCGCCTTAGGCCACACCCCCTCCCATAGAAGTGAATGGCAAGTTAGCCCCGCCCACTCCCGCCCCCAAACTGTTGGCAGGTACCAATTAGCGCCCACTTCCGGTGTATGTCCTGCCTTAGGCCAAGCCCCCTCCCATAGAAGTGAATGGTGAGTTAGCCCCATCCACTCCCGCCCCCAGGCGTGGCCACCGCCCCATTTGACACACCTCCACCCCGCCCCAAGGATGACATCATCCAATCAGCGTCCACTTCCAGGTTTGTGCCACACCCATGCCCCACCCCACAATATGGCATTAACCAATCAGCATCCACTTCTGGGTTTGTGCCCCACCCACAGCCTCCCACCCTCAACCACGCCCCTGCCTACATCATCGGAAATGATGTCACCGGAAACAGGGTGTCATCAGAAATGGACTGTCCCTTTTTGCTGACATCACCGGAAACAGAGTGTCATCAGAAATGGACCGTGTCCTTTTCTGATGACCTCAGCGGAAGCAGAGTGACTGACTCCGGAAATGTGTTTTGCCTCTGGTTAATGTTTACATCTGCAAAAAGCAGGAACCCTGGAAAACAAAAAATGCTTTTCTATCTCCCACTGCCCCAGTTCTTTTTTCTCACAAAAGATTCTTGGCACAGACAGGGTAGAAGCTTTTCTTTACAAATGTTAAACCTCAATTAACACTTCTTTTGTTAGAGAAACCAGTGCTGTCCATGTGATAGAATTTTGCTTTTAAGACCTCATGGTTAGAGAGAAATATTCTGGCAAACACAGTATAATTTCAGACTGAAATAGAGAGAGAGAGAGAGAGAGAGAGATGAGTTTCAAAATCCCCCTAATACAGCTATTTTTTGGAGAGAGAGAGCTGAGTTCAAACACAGCCACAGCTATTTTTTAGTGGCTTTGAAAAAACCAATACAGAGAGACAAGTCTGAACATGCCTCTCTAGGGTGTGGTAACACGAGATTGGTTGAAACAAGAGGCCTGTTCTGAGCATGCTCCAGGTGATCTCCAGGAACAAGCAGGAATAAGTCATCACATATGGGTACATCGGTACCGACGGAGCCCGCGCGGGAAAGCTCCCCAGCTTTTCAGATTAAAAGCTTTTGGGGCCTCCCACTGCACATGCGCGCTGCCTTCCCGCCTTCCTGACCAGCTCTCGTCAGTTTCTTTTTTTCCGCGGAGCCAGCAGGTCGTGTTCCTGTCACCGCTGAAGAAATTGTTAATTTTATTGTTTTCTTTAGACCGCGTACCTGCCTTCCCCATTCTGAAACCGGTACTGCCGGTCTCTCTTTCTTTCTTTTGAAAAAAAAAAATATATATATTTTTCTTTTCTTCAGCACAGCTTGGTACTTTGTTAGGCCTTCAGGCCTACACAAATTCTCCTCATGGAGAAGCCAGTTCCTGGTTTTATAAAGTGTACCAAGTGCAGTGCTGTCATTCCTCTTACAGACACCCATGAATGGTGTCTTAAATGTTTAGGACCTGACCATTTCATACCGGACTGCCCATCCTGCTCCCAGATGTCGAAACGTGGATTGCAGAACCGGGCCAACAAGTTCCATGTGCTGTTTCCTTCAGAAGCATCACAGTCATCCAGGTCTTCCTCTCCGGATGGATCTCAGGTAACCAAAACTCCAGTGGGCAAATCCTCTAAAAGCAAATCTCTTTCTAAAGATCGAGAGGCTCTCAATTCTGAGTTCGAGGATTCTGCCCAGGCCAAAAAACCCCGGCGGGAGGTTCCGGCCTCCAAAGCAATCATGGGGTCACAGGTTGACATCGATGGCGCGGCCTCGACAGATCACCTGTTGTACTGCTCTGGGGTACCGGCCCATACCGGTACCGACATCCAGGCAGCAGTGGCGTCTATGGGCAATACTGTCCAAGTCATGCAGCAGGCCATTCTGGCTTTTATTAATGCTGCTACGCCCTCGGTACCGCAGCCAGCGGTACCGGGTCCGGTTCCGGTAATGGCTTCCATACCGGAACCGAGGCCATCGTCTTCCAAACGCAGATTGGTTCCGCATGCCGGATCTGGGCTTTTGCCTGGTACCGATCCCATACCCGGTACGCCCGATGTCGATACCGAACGGTATGCGTATCGTGCGTTGGAAGCACATAGAGGATACTCTGCTTCTTCAGAGGATTTTAACTCCTCTGATGAGTTCTCCCTTGATCTTCCTGAGGAGCCTTCTTCTCCTAACAGGAGAATGTCTCCACCAGAGGATTTGTCCTTTCAGGACTTCATCATAGAAATGGCTAATTGCTTCATCCTCTGAAAAGGAACCCAGATCAAAGAAACTGGATATTTTAGGATACTCTAAGTCTCCTAAAGAGGCAGTCACCCTGCCTATCCATGAAATCCTTCAAGAACACTTGATGGACTTATGGGAGGCTCCTCTAACATTGTCTCCTTCTTCTCGCAGGTTGGACACCATGTACCGTGTCCCCCCTTCTCCTGGTTTCCAAAAAACCCAGTTGCCTCACCATTCTATTGTGGTAAAGTCTGCAATGAAGAAGATAAAGAGTACCAAAAGGCACTCTTCTACTCCTCCAGGGCGAGAATGTAAGACTCTAGACTCTTTTGGCAGGAAACTTTTCCAGGCTACTATGCTTATAGCCAGGATTAATTCCTATAGTCTTTACATGGGCATGTTTCTCAGTGAAATCACTCTAAAAGTTCGGCATTTTGCCCCCTTTATCCCTGAGGATAAGAGGGAGCAGTTCATTTCCTTAGTGAAACACCTTTTGGATATTTCAAAGTTCTCCAACAGGGCAGCTTTTGATTCCTTTGAGGGTGCTGGTAGGGCTTCGGGCATTGCTATAGCAGCCCGACGTCTTGCTTGGCTCCAGGCTTCTGATCTAGAACCTTGGGTCCTAGATGGCTTACGAAATCTGCCCTGTACAGGTGAGAACTTATTTGGTGAGGAGTGGCAAATTAAGGCCACTCAAATGGATGCAGAAAATGCCACCTTAGATAGACTTTCTAAGTCTACCTCCACTCCTGCCAAGAAGAAGTCTTTTAAGAGGCCTTATTACAAGAAGTCCAGATTTTCCACAAATACTGGCCAACAATCCTCTCAGCCTCGTTTTGCTGCTAAACGTCAGCAACCTAAACAGGCAAGGTCAAAGCCTGCGGCGTCTGCTACGCCTCAGCAGGCTCCACCCCCTCAGGGGTTTTGACTTGCCCCTAGAGAACTTAACTTTTCTGGCTCTAGAACAACCAGAGCCCCTCACCATACCCGGAAGGTTAGCTCACTTTGCTCCCAGATGGGAGCAAATTACATCAGAGCAATGGACCCTCTCTATCATCAGAGAGGGTTACAAACTCCATTTTCCGACCTTCCTCCTTATACTATGGTGAGGCAGTTCAATTCTCCCCCATCTCTCCTGGCCCTCTTGGGTCAGGAAGTCTCCTCCCTCCTTGCCCAGGGGGCAATAGAGGAGGTCCCTCTTCTTCAACAGGGGACGGGATTCTACTCCCCTTATTTTCTAATACCAAAGAAGACAGAGGGCTTCAGACCAATTCTGGATCTGAGAGAATTGAACAAATTTCTTTTCAAGGAGAAATTCAAAATGCTTTCTCTGGGCATTCTCCTTCCATACCTTCAGAGTCAGGATTGGCTTTGTTCTCTAGACCTAAAGGATGCGTATACACACATACTCATCCACCCATCCCACAGAAAATACCTTCGATTTCTGTTTCAGGGAAAACATTTCCAGTACAGAGTACTCCCCTTCGGTCTAGCCTCTGCTCCAAGAGTGTTCACCAAATGCATGGCAGTCGTAGCTGCCTTTCTAAGAGGCCTGGGAATTTTCATATTCCCATACCTGGACGACTGGCTCATCCGAGCTCCCTCTCAGTCCCAGGCCCCAATTTCCCTGGACCGCACAAGGCGTCTTCTGCAGTATCTAGGACTGGTAGTAAACCTTCCCAAGTCTCAACTAATCCCTACTCAGTCTCTCGAGTTCATAGGGGCCCAGTTAGACACCATCACTGCAAGGGCCTACCTGCCTCAGGTCAGGGCCCAACGCCTGCTGAGTTTGGCCTCCCAAGCTCAGTCCAGCAGTCATTTGACAGCCCGGGAAATGCTGCGACTTCTGGGCCACATGGCCTCCACGGTACATGTGGTGCCCTACGCTCGTCTGCATATGAGAGCAGCTCAATGGACCTTGGCCACCCAGTGGACTCAAGCATCTGGAGCGCTCTCCGACCAAATACTCACCTCAAGCCGTCTATTTTGGTCCCTCCAATGGTGGACATCCACCAAGAATCTGTTGTTGGGGGCCCCCTTCCAACCTTTGTTGCCCCAAGCAACCCTCACAACAGATGCCTCCCAGACAGGGTGGGGAGCTCATCTTCAGAACCTCTCCACTCAGGGCACTTGGTCTCCACAGGAGGCCACCCTTCATATCAACCTCCTGGAACTGCGAGCAATTTACCTTGCCCTCAAGGTCTTCTATACCCTCCTTGTCAACCTGACTGTCCTAGTTCAGACAGACAATCAGGTAGCCATGTTCTATATAAACAAACAAGGAGGGACAGGCTCTCTGTCGCTTTGCAACGAAGCTCTCAGATTATGGGCCTTCGCCAGAGAGCATCAAATTCACCTTCTTGCAGTGTATCTTCCAGGAGTTCAAAACTCTCGTGCAGACAGACTCAGTCGAGTTCTGTTTCCACACGAATGGTCCATACATATGGACCAGATATGCAGAATCTTTCAGGAATGGGGGACCCCGGACATAGACCTCTTTGCAAGTCCGTGGAATGCCAAACTTCCCCGGTTCTGTTCCAGAACTCAGTGTCAGGGAGCTCAGTCCCACGATGCCTTCCTCCTGCATTGGGGTCAGGAATTCCTCTATGCCTTTCCACCCATTCCTCTAATATCCAAGACTCTGTTCAAGCTCCAGAGGGATCACGGGACTATGATCCTCATAGCTCCCCGCTGGCCACGCCAGGTGTGGTTCCCTCTACTTCTGCATCTCTCCCAGGGATCCTCCCTGGACCTGGGAGCTGCGCCAGACCTTCTGTCTCAGGAGGAGGGGACTTTGTGGCACCCAAACCCCAAATCCCTACATCTCAGAGCTTGGTTACTGAAGGCCTAAGTCTTCAAGACTTTAATCTTTCTCAACCTGTGACAGATATCCTTCATGCCTCTAGGAAACCTTCCACGAGGCGTTCTTATGCTTTCAAATGGAAACATTTTTCCATTTGGTGTGCTCAGCAGGGTCTTGACCCTCTAGCACTTCCTTTGAATTCCCTCTTGGACTATCTCCTGTATCTTTCAAATGCAGGCCTTAAGACAAATTCAGTAAGGGTCCATTTGAGTGCTATTGCAGCATCCTTAAAACCTATAAATGGACAACCTGTCTCCTCTCATCCTCTTGTTGCACGTTTCATGAGAGGCCTGACTCTAACTAAACCTCCCATCCGACCTCCTCCGGTAGCATGGGATTTGAACCTAGTTCTAGGTCAGCTTATGAAGCCACCTTTTGAGCCTTTGGACTCTACCTCCTTCAAATTTCTTTCCTGGAAGGTTGTTTTCCTTATTGCAGTCACTTCGGCTCGCCGCATCAGTGAACTGCAGGCTTTAGTGGCTCATCCACCTTATACTAGGTTTCATCATGATAAGGTGGTCCTTAGGACGAATCCCCACTTTATGCCCAAAGTGGTCTCGCCTTTTCATCTTAATCAAGAGGTATATCTACCTGTCTTTTTCCCAGCTCCTCATGCATCCAGTGCAGAGAGGAACCTTCATACTCTGGATTGTAAAAGAGCTCTTGCCTTTTACCTCAACAGGACTCAACCACATCGAAAGTCTTCCCAACTTTTCGTGGCTTTTGATCCTTCTCATTTGGGACTTCCAGTCACCAAGCGTACACTTTCCAATTGGATCGCTCAGTGTATTTCTTTTGCTTACCAGAGTAAGAACATTTCTCTGGAGGGCCATGTCACAGCTCACAATGTGAGAGCCATGGCCACTTCTATGGCTCATCTTCACTCTGTGTCCATAGATCAGATCTGTCGAGCAGCCACTTGGGCCTCGGTTCATACCTTCACAGCCCATTACTGCTTGGACAAGGACTCCCGCCGGGATGCCTTGTTTGGTCAGGTTGTCCTCAAACACCTGTTCCATACTTAAACAACTCCTGCCCACCTTCCCTGGATGGATGCCTGAGATCCATGCGAAAATGGTTTACCCTTGGAGGGGGATCTCCCAGGCATCTTAGCTAGGGAGTCCCCATATGTGATGACTTATTCCTGCTTGTTCCTGGAGATAGCACAGTTACTTACCTGTAACAGGTGATCTCTGGGAACAGCAGGAATTAGTCATCACAACCCACCCACCTCCCCTAGGAGTTGTATCTCTATCTATATATCTTCCTGTCCTCTCTCTCTATTGTCTCAGCTTTAAACTCGAACTGATGAGAGCTGGTCAGGAAGGCAGGAAGGCAGCGCGCATGTGCAGTGGGAGGCCCCAAAAGCTTTTAATCTGAAAAGCTGGGGAGCTTTCCCGCGCGGGCTCCGTCGGTGCCGACGTACATATGTGATGACTAATTCCTGCTGTTCCCAGAGATCACCTGTTACAGGTAAGTAACTGTGCTTTCTGAGCATGCTCCTGGTGTAAGGCTGTGTGTCCTGTGTAAGGGGAACATTTTAACACAGAGATTCAAAAAAAAATGGCTCTTTTTGGAACACCAAGCAAACTAGGATCAGCAGAGGTAAGAGAAGTTTTCTCCTGGTGTAAGAAGTTTTTTTTGTAGAAAAATGTAAGGAATCTCCGCTCCTACAAGAGCTAGAGGACATACAGACAACCAATCTATGCTGTTTGTGCTTTCTCTGTACATATCAAAGGGAGGCATTTGATGTCATAGCCAGCCAAAAGGACAACTAAAAAAAAACCTGATGAAGTAAACACATTTAAATCTGCTATACAAGCAACAGTGGGCTGTATTATCAGGAAATGCTGGCAGGGCGTTATGCATAGATACTGTGCAGCTTGTGTAATACATGCTCCAGGGCAAAGACATCATGATTGTCTGACACAAGGAAATACAACTGAAAATCCATAAAACTTGTAACAGGTTGTGTCTAGGACCTATTGTAAATGTTGCAATGATTGTTGGTCATAAAATGAAAGCAACTGCCCTAGTTTATGAAAATTTGAATTTTTTGTTTGAACTCATCAGAGATTTTAATACCACTAGAAATCCAGGACAACTGTTCAATATTTTGCTTAGATCTGGGGAAAATGTGATCTGTAGCTAGTAGAAGGTTTAATCTGTGACAAAGATTATAGATCGTTCTTTAAAAAACACCATGTTCTGTAAAAAATTGACTTTTTGTGAAAATGTATGTATTTCCAGAATCTATTAGCCGAACATACAGATGAACAAAAATTATATGTATGCCTTTATATTTTTTTAAAAAACTTGTAATGCTCAAATGAATCATTTCACAAGATGAAAACATTTTATTTGAAATAAAACATTTGAACCTACAGCTTTGTGTGGTGTGTTTTAGGATTGCCTAGTTAATTAAACCTACAATGGGTTGTCTGTAAAAATGGGACCTTGTGATTTATCTACTGTAGAACTAAAATCCATTTAAGGCTTCTGGGGGTGGGGGAATGTGTATTAGCCACATTGGTCCACATACACAATATATAGCATCTGTTACAATGTACTGTCTGCGAAAAAAAAGGCAGTGTGAATTAGCCAGGTCGTATGATAAGATTATGAGATCCAGAGATGTTTCAGTTAAAAAGTCTGGGGGACTGTAAACCCCATCAAAGAATTTCATTTAAAAAGGCGCAGTACATTTCAGCAGCTAGAAAAGATCACATAGTCTCTATAGCTTGTATCATCTGCAACTCTTCTTCTTCAGACATGGTGAGTAGATATGAGTCTTACTTTTTAAAAAATATTGTTGGCTATGTAATGTTTCTGTCTCTTATGATTGTCTTTAAAAAAATAAGAGCAGAAGCCACGGGTACAAATAAACTCTCTTACAAAAAGAAGACAGCAAAGAAAGTTAAAAGGTATGTCATGTGTTTTTTAATTTTCCAGCAGCTATGCTCTTTATAATGTGTCTTATGTTTTTTTTTTTTAATATTAAAGACCAGGAAGCTGCTACAAAACAAGATGACCAGCCTAATCAACAGACGACACCTTACAGAAAGCCAAAAGACAAGCAGAATAGTGAGTATTCCAGTTTTATCCGGCACCTAGATTTTAAGGCCGCTGTAAAAGAAAAAAAGTATTAGCCCCTACGTTTTTCTTTTTCAGATCAAGAAAATGTTAGAAAACCAATGGCTATGAGAGAGAAGTCTAATAGGAAAAGATCACACAGCGAAAGTTTTTCTGCCGGTGAATCTACACACGCCGGTATAGAATACAGAGGGCGTGGTGATGCCTTGTCTTTGATCACAGTGTTTCAGAGGACAGCACAAATAATCATGCATTAGGCCCCGCTGAAGAATCAGAACCAGTTAGCTATGTTCAGTTTGTGAAAAGGTGGGATCGTAAATTGGACAAGTTTAATGGTGTAATTTATTCAGAGGAATTTTGGTTTATTAATTTAGACAGGGTAACATCATTATCTGAGGCTCAATTCGCCATTCGGCAAGGTATCCAGCATATTCTGGATGAGGTTAGCAGCAGGGTTTCACCTGGTGATTATGTACAGGTGCATCTACACTCATCTCTTTTTCACAATTCCTTGTATTCTGGAAAGTTAAACCCAGAAGCATTAGACGCTGACGATTTCTTAAATCAGATCGCTAAACTCCTTCAGAGTCACAGAGAAATCCAGGTTTGTGATATATTCCGTGTTGTTGTACTTGTCATAAGAAATCGGGATGGAGGAGCTCGTAGGGTCTTAAAGACTATACCGTTTAGCCATATTATTCATAAGAAAAGGATGTATTTGATAGACTTGAACAACACTGATAATAACCTGTGTTTTGCAGGTAGCCTCACAGCCCTCATGTCACAGGTAAAAATGACAGATGTCGAATTGTTAGAAGGTGCTAAAAAACTACATAATGAATTGGGGTGGCCGGTACATAGAAAAGTCATGCTCGATGATGTAACAATATTTGAACAGCATTTAAAGATAAACATACGCGTTGTGCTTTACACAAATTCACGGGGTTTGTTTTAAGACATCAGACAGACCTGTGTTCCCTAAAACTGTGTTCTTGTTGCTACACAATGACCATTTCTATGGTATAACCGATGTGAAAAAATTCTATGGGGAGCGCAACCTCTGTATTTACTGTCAGAAACCGTACAGTCACGATCATAATTGCACATTGTGGTGCCGTCTTTGTTTTACACTAACGTGTGCGAATAATGTTGGTGTACAACAGAGATGCCCTAATTGCAAACTCTTTTGACGTTCTAAAGAGTGTTTAGATAGACACACGTATTTGGCTACCGATTGCCTCCAGGATCAAATTCAAAACAGCTCTTAACATATACAAGATCCAGCAGAACTTATCCTGTGGCATTCTCAAGAGTCTTATCACAAGAACATAAGCACAAGACCCGGACGTTGTAATAGAGTAGACACCATTCAGGCCCCTAGCATTTACTCTAAAACCACCCAATCCACATCTGCAAGAGAACTGTCACTAGCAGCACTGGCCCTCTGGAACTCCCTTCCAGATGACCTGACAGCCACCTTTGTGCCAAAGACTTCAGGAAGAAACTCAAAACCCATCTCTTCACAGAACACCAGAGCAGTCACTTAATATGCAATTCCCCCTCCTCCCATAGACACCTCCCTCTCCTGACAAAATCAGCTGCCTCAACTCATGACAGTGTCTTGTAAATATTTTATATATGCCTCTTTGTGAATACGTTATTACCAAGAACCTCGCGCAAGTTCCCCCATTCCACACAACTATGTAATGTATAACTGCCATGTATCATGTTTGTTTATCATGTAAACCGCTTTGATTATAAGATAAGGTGGTATACAAAACCTGTTAAATAAATAAAATAAATACATTTCAATGGCTGGTAGCTGGCATACACACGTGTTAGCATCTCAGCTGCCAAATAATGCATGCCAAAAAGAGTATACATTAATTAAAAGGTGGAGGAATAGCCTAACACCTAGGAGATTGGGGTTCAATTTCCACTGGCAATCTAATTCTGAGCATACCTTGCCAAGAAAACCCAGGGTTTTGCTGGGTCGCTAGGAGTCAGCATTGATTTGAAGGCACAAAAAAAGGAGCATTGAACAATTAGTGGCCTTTAGTAAAAGGGCCCCTTAATTTGCTCTATTAAACGCCCATCCCTTAGGTGGGCAATCAGCCACCCACAGGTAACCATATCCCATCACTCACAACAGTCCACAGAATGCAATAAAATCTATGGGGAGTCGGGATTTTCAGCAGTGGCAGCCATCACACTTAAAGCGGCTTGCTGTCGCAACTTTAATAAGTCTGTCCAGGATATTCAATATGGGGGCCATATCTGGGCCCTGGCATGGAATATCCAGTATGCCTGGATTGCGATTTTGAAATCTGGCCAGTGGCAATATTCAGCTACTAGCTGGATTGCAAAACAGACTAAAGTTTGGACAACCATTCAGCTGTGCTAATTTTAGCTGGTTAGGGTTAACTGGACAGCACTGCTACCTGGTAAACAGTGCTGCTGCCCCTGCTGCACCCCCAGAATTCTCCGATGCTAAGCAGCATTTACATGGTTTGCAGGTCTGAATATCTCACCTACTTTTTTTTTTTTTTAAGAAGAGGCACTGTACTTGACCACTAAAGATCTTTGCCAAGGTCCAGCTTTCAAAAGTGCATCACTCATTTTATGCCTTTACACTGAAACCTCATATCTCCTCCTATCTGCTAACTAGTAAAACCGCTTTGAATATACCCCCTGTAGATTATAAGCTGTCTAAAATTTTGGATGCGTAGTTTATGTGGTTTTTATATAAATAAATTAATAAATCTCCTTGGTCACAGACTTGTGTGGCCCAATATTCTAAAGGGTTTTATGCGGTTAGCAGGACCCCGATATTCAGATGAATATCCCCACATGCCACCTTAGCATAATCTGGGTAGTCACAGCAGAAAACAGTAGCAGTCCCAAAAATTACCAAACAAATAAATAATGTAAAACATTTTTAATCGCACATATAACGACAATGGTCCATACGTTCAGGATATAAAAAATCAGCCTAACATGTTTTGGCACACACCTGCTTCAGGGGCATACAAACTTTCATCAGTGTACAGAAAACATCTGTTGCTTGTATAATCACAATGGTATAGTCTAAAAGACAAAAACAAGAAAAACGAAATACACTAGAATTAAAATGCATACAATAAATATTGGGTATGTGCATACATTAAGTGCCAACAAGTCGGTGTCGACTCATGGCGACCCTTTGGAGAGTTGTCTTAAATTGAATTTGGTTTTCAGTCAGGCAGCTCATTGTTGACAGACTGGCACCCGTAGCTGCTGTTATTGTATGAATCCATCTCATTGCTGGCCTTTCTCTTTTGTGTTGACTTTCTACCTTTCCAAGCATGATGTCTTTAACATAAGAACATAAGATAATCCATACTACATCCTCCAGTAACAAATTCCAGAGTTTGATTACACGGTGAGTGAAAAAATATTTTCTCTTATTTGTCTTAAATAGTTTACCCTGTAGCTTCATTGCATGTCCCCAAGTCTTTCTATATTCTGACAGCGTAAACAATCAATCTATGTTTACCCGTTCCACTCCATTCATTAATTTATAGACTTCTATAACCATTGAGTGAAGGACAAAGCGGTATAAAAAACTGTTTAAATAAATAAATAAATAAAATCATATCTCCCCTCAGCCGTCTCTTTTCCAGGTTAAAGAGCCCTAACCTTTTTAGTCTTTCTTCATAGGAGTATCCTTCCATCCCCTTTACCATTTTGGTATCTCTTCTCTGAACCTTTTCTAATAATGCTATATCCTTTTTAAGATACAGTGACCAGAATTGCACACAATATTCAAGGTGTGTTTGCACCATGGAATGATACAGAGCCATTATAATATCCTTTGTTTTATTTTCCATTCCTTTCCTTATGATACCTAGCATTCTATTTGCTCTCTTGGCAGCCGCTGCACACTGGATGGAGGGTTTTAACATGTTATCCACAATGACGCCTAAATCTTTATCCTGGGTGGTGGTTCCTAATGTGGAACCTTGCATCGTGTAACCATAGTTTGGGTTGTTCTTCCCTAGGTGCATAACTATACACTTGTCCACATTACATTTCATCTGTCATATTGATGCCCAGTCTTCCAATTTATCAAGATCCTCTTGCAATTTTCTACAATCCTCATGGGTTTTAACAACTTTAAATAGTTTTGTGTCATCTGCAAATTTGATAACCTCACTCGTTATTCCCTTTTCCAGGTCATTTATGAATATGTCTAAAAGCAGCGGACCCAGCACAGATCCCTGGGGTACACCACTATTCACCTTTCTCCATTGGGAAAATTGGTCTTTTAGCCCTACCCTCTGCTTTCTATCTTTTAACCAGTTCCTGATCCACAATAGTACACTTCCTCCTATCCCATGACTCTTTAGTTTTGCCAAAAATCTCTGATGAGGGACCTTGTCAAAGGCTTTCTGAAAGTCCAAATTCACTATATCAACTGACTCACCTTTGTCTATCTGTTTATTCACACCTTCAAAAAAAACATAACAGGTTAGTAAGACAAGATCTTCCTTGTCTAAAGCCATGTTGGCTGTCTCCCATTAAGCCACGACTATCTAGATATTCAGCAATTTTGTTCTTTATAATGGTTTCTACCATTTTTCCCGGTACTGACGTCAGGCTCACCAGTCTATAGTTGCCCGGATCACTCTTGGAACCCCTTTTAAAAATTGCCATTATATTGGCCATCCTCCAATCTTCAGGTATTACAGATGATTTTAATGATAGTTCACAGATTACTAATAGTAGGTCTGCAATCTCATATTTAAGTTCTTTCAACCCCCTTGGATGTATTGTAGCGCCCACTACTGGCTAGGCAGTTGCCTAAGAGCAGTGGACGTACCTCTTAATGTCCCTTTGTCAGCTTAGGTCCAGAGCCGCAGCATCTGGATAGTGTAGTTGTGCAATAAAGAACAGCCGAGGGGTTTCAAAAAGGCAAACAGGAAATTTATTATAATTTTCTTTTCCTAGCCAATGAACTTCTTTTTAAGGAATTCAAATATACAGCAAAGCAAAGTCGGATACTTCTCCATTGAAAAACAGAAGGCAACAAAACTTCACAGCAACTTTCAGAACAGTCAATGCAGCATTGTTTCAGACAGCTTGATTTAAACCAGCAATAAAGACTTTTCCTTTAGCAGAGATTAGAGCTCCAGGTTCCCAGCTGGGTCTAGCACAAACCCAGGTTTTCACAGCGCTCTAGACTGCACCTTAACTTCTTCAATTCAAGCTGTTAAACATTGGCATTCTTCCCATTAAGCTGCTATCATTTGTATTCTTTACTTTCAAGCTGCCAACATTTATATTCTTTTCTTCAAGCTGCTATCATTTGCATTTTGGGTTCAAGGCTCCACATGACCCCTTTGAACCTCTCTGTTCAGCTCAAAATGTTAGCACTTCATTTAACCCAATTCTCCAGCAGGTCATGCTGTTAGGAAAACCTCGGGTTTTTTTACAGCTTTAAAACCCTATAACCTTGTCACTTCTGGCTTACACAAAATGAGCAATCCATTTCAGAATCAGAGGAAACGTTATCTGAAACACACTCATCTATTTGCATGCTTTCCTTATCTAGATCAATTGGCACCTGGCTGGGCTCAGCGTGTGAAACAGCAGGTTTTAGTTTCTCTAGTAACTTTAAAACCTTTCTCCACTGGGATTCTTCTCCCTGCTGAGTAACAGTGGGAGGACAGAGGAGTTCATTATTCTTTAGCAGATTCTTTAAGGCTTCTAATGTGCTCACTTTTTTCCCAGCAATTAGTCTTTTCCCAGGCTTTGCTGAAGATGAAACACTTCCCCCAAGCTCTCTTAAAGACAGTCCCGTACCTTGCTCAGAAACAGCATCTCCCACAGAATGAACTTTCCTGTCTTCCAGGCCAGCTGTAATTCCCCTACCAGCTGGGCTTTCTTCAGGGCTAGAGTTTTCTGTATGCTGAGTGCAATAGGGATTTCTCTTGAGATAGCTCCTGGAGTACCTTCCTCTCTCAGGTCTTCTCCTGGTCTCCTCATTCCCTGCTTCCTCACCAGACTCTCTGGAAGTCTCTACTCTCCTGGTAGATTCTCACTTCTTGGTGGAAACCTCCTCCCCAGTGGATGCACACCCCTTCCTTCCTGCTTCCCTGAGCTTATATGAGTGAGACTGTCCTACGGCATCCAACTCCACCCCCAAGCATTCGTCGTCACCTCCCCTCGTTACCTTGGAGCTGGGGCGTGGCTCACTCTCAACAGCTCTGTGAATGCAGTTTTTTTTCTTAACCAGAGTTTTAACCCTAAAACTCCCGAACTATTTCTCTGCTCAGAAGTGAATGGCTGTTTTTTTCCCACTTTCTTGGGCTCTATTACCGTCTCGTCACCACAGTATATCATCCGGTCTGGGTGATTTGCTACTCTTCTGTTTATCAAATAGTTGTAATACATTTTCCCAATGTATCAATATTTCCTTCAATTCTTCCGCACCTTTAATACCACTTCAGTCATGGGTAACATCCCTACATCTTCCTCAGTAAAGACCGAAGCAAAGAATTCATTCAGTCTCTCCGCTATCTAATGGACCAACTGACTCACAGGTTTTTTGCTACAAATGTACTTGAAAAAGTCTTTATTACATGTTTTTGCTTCCGCAGCAAGCTTCTTTTCAAATTCTCCCTTTGCCTGCCTTATCAATGCCTTGCATTTAACTTGCCAGTGCTTGTGCTGTCAGCAGTTTTCATCATTTGGCTCTTTTTTCCATTTCTTGAAAGAGGCTTTTTTAGCAACAACAGCCTCTCTGACCTCATCTTTAAACCATGCTGGAAGTTTTTTGGACTTCCTTCCACTTTTTTTAAAACGTGGAATACAGCCGGTCTGGGCTTCCAAGATAGTATTTTTAAACAACACCCATGCTTGATGTAAGTCTTTAACTTTTGCAACTGCTCCTTTTATGTTTTTCTTAACTATTTTCCTCATTTTATCATAGTCTCCCTTTCGAAAGCGAAAAGGTAGTACTGTGGATTTCCTTACCATCCCTCCTCCATTAATTAAATCAAACGCGATCATACTATGATCACTATTGCCAAGTGGCCCGAACACCCTTATCTCTTGCACCAGATCTGGTGTTCTCTCTTCGCATGATGTGTTGAAATATGAAAGTCGAAGTCTTGTCATCTGAGCTTCTAAAGAAAGCTTAGGTTTATGTGCATATATACTGTACATATTTTGTGGGGATACCATTAAGATAAGTGATCAAAGTTATTAAAAACTTTTATGAATCTTATTATATATATATATATATTTCTTTTGTTCTTCTTTTGGTGGCCTTTGGGTGTGTTTCCTTTTATTGAAGGTGGGAAGACCCATTTTGAGGCTAATGTTCCTGCTGCAGGGTTTGTTCCCCCCTTTTTTATCATTCTTTTGTTTCAGTTTTACTAAAAGTTTTTATTAAAAGTTTTATGTATGCATTTTGTTTTAAATGTATTTCATTTTTTTTGTATTTGTCTTTTAGATTGTACCATTCTACCGTTGTGTTATTCAAGCAACATATGTTTTCCATACCTTGATGAAAGTGTGTGTGCCCTTGAAGCAAGTGTATGCCAAACCATGCTGGGCTGATATTTTGTATGTTGAAGATACTGACCATTGATTTTATATATACAATTAAAAATGTTTTACATTATTGATTTGTCTGGTAATTTTGGGGGGGGGGGGGCTGCTACTGTTTTCTGCTGTGATTTCTCTGTGGCAGCTGCAACTATCCCTTGTGAGGACAATCCGGGTAATGCCAGGGCAGTCTGCAGGCCAGGCTGTGGTGGTCCCAGCACCTATCCAGTCAGCGGCGATTTTCAGCCCACTAACCAAATAGGTAACAGCACCAAGGTAGGACAGGTCAATGGATGTCCTAACTTTATATGGTTTTGCTATCCTGTCGGCTAGATAGAAATGGTGGTGAGTGGTGAAACTGGAAATTCAGTGCTAGTGGGTAACTGGCATCTGGCACTGAATATTCTGTTTTATCTTTACAAGCACTGTCCACCCCAGGCTGAATATCGGGCTCATGGTTTTTAAATAAAGCAAGGGATTTTTTTATACATCAAACTCTCAATGATACACCTCTCGGCTCATCATGACACCCTTGTTCAGAACCACTGATCGAATGCAAATTCTGCTGATATTTTATACTCATGGATCTTGTATCTTATCTGCAAGGGAAAACATGGTTACACTTTCCCTTTAAAAACTGTCCCACCCTCATACCTCCCTAAACCCTACCCCTTATTATACGGATAGTATTATGCCATATTTCCAGCTATATAATTTCTAGCTGCATGGCGAATGTCATTTGAATATCGGACCTACAATCTCTGTGCAACCTAAACATTCCTCTGGAAACATTTCCCTGCAGTCTGGATTAAAGTAACTCGGCTATAGAAGACCATGCATACTTTTTTAAAGAGTGAGAAGGGAATTTAAAATGATGAAAAATGTCCTATTTATGCTTTTTTTGCTGTTTTTTTTCTAATGACACTATCCATCATCACCTGTGTGCCTAGATTTGTTTATCTGAATTGGTTCTCTGTTGTTAAATAAGTTGTCTCCGAGCTGCCCTCCTTCCTTCCTGCCTTCCTTTCATCGCCGAGCAGAACTATGTTCAGAAAGGATTGACGAGAAACGATGGGAATGAGACTAGGTTCCTTCTGAAGATGAGCTAAATCATAGCAACAATGTTCAGAGCTCCATTTGCAGTGTGGTCACAAAAATTAGCACTGCGACCCTATATTAGCCGTCTTACTCCATCACGTATACCCCTCTTTCATGGGTAAACCCAATGATCTAAGAAAAGGATCTTATTGCTTGAGTACCAGTTTTTTAATATCAAGTACAATACTCTGAAGCTTAGCAAAGCTGAGCACCCCCCCCCCTCCTCATGCTAGTCCAAATTCTGTTTTGTAATTAAATAGAAAACCCCCAGCCTGAAGCAGAGTTCTTTGTGCAATAAGAATAATCTGAGTGGAAAAGCAGACACAAATTTAAAAAAAAAAAGAACGAAAGAAAACAAGGCACTTAAAGGAAAACAAAGTGTTTCCTTTCACCTTTGGCTTCTAGCCAAAATAAAAGTTCATCCACCTATCAGAAGCACATTGTCTTCCAAAGCACACCGTTGTAATAAATAAATCAGCTCTGTGATATTCTGCAAGCACAGAACATAGGAAGAGACAATTTTTGTGTATGACATGACATTTCATTTCCGGACCACTGTGAAGGTCACTGCAGGAGGCAAAGCTAAATCTGTTATTCAGACATAGAAAACCATGCAGGCTTTTATTTCTTCAGATGTGCCACACACATACTGCATTTCCATCAGCACCACTGTCTTCCATGAGGCTGTTTTCATGGATACCTACATAGATGCCAAGTGCCTGGGTACTTTCACCAGTGGACTTTGCTAGGGCTGTGCACAGACGGTGTTTTTATTTTCGTTTTCTGCTTCTGCTTTGTTGGGTTGTTTGTTTCATTTCATTTAGTTAAGAAAGACAAAAACCACATATAGTATAGGGATCTCTCACAAAGGGCATGAATGTAGCCCCAGAGATCCTATATAAAAGAAGATAAAGGTGTTACTGGCACTTTAATACAATGGGGGAGAACAGCAAAACAGTACCAGAACTAAAATAGATTAAAGGGTCCTCATGAATAGAGGGAGGCTAAAATGCAATGCCTAAGCTGAAATTAAATGGGTAAAAAGATGGAAAGACAAGTGAGCATAGTAGTTATATCTAAATAAAAAACACCTATATTGGTGATCCTCCACAAACAAAGCATCTACATGTTTAAAAAGAGAGAATAAAAAATCAGATCAATTAGTGAGAAATCACTTTAATGCACAGCATATAGGAGGATGTTTACTAAAGTGCGTTGAGCAGTTAATGCAGGTTTTAACTGGCGATAAATATAGTATGGGCCCACACTAACGGATACCACACATTAAAAACAGCAGCATATTAAAAATCAAGTGCCAACTGCTCAAGGCCTTGAAGGACAGGAACTGGATGGGGTATGTGTGGAGAATGAGTATGGACAATGCTTGATATCTTACTGCATGCTAACTATCATGGCAGTCAATAGTGTTGGTGCACCTAATGCTACCTCAAGAGGTAATGTTAAGTGCACCTGCACTGCCAACAGGCAGGTAGTATGGCCAAAAAAAATAAACCCCGATTGTGATGAAAAAAACCAACTCCCCTCGATAACACACCCTACCCCGATTCCCAATCTGATGCCATAACGTCTCCAATGCCAGATCTCCCTGATGCCAAACCCTCTGATATCAGAGTCCAGACATCCTGATGGCAGATCCCACCCCAATGATGCCAGACCCTACCCCCCCCATTGACATTAGCCCCATGCACATACACCACTTCAGATACCTTCCTAATCATACGTTCCCTCCAAGGGTATCAACCAAACTTTCCCCACCCTCCTGACTCCCAGGCACTTAATAGGGTATCCCTGGTAGTCTAGTAGATAGAACAGGAATGATCCCTCTCCATTTCCTCCTGTTGCCACCCAGGTTCAAAATGGCAGCTATGACCTTTAGAGATAGTCTTATAGTACTACCAGTAGGGGGGTCAACCTGCCAAATAATGAAAGATTATCCTTATTTGACAGATTGACCACCTAGTGATTGCACCATGGAGCAATACAGAGGCATTTTAATATTCTTTGTTTTATGCTTTGTTCCCTTCCCAATACTTGCAAACATTCTGTTTGCTTTTTTTGGCTACTTCTGCACACTAAGCAGAAGACTTCAACATATTGTCTACAGTGATGCTTAGATCCTTTTCCTTGGTCATGACTCCTAGACAGTAATTTTATAAAGGTTGTCTAATTTTGTGCAGGTTCCAAGACACACAAAGCACAAGCACCCTATCTTTTTTTTATATATAAAACAAGGAAATAAGTTGCAAAATACATGTGGCAAACCTAGGTGCAAGCATTTACACCTACCCACATCTAGATTTGTAAAGAACACATGTAAGTTATAGTATTTTATAATTTATGCACCCCCTACATTCTGCCCAAGCTCCTCCCTTATGCTCGTCTATGAGTTATGGTTTATTGCTCACTTGATATACCGTGCTTTCTAATAGCAAGGCGGTATACAATTTCATAAAAAATAAAGAAATACAAAAAGTCAGATAGCTTTTCCTGTCTGCACATAGCATTCTTTTCTAACATTCATATAAGAGCTAGGAAGAAGAATAGAGCAAAGGGAGGTCAGGGATCCAGGGGAGGAAAGTCAAAAGCACAGCAGAAAAGGTGCATTTTAAATCTAGGTTTAAAGCAGGGATAGGAAGGTTCTGAGCATAAATCAGTGGGCAGTGAATTCCAGAATGCGGGACCGAGGTAATAGAAGGCAGAAGAGCAGGTGTACTCCAGGTGGGCATGTGAAGAGGATGGTAAATGAAGGCAGTTGGCATGTAGTGAATGGAGGGTGCAGGGGAGTCGGCATGTAAGTGGAGAACATCAGATAAGTAGGTAGGATGCCAGTATGGATTGCCTTATGGACCAGTGTTAAGAGTTTCTACTGTGTACGATATTTGAGGGGAAGTCAGTGCAGATGAATCAGGAGGGGAGTGACAAGGTCAAAGTGTGTGGCAAGTGTAATAATGTGGGTGACAGTGTTTTGGATAAGTTGTGAGGGAGTATTGAAAGACCGAGAAGAATGATGTTACAATAGTTGAGTTTAGCAATAACCAAAGTCAGGAGAAGAGTGATAAAAGAAGAGAGTGATAGGAATGGGTGGAAAACTCGGATACGGTGGAGTGAGAAAGTGACCCGAGGAGGAAAGGTGTGCTTTAAAGTTAAAGGAAGAGTCGAGGATCACCCTGAGGTATAGATAGGTGGTCGCCAAATGAATTGGGCCAGAAGGAAAAATGGGGGCTAAGGATGGAGAGGCATTAGAGAGGTAAAACCAGATAGTGCTGTTTTAGAGGGGTTCAAATGTAAAAGGTTTTCAGAGAACCAGTTGGAGATATTGGAGAGACAAGTATTCAGGGGGAGCAGATAAGGTGTGAGGGAATCTGTGTGATGAATGATGATTATGTCATCAGCGTAGTAATGAACGGAGAGGCCATGTTGCTGGGTGAGGAAAGTGAGAGGGGTCAGGAAGATGTTGAACAGTAAGAGGGGCCAGAACTGAGCTTGGGGGATGCCGCAGATAAGTGAGAAAGAGGGCGAAGAGTGTGATGGTGGACAGTGGCAAAGAACAGTAAAAGACCGACAACATAGGAAAGAGTGAAACCAATGGAGAACAGTAGCATGAATCTCGAGGTCATGTAGACGTATAAGGAGGGTGTGATGGTCGACAAAGTCAAAGGCCAATGAGAGATCCAGAGAAACAGCTAAGGAAAGGTTACCATGGTCATTTGCCTGATGAATTTTGTTTAGAAAGGAAGTGAAAATAGTTTCAGTGCTATGCCCTGTGCAGAACCTGGATTGATGGGGGTGCAGTGTGTGGGTGGTCTCAAGATGGGCGGAGAGTTGAAGAAAGACACGTTTCTGGAATACCTTAGCAAGAAAGGGGAGGGTAGAGACAGGCATACAGTGCACAGGGAAAGAAGGGTTCTTTGGTAAAGGTCAGACAAGGGCGTGTTTCCAGGAGGAGGGAAAGGTTCCTGAGTAGAGTCTGTTAAGCATAGAGAGAATTCGAGGGGAGAGAGCCAGGGATGGTTCAATGAGCCAC
Organism: Ichthyophis bannanicus; assembly: GCA_033557465.1. Taxonomy (NCBI): domain Eukaryota; kingdom Metazoa; phylum Chordata; class Amphibia; order Gymnophiona; family Ichthyophiidae; genus Ichthyophis; species Ichthyophis bannanicus. The sequence continues at coordinate 294,736,804 of CM066034.1, forward strand.
AAAGAGGGAATGGGGTCAGAGGACAAGTTAGTCTTATATGAGGAGGACAAGGCCTTATGGAGTTCTGCGGAAGAAATTAGGCGGAAAGGGGAGCATGTATGAAGATGAGTGGGGGAGGGGGGAGGGGGCAAGGGGGGAACAAGGCAGAGACAGAAGTGGGGGCAATTAAGAAAGACTGAGCAAAGAGATTGAACTTTGTACTGGAAATACTGAGCAAGAGAGGGGGGACTAAGAGGGGGGGGGACGTCAGAGGGTGGGAGTGTGGATGTCCTATTCTGGGAAAGGGAGGAGAGAACAGAGTAGAGTTGTTGAGTAGAGTTGGGTGCAGAGGAAATGAGATTGTCAAAGAAACTGCATGATGGAGATCATTGAAGGAGAGAGCTGGGGAAAATGGTGTTTATGCTAGTGGCTTTCGGCATGGTGGAGGTGGGATCTCAAGAGGTGGAGGCGTGGAAGGCAACAAGGTTGGAAGAGTTTGGTAGGTTTATGATGGGAATGGAGATGGGCAATCTAGTCTATGGCAGCAGTAAGTGTGGATGACCAAAACTCAACCTGGGCGTCAACTGGGAGAGAATGAAAAGTGTTGGGGAACAGAAGATCTGATGTAGGAAGAGCTGACATGGACAAACTGAGAGAGAACGGAATAGGAAGGAATAAGGGGAAGGGAAGGGAGATGGGGCAGAAGGCAAAGAAAGATCAGATAGAAGAGCTGGGAGACTAAAAGAGACACAAAAGTGATCAGACCAAGGAAGAAGCAAAGGGGCAAAAAAAAAAGGAGTACTGTTACTGAGATCTGGGGAAGAAAGAATAAGATCTAAGATATGACCAGCGGAGTGTGTATCTTGTAAAGTAGTGAGGAGGATTTTATCACAGGGCCTGGCTGAGCCAAAGTGAATGCTAAAATCGCCAAGTATGAGGAGACGTGGGAAGTGAAATGTAACTCTGAAAAGACATGCCATCTATCTGATGCACATACTTATAGAATAGTAACCATCTAAAGTATATGCACCAATGCCGATTTGCATGCATAAATCCTGTAAAAAGCATGCTTTCTGCACATAGATGGTGCATAACTTTACAAGACTCATTGTAAAATTACCTCTCTAATGTCGAGCTTGGAGAAGTAGCCTATTGGTTAAAGCAACTGCCTCATACCCAAAAGATCAAGGGTTTGATTCTCAATGGTGCTCCTAGATACCTTGAGCAAATCACTTAATCCTCTATTTGCCTTGGAAGAAAAGACCTATCAATCTGCTTCTGGTTATACATTGCCAAGAAAACTCAAAGGCTAATGGGTTGCTAGGAAACAACACTTAAAAAAAAAAGTTGAACCTAACATCATGTAGCTACAATTTTCATTATTCTACTATTCATCATGTAGCTACAGTTTTGATTATTATACGCATCACTTTACACTTGTTCACCTTAAATTGCATCTGCCATTTGGATGTTCAGTCTCCCAGTCTTGCAAGGTCCTCCGGTAAATTTTCACAATTTGTGATTTAACAACTTTGAATGATTTTATCTCATCTTAAAATATGATGGCCTCACTGGATCCAATTCCAGATCATTTATATATATGTTAAAAAGCACCATTCCCAGTACAGATCCCTGGGCTACTCCACTATTCACCTTCCTCCATTGAGAAACTGGCCATTTAAATCTGTTTTCTATTTTTAACCAGTTCCTAGGCCACAATAAGACATTGTCTCCAATCCCATTTTATATTGGGCGGGGGGGGGGGGGGAGGGTTTCCTCTGGAGTATTGTAAAACACTTTTTGATTATCCAGATACACTATGGGCCTTGTTTACAAAGCTGCGGTAGCGGTTTCCGATTGTTGGCAGAGCTGCGGCCCCATTGAAATCAATGGGGCCGCGGCTCCGATACTGAACGGAAACCGCTACCGCGGCTTTGTAAACAAGCCCCTATGAGTCTGAGTCCATAACATGCACATCTGGCCCGCGGACACGTCTAAATTAAAAATGGGCACCCTGTGAACCTAATTCTGGATGTGCCCGCGGGGTCAAAATTAGGGAGATAGACTTGTTCGGTGGGCATGAGCAAGTGCTATCCAGTCGTCCTTGTGCCTCGGATGTGAGTAAACGTTTTTGACATCCCACACCCACAGTATTCTGAAACATTACATGTGTTGAGTTCTGCCTGTCCCTACGATGTACCTGTGGATGCCATGCCCTTCGGGAAAAATGTGCATCTCCTAAGCTGCTCATCACAGATAGCAGTGTGCTGATTCATACTAGACATAAGTACCAATGAGAAATGACAGCTGTTGCAACCTCAACCATTTACCAGTCCCCCCTGTGCCCTGAGAAGTGCTAGGTAAGCCCAGTGCACCCCAATATGTTATAGAATAATGTAAATATGAACATGTATGTCAGGACATAGCTTGCAACTAATGGTGCGTGGCATTAGGAACTGGCCCTGTTGATTCCTGCCCTAGTCATCTCTACAAACACGCCTCAAACTGCTAAGGATGGACCCTCACCAAGTGCACAAAACCTTGAACTAACACTGCAGGTCCGCAAAGGATACATAATATTGCTGAGCAACAAATGTATGCCCGTTTCGTGCCTATGGTCTATAAGTGCACTCAATCTGCTCTTTGAAACTACCATTCCTCTCTTATCGCTTCCTATACCCCTTCCTGTGAACTTCACTCCTCTGTCAGATTGTTTCTATCAGTGCCTTTCCCTTCTACTGCCAAAATTGGACATCACTCCTTTCACCTTGCTGCTCCGCATACCTGGAACAAACTACCTGAATCTGTACGTCAGGCTTTGTCCCTTGCCTCTCTCAAATCCACTGTGAGTGCTCACTGCATCATTGCCGCTGTTGGATCAGATCCACCTAAGCTCCCTTGTGTTTCCTAACCATTCCCCCTGGATATCTCCTGTTCACAACTGTGTATTGTCTGTCCCAACTAGATTGTAAGCTCCGCTGAGCAGGGACCATCTTTTACGTGTGTATGTGCAGCACTGCATACCCCTTGTAGCGCTATACAAATGATCAGTAGTAGTTGTAGTAGTTGTACTAGGGACTTCTGGCTATGGCATCTGAGGCCCACCTATCTGGGAACTGGTATTTCTCATAGCAACTACACCTGTCCTATCGGAAATATGTCGATCTGTATACATCTGCTATCTGTGGGGCAAACCTGTCTGTCTTCCCTACAGCCAGTTTTGTGGCACTGCTCCCCTAGTCAGGGCTGTGTAGGCATGAGAGGGGAGATCCCTGTACAATCACACCATGTAGCCAGACTCCAGATATATCACCACTCTCGCAGCTCTCATTGTTCCTGGCCTGTGTAGGGATATAGGCCACATGGGACAATCCGGGGAATGTTGGCACTACATCAGCTGAAGTATGGCTGCCCTATCACACTGCCAACAATATCTGATATTTATTTATTTTTATTTGTGCGTTTTTATATACCACCCCTTCCAGAGATCAAGGTGGTTTGCATTGAACATAACAGAACTTTTACATTAAACTTGTGAATAGAAGTAGAAAAGTTACACTGAACTGAAGTTTTAGCGAATATACAATTAATATCAAGATTATTCAATTAATTATACAATTATAGAGTTAATAATACAATTAAAATCAAGATTATTAGAGTACCCTGTAAAATAATCCAGAAGGAATCAGCATAGGTTCTCTATGGCTAAATGTCAAAACATATCCTTGTCAATAATAAGGACCCTCAGAATAAGGCATTAAGCACTGCAAACTGCACTAATACATGCTCAACAGCAACACCACTGGTCCCAAAAATGTGCATCATGGACATGAATTAGTGCTGCCTGCACTGTTGTGTGCCTTTATTCAGAGGGTCCCTTATTATTGATGCAGATATGTTTTGACATTTAGCTATAGTGAACGCTCTCTAAGTTTGACTACTCAATCACACTGGCACCTGGTGATGCTGCGGTCATCCATATGGTCCAGGTACTAGCTAGGCTTTCATGCCCCCCTCCTGAATTGTAGATGAGCACACCAGATCCTCCTGTGCACCCCTCAAACTACAGACATTCATACACTCTCACCTTCTGTCACAAAAACATGATTCTGCGAAATAGATGCCCTGAATCTATAAATAACAGCTATGACATAACATAATTGCATGAGTACCAGAACTACAAATATGATCTCTGTTTCTCACCCAAAAGGAATCCTTTCTCTGCTAATGCCGATACTATCCCTGCATCAGTAGTCCCATTTTTCTGAACATGGGAATTGTTAGTGTCCCCTAGATTGGCTCCTTTAGCACAAACAGCACATAAGTACATAGCCTGAATAAACACTATTGCTCTTCTTAATCTTTCTGTAAGGGTGTTTAAAAATGTTTCTTTAACTTACAACATTCCTTCACCTCTGCTCCCTGTACCTTAAGACTGCATTTTACATTTTCCAGACTGCAGTCACACCATTTCCAAACATACTTGTCACAACCATTCTTCTATATGGGACGAATTGCAGAGCACAGCAGAATAATTTCTAAGTCCTAGCCTTATACTATGTTTCAGCAGGAAACACTTAATACATACATGGGTCTTTCCTGACTATGCTTTCTACATCTCCATGGCGGACCATGCCCCGGTTCCTCCCTCTTCCGCTCATGTTCTGAGATCCCCGTGTAGTGCCGTAGACGTGCATGTCAGCAGTATTTCAGAATACAGTCGAGGATATATTCGGCACAAAAACTTCCCAGTGGCACATACAAACCCCTTATTCGTGTTCTGGAATGACCCCTTAAGTGGGTTATTTTAGAAGCTTTCTTTGCACATTAAATCTGGATGTGGTGGCAGTTACACATTTAAGCCATATCGATGTGGAAAATGCATGTTTGGAAAGACCACAATTTACATGTGGTGTACATAGTGCTATACGTACATGATTTTCCTGGCGGCATTCCAAGGGCATTTCAGGGCATGGCCTGGGTGGTGCTGGCATTTGCATGTGTATGACACATTTCACAAAGGCCATGCAGGGCAGGATTTCTGAACTTGCCAATTTACATCTGCTATAAACAGTGAACAACCACCGGCTTAACCTCTCTTTTAGTTGCTTATTAACCACTTTTAGGAAGAAATTCACCCAAGGCAATTTACAACAGGTATAACTTGAGATAACTTGCATTGTCCAAATGTGAGCATAATATGCATTAGTCCCTCCGAATTCTCATCATTTAAATATCTTTTCTGGCATGAGTAAGTTCCCTTATATCTCTTTTAATAAAGACAAACTATTTATTGAGTCTCCCTGCTGTGGCCTTGTCCTTCCTGAGTTCCTCTTTAACCTCATGGTCATTTAACAGTCCATTTGACATAGTGAACCTTTTTCTTGAAAGCTCATTTTTCAATAAGTTGGTAGTCTATAAGGTGTTGCATTCCTCTATCATTAATGGTCCAACTGACAACATCACAGGTTTCTTGCTTTGCTTATTTATTTAGCTAGCTAGCTAGCTGTATTTGTATACCGCCTTTCACCGGGTCAAAACAGTTTACAAAATCAAGGGGGAAATACAATGAGAGACATTATAACATAGGTAAAAAACGAGAGGGGACATCATCACTGGGGAGGTCCAAAAGGGAGTATTAATAAGGAGGGGTTGAAACAGTACAGCCATAATATTTTCGAAATGCCGGGTTTGTTGAGGGACTGATTGACCAGGATGGAATATGAACCTGGGGTCAGTTGGTGCTCGTTTGTTCGTTTCCTAGGTGGATGGTGAATAGGTGAGTTTTTAGTTGTTTCCGGAAGGAGGTGAGATCCTTGTTACCACGGATGTTGGTCAGAAGGGTGTTCCACAATGATGGGGCATATAAGTTAAAAGCTCGGTTGCAGGATTGTTGGTTAAATTTTGCTCATTCTTGTGATACTTCTAGTAGATCAGATGTGGGCTGCTGTGTTGGTCTTTTGGAGGTCAACCATGTTGGTAAGGTGCTCATATGTGTGGTTTGTTGTTGGTGGAATGCTTTGTGAATCAGAACCAGTGTTTTATATTTGATCCGTGCCTCAAGAGGGAGAAAGTGGAGGTCTGAAAATGGTTTTCTTATAGGTTTTTGTTTCTACAGCAAACGTCTTTTCACATTTTTTAAAATGTTTTGCATCTAACTTGCTGGTGCCCATGCTATTTCCTGTTTTCTTCTTTTGTATCCTTTTTATTTTGTGAGATAGTCTTTTAGCTGTAATACTTTCTTGACCTTTTAACCATGCCAGCTGTCATTTGGCTTTCCTTCTGCCTTTTTTAATATATTAACTGTGTTGGGTACATTTTGGGCTTCCAAGATGGTGTTTTTGAACATTGTCCATGCCTGGTGTAAACTTTTAACCTTTTCAGGTGCTTATTTTATGGACTTTTTATTATCATGTTCCTTATTTTCAGAGCTTCTCTTTTGAAAATTAAATGCTAGTGCAATAGCAGTATTAAGCTCATGCCTTTCCAGTAGTAGATCAAGGGAAGTTACAATCAGGTATTGCTCTGTCCCTGGAGGGCTTACAAACTAAGGGTGTACCTGAGGCAATGAAGAGTTAAGTGATTTGTCCAAGGCCACAAGGAGAATCAGTGGGATTTAAACCCTGGGCTTTCTGGTCCCAGGTTGCGGCACTAACCACTATGCTACTTTTCCACTACGCTGCCTTTACTCCAGTTGTAAAGTCAGTTTGATCATGTTGTGATCACTATTGTCAAGTGGCCCCAACACCAATACCTCTCACACTAAATCTCACATTCCACTAAAGGCTAGGGGGTATTTTAACTAAACGGCAGGTAAGGGAGAATATGTGCCGTTAGCACAGGCTATTGGCGCACTTGCTCCATTAACGCTGAAATAATGCTGCTTTAAAGTGCGGTAAAGGCCCCAGCAAAGTTAAGGATGCAGGGAGCAGAGGGTGGGCATGACTGGGGTGGGGAGTAGGCGGTTACAATGTATGCTCCCATACCACTGATTTCATAATCGCCTGAAAAGCCCTTTAATGCTGGGAACCCAATCACCGATTAAAACCTTGTGGAAAAGGTGTTTGTAGAGGGGTGAGAGACAATTTAAGGGTCAGCAATGTGATGCACTGTCAAGAGAGCCCAAGATAGTGATAGTAGTGCTCCATTAGCAGCAACAGCATGGTGCTCATGTGAGAAAGGGCACCATGCTGATGGTGTAAATGGGGCACAGGGGGTGGCACGGTGGTCATGCAGTGGGGGTGCTGGTGGATATGACAGTCTAGACAGCTGCCCGGGTGGCACAGAGGGGCTTAAGAAGATAAGTTCAGAATATATGCCATACTGTGTCAGACCAAGGTCCTTCAAGTCCACTATCATCTGTCCAATAGTGGCCAATAAAGGGGCAGGTACCTAGGTGGGTCCCCAAAGGACACCCATGGACAAAGAGTCCTGTATTTGGCCAAGCAGCTGATCCTCAGCGTCTCCCGAATAAACGTATAATGATGTTTCCTCCAGGACCGTGACCAAACCCTCCTGAAGCCCAGCTATATGAGAAGCTGTCACGACATACAGTATACTGCCACTGTGTGCCTGTATTGCCAATGTGTTGAATGACAAACTACAAAAGGGGACTGCTACTTCTGGAGAGAGATCTGCAATTGTAAGTATTTACTTCTGGGAATTTTTCTAAATCTTGGGGAAAAAGGAATTCTTTACATTAAAGCTGATTAATCTGTGAACCCAGTGTATTTGTTAAAATCAGTCAGGGCCTAGTAGCAGCAAAGAGCTTTAATTTAAATCCAATTGTAATATAACTTAGCATCAATGGGAAAATAGATTCCGTATTCTTTGAGCAATAAACTATTTCTAGAGACCTTTACAAAGAGGCTTTCTACATAAGGGGCAAGAGACCTGTGAAATTTTTTAAATAGGTGTTAAAGCCAGGTGGCAGGTCAAAGGGACATTTTGAAAGACTACCTCTATCCAAGCAAGGACTGTATTAATCACCTAGGAAATTGGTTACGGTTTACCTCAGAAGCACAGGCATAAATAGTTCAACCAGAGTTCTGTGATTCTCAGTCTTGAAGGACTACAAAAGGGGACTGCTACTTCTGAAGAGACATCAGCAATTGTAAGTATTTACTTCTGAGAATTTTTCTAAATCTTGGGGAAACAGGGATTCTTTATATTAAAGCTGATTAATCTGTGAACCCAGTGTATTTGTTAAATCAGTTAGGGCCTAATAGCAGCAAATAGCTTTCAGTTTAAATTTAAAACACAGAAGAGAGCTTTCTAGTTAAATTTAGACTCCAAGACTCCCTCTTTACAAGCAAGGGCTGTGGGATTCCCCCTGGAAATTGGTCACAGATTACCTTAGAAACACAGGACAGGGTATTGTGTAGCTTTTAATAATTCTTCTTTCCCTCCCTTCCCAATACCCACCCACCCCTGGGATAATCATAGCTTTATAGGGGCTTACACCTTTTAAAGGAAAGGAGGTGCCATATTCACTCTCAGGTGCAACTGTTTATCCTCATCAGGCATACATTAAGGACCTGAGATTAATTAAGCTTCGGGTGAACAGGGTACATTAAACATATTAGGTATAGTTTTATTAGTATAAGTATCCCAACAACCCTTAGTAAGTAAAGAACTTAAATATCTAAACACAACCTTAAAACTAAGATGCAGGCAGCAGTCAGCAGCCAGATGGGGGCTTTCCAGTCTTTTGCATTGAGTGTCACATGTATGATTTTCTCCCATTTGGTGAGGTGTCTTATGTGTGCACTAGGTGCCCCCAGGAACAAGTCCAATCTCTGGAGGCTAGAGTAGCAGACTTGGAGGATATAAGGAAGACAGAGAGGTACATAGACGAGACCTACAGGGATATAGTCCTGAAGTCCCACCTCCAGTCTGGCAGCATCCCTGTTGCAATGGAGGAGAGAGAGGTCAAGTGACAGGGCAGCATCAACCTGGTGTGGCAGGAAGGGAACATGTAGCTAGGACCTGTCCTTCAGGTGATGTAAAACCCTCTTGCACCAAGGAAGTTTCTACAGGGCCATGTGCCCAAGAGGAAAGGATTAGGACAGCCGTTATCGTTGGTGATTCGATCATTAGGCATATAGATAGCTGGGTGGCTGGTGGACATGAGGATTGCCTGGTAACATGCCTGCCTGGTGCGAAGGTAGTGGACCTCACGTGACACCTAGAAAAAGCTTTAGATAGTGCTGGGTAGGAGTCTGCTGTCTTGGTACATGTCGATACAAATGACAAAGGAAAATGTGGTAGGGAGATTCTGGAGGCTAAATTTAGGCTTTTAGGTAGGAAGTTGAAATCCAGAACTTCCAGGGTAGCATTCTCTGAAATGCTTTGGTTTCCATTGCAGTACCCAAAATGCAGGCAGAGCTCCATAGTCTCAATGTGTGGATGAGATGATGGTGCAAGGATGAGGGTTTTGGATTTGTTAGGAACTGGGGAACATTCTGGGGAAAGGAGGGGCTCTTCTGAAGGGATGGGCTTCACTTCAACTGGGATGTTACCAGGCTGCTGGTATTAACCATTAAAAAGGAGATAGAGAAAATTTTAAACTAGATAATAGGGGAGCGCCAACAGTCGCCCGAGAGTGCATGGTTCGAAACAATGTATTCTTGAAGGATACTACCAAAAGAATGAAGTTAGGGCATATCAGCAGAGAGGTTCCAATAAAGACTAAAGTAGCCCAAATGCCCTTGAGTACGGAGCACACAGAGCTTAAAGATTCCAAATTAGCCCTGCCTACCGATAAGCAGATTAATATGAATAAAATACAGTCCCTAAAATACTTGTATGCAAAGTCTGAAAAATAAGATGGGAGAGTTAGAATACATAGCACTAATTGAGAGGTTAGATATGATTGTCCTCCTTCCACCATATCTCTGAGATACCAACCAGTGGGACACTGTGATACCTGGGTAAAAACTATATCGTAATGATAGAGCTGATCAAATTGGTGAAGCGGTCGTGCTCTGTTAGAAAGGGCATTGAGTCACAAAGGATTCAAGTTTTGCAGGAAACAAAATTTGCTATAGAATCTCTATGGATTGAAATTCCATGTAAAAAGGGGAAGGCGATGGCAGTGAGGGTGTACTATCAACCGCATGACAAGAATGAATAAACGGATGATGAAATGTTCAAAGAAATCAGGGAAGCTAACAAAAATTACAGCACAGTAATAATAATGGGTGATTTCAATTACCCCGGTATTGACTGGGTACTAGGGGAATAAAATTTCTAAATGAAATAAATGACTGCTTCTTGGAGCCGCTGGTTCATGAACTGAACAGAGGGGAAGCCATTTTGGACCTAGTCCTTAGTAGAACAGCAGATCTAGTGCAAGAGATAAGGGTGTTGGGGCCACTTGGCAATAGTGATCATAGCATGATTGTGTTTGATTTAATTAATGGAGGAGGGATGGTAAGGAAATCCACAGTACTACCTTTTAACTTCTGAAAGGGAGACTATGATAAAATGAGTAAAAAAGTAAAAAAAAAACTAAAAGGAGAAGTTGCAAAGGTTAAAGACTTACATCAAGCTTGGGTGCTGTTTAAAAATACTATCTTGGAAGCGCAGACCAGCTGTATTTGACAATTTAAGAAAAGTAGAAGGAAGTCCAAAAGACTGCCAGCATGGTTTTAAGTGAGGTCAGAGAGGCTGTTGTTGCCAGAAAAGCAACTTTCGGGAAATGGAAAAAAGAGCCAAATGACGAAAACTGGAAATAGCACCAGCATTGGCAAGTTAAATGCAATGCATTGATAAGGCAGGCAAACAGAGAATTTGAGAAGAAGCTTGCTGTGGAAGAAAAAACGGGTAATAAAGACTTTTTCAAGTACATTTGTAGCAAAAAAACCTGTGAGAGAGTCAGTTGGACCATTAGATGATAGAGGGGTAAAAGTGGCATTAAGAGGGGACAAGGCCATAGCAGAGAGACTGATCAAATTCTATGCTTCAGTCTTTACTGATGAAGATGTAGGGATGTTACCCATGACTGAAGTGGTATTTAAAGGTGATATTGTGGAAGAATTGAAAGAAATATCGATACACCGGGAAGATGTATTACAACTATTTGATAAACTGAAGAGTAGCAAATCACCTGGACTGAATGGTATACATCCAAGGGTGCTGAAAGGACTGAAATATGCAATTGCAGATCTGCTATTTGTAGTCTGTGAACTATCATTAAAATCATCTGTAATAACTGAACATTGGAGGATGGCCAATGTAATGCCAATTTTTAAAAAGGGTTCCAGGGGTGATCTGGGAAACTACAGACTGGTGAGCCTGACGTCAGAACCAGGAAAAATGGTAGAAACCATAATAAAGAACAAAATTACTGAACATGTAGATCCGGGGTCTCAAACACGCGGCCTGCGAGAGAGCTTTGTGCGGCCCGCGACGGAGGGAAACAAAAAAAAAAACCCCTGGCTTCTGCTGCTGCCGCTGCCGCCGTGGCAGCGGCAGAATCAACTGTCAATTTAAAAAAAAAACTGGCTTCTGCTGCTGCTGCTGCAGCCGTGGCAGCAGCAGAATCAGCTGTCCTGCGGCCCCTTCCTCTCTGCCCGGAAGAGCCCTGAGTCTGTCCATCAGCGGCGGGCTTTTCAAGCCGCGAAGAGAGTATTTCCCTCTCGCACGGCTTGAAAACGCTTAAGCTGCGCGAGAGGGAAATACTCTCTTCGCGGCTTGAAAAGCCCGCCGCTGATGGACAGACTCAGGGCTCTTCCGGGCAGAGGGGAAGGGGCTGCGGGACAGCTGATTCTGCTGCTGCCACGGCTGCAGCAGCAGCAGCAGAAGCCAGGTTTTTTTTTAAATTGACAGGTTATTCTGCCGCTGCCACGGTGGCAGCGGCAGCAGCAGAAGCCAGGATTTTTTTTTTTAATTTTATTTACTTGGGCTGATGGGGGGGGGGGTTAGGACTGTAAATGGGCTGATGGGGGTTAGGAAGGACTGGAGGTGGGCTGATGGGGGGAGTTAGGACTGGTAATGAGCTACGGAGGGGCTAAGGCTGAAATGGGGTAATGGGGGTTAGGACTGGAAGTTGGCTAATGGCAGCGGGGGGGGGGGGGTAGGACTGGTAATGGGCTATGGTCGGGGCTAGGACTGGAAATGGGCAGATGGGGGTTAGAGCTGGAGGTGGGATGATTGGTGGGTTAGGACTGGTAATGGGCTATTGTGGGGCTAAGAATGAAAATGGGGTGATGGGAGGGTTAGGACTGGAAGTGGGCTGTTGGGGGGCTTAGGACTGGTAATGGGCTATGGGGGGGGCTAGAAATGGTAATGGACTGGGGGAGGTTGCTAGGACTAGAAATGGGCTTAGTGGGGGGGAGCTAGGACAGGAAATGGGCTGATGGTGGGGCTAGGATAGGACTGGAAATGGGCTGATGCGGGGACTAGAAGGGAGCGGATGCTGGGTGGGGCTGGAACTAGAAGGGAGCTGATGTTGGGGGAGGATTAGAATGGGATGGAGCTGGGAGAGTGAAATGGAGAGGGGAAAAATATTTTGTGTGGGAGGGAAGAAAAATCTACAATTGGCCGGGTATTGGGAGAGTAAGTGGGGATTGAGGATGGAGGGGTAAAATTTGAGTGGATGAAATAGGAATGAGGAAGGAGCAAAAGGAGAAAGATTAGTATGTTAAAGCAGATGTAGAGAGAGAATGGATAAAAAACTAGAAAAGAGAAGAAAGGACAAATGGACAGCAGACAATGGAGAGTTAGCAGAAGACATGAAGAAACCAGAAGAAAGTGGCTGGAACAATTGCAACTGAAAATAATGCACAAAAGGTAGAAAATATCTATTTTGAATTTATTAACTGGAATATGTCAGCTCTGGGAAATGTGCATCATTAACGTCTGCGCTTTGTATGGTAACATTATGCAAATATTTATGCAAATGAGGCCCCGCGTCTTATGCAGCCCGCGGGTTACTTTACAAGTCCTCATTTGGCCCTCAAAGCAATTTGAGTTTGAGACCCCTGATGTAGATAGTCATGGCTTAATGGGAGACAGCCAACATGGCTTTAGACAAGGAAGATCTTGTCTTACTAATCTGTTATGTTTTTTGAAGGTGTGAATAAACAGGTAGACAAAGGTGAGTTTGTTGATATAGTGTATCTGGCCTTTCAGAAAGCTTTTGACAAGGACCCTCATCAGAGACTTTTGTCAAAACTAAAAAGTCATGGGATAGGAGGCAGTGTACTATTGTGGATCAGGAACTGGTTAAAAGATAGAAAGCAGAGGGTAGGGCTAAATGGCCAATTTTCCCAGAGGAGAAAGGTGAATAGTGGTGTACCCCAGGGATCTGTGTTGGGTCTGCTGCTTTTTGACATATTCATAAATGACCTGGAAAAGGGAATAACGAGTGAGGTTATCAAATTTGCAGATGACACAAAACTAATTAAAGTTGTTAAAACCCATGAGAATTGTGGAAAATTGCAAGAGGATCTTGATAAATTGGAAGACTGGGCATCCAAATGGCAGATGAATTTTAATGTGGACAAGTGCAAAGTTATGCACCTAGGAAAGAACAACCCAAACTATGGTTACACAATGCAAGGTTCCACATTAGGAACCACCACCCAGGAAAAAGATTTAGGCGTCATCATGGATAACATGTTAAAACCCTCGGCCCAGTGTGCAGCTGCAGCCAAGAGAGCAAATAGAATGCTAGGTATCATAAGGAAAGGAATGGAAAATAAAACAAAGGATATTATAATGCCTCTGTATCATTCCATGGTGTGACTGCACCTTGAATATTGTGTGCAATTTGGGTCGCTGTATCTTAAAAAGGATATAGTATTATTAGAAAAGGTACAGAGAAGAGTCACCAAAATGGTAAAGGGGATGGAAGAGAGGCTAAAAAGGTTAGTATGTTTTTTGTTTAAATTTATAACCTGTTTAGGAGTTGATGGGGTAATTTAAAAAAAATTAATTTCTGCATTCTCTATATTTAAAGGCACCTGGGATACTCCTAGATCCTTTACAATCTGGTTTCCGTCCCCTACATTCTACCAAAACTGCTCTTACCAAAGTCGCCAATGATTTGTTTCTGGCTAAGTCCAAAGGCTTTTATTCTGTCCTCATTCTTCTGGATCTCTCTGCTGCCTTTGACACCGTTGACCACAATCTTCTTCTTATCACCCTGTCTTCACTCGGTTTCAAAGGCTCTGTACTTTCTTGGTTCTCCTCCTATCTCTCCCATCGCTCTTTCAGTGTGTACTTCGGTGGCTCCTCCTCTTCTTCTACCCCTTTACCTGTGGGTGTACCTCAAGGTTCTGTCTTAGATCCGCTCCTCTTCTCTCTCTATACCCAATCCCTTGGTGCCCTTATCTCTTCCCATGGCTTTCACTATCATCTCTACGCTGACGACTCTCAAATCTACCTCTCTATGCCTGTTATCTCTCCTGAAATTCATGCTAAGATCTCGGCCTGACTCTCTGACATTGCTTCCTGGATGTCCTACCGCCGCTTGAAGCTGAACATGGTCAAAACTGAACTCCTTGTCTTTCCCCCTAATGCCTCCCCTCCTCCTTCCCCTTTCTCAATCTCTGTGGATAACTCTGTTATCCTTCCTGTCTCTTCGGCACGGAACCTTGGTGTTATCTTTGACTCATCTCTCTCCTTCTCTTTACATATCCAAAACATTGCTAAAACATGCCGTTTCTTTCTTTACAATATCTCCAAGATTCACCCTTTTCTCTCTGATAACACTATTAAACTGATTGTCCGCTCTTTAATCACCTGATTGTCCGCTCTTTAATCACCTCCTGCCTTGATTACTGTAACCTTCTCCTTGCTGGCCTCCCTGCTAACCACCTCTTTCCTCTCCAGTCTATTCAACATTCTGCAGCTCGTCTGATTTTCCGTCAGTCCTCATTTTTCACACATTACTCCTCTTCTCATGTCACTTCACTGGCTCCCCATCCGCTTCCGCATCCAGTTCAAACTCCTCCTTCTAACCTATAAATGTATTCATTCTTCTGCCCCTCATTACCTTTCATCCCTCATCTCTACCTACGCCCCCTCTCGCCTACTCCGCTCATCTAATTGTCTTCGTTTATCTATGCCTTTTACTTATACTGCTAATTCT
This sequence comes from Ichthyophis bannanicus, assembly GCA_033557465.1. NCBI lineage: Eukaryota > Metazoa > Chordata > Amphibia > Gymnophiona > Ichthyophiidae > Ichthyophis > Ichthyophis bannanicus. The sequence continues at coordinate 294,751,883 of CM066034.1, forward strand.
AGACTTCGCTCCTTTCAACTGGCTGCACCTTTTTCCTGGAATTCTCTACCTCTCTGTCCGCCAAGCCTCCTCCCTGGCCATCTTCAAATCCAAATTGAAATCCCATTTCTTCACTATTACTTTTTGTTCCTAACTCGTCCTTTCTTGTTCTCTCCATAAACATTTATTCTTGTCTTGTTAATTGTTATTTATATTATCTAATTTATTTCATATTTTGTCTTGACTAGATTGTGAGCTCTAACGGGCAGGGACTGTCTCTTTTTATGTTTGTACAGCGCTTCGTATGTTGCAGCGCTTTATAAATGCTTAGTAATAATAATAATAATAATAAATACTTTTATATTTATTGCAACCGCTCTATCGGATGCCCTAACTTCCTTGTTTTGATGCTATTTTTCAAAGATACTTCACTCTGAACTATGTGCTTTTGAGCAGACGTTGGCCACTGTGGAATGGGCAATGTGAAAGGCATGGTTTAAAAAGCTGGCAGCAATTCCTAAGTTGCACTTAATGAGTGGTGTGCTTATGTTAGATGCTGTAGCCAGGGCCGGCCCGTCCATTGAGCGAGAATGTTTTTTACACAGGGCCCCGCATTTCAGGGGTCCCCGCGCAAAGAACATTCCGCTTTAAATCGAGTGTCCCACGGGGCCCCCCCTGCCCGGCAGAGCACTCCCTCCCTCCCTGCCTGCTTGCCTCAGTCCCTCTCCGCTTCGGCTTTCAGAGCCGTGAAGGGAGAGCTTCTCCCTCGCGACTCTGTTAAGCCCGCCGTGGCAGCTGGGAAATTTCCCATAAGCCCCAGTGGGCTTAACAGAGCCGTGAGGGAGAAACTCTCCCTTCGTGGCTCTAAGCCGAAGTGGAGAGGGACTGAGGCAAACAGGCAGGCAGGCAGGCAGGGAGGGAGGGAGGGAGGGAGTGCTCTGCCGGGTAGAGGGGGCCCCATGGGACACTCGATTCTGCTGCTGCCACGGCGGCAGCAGCCAGCTTTTTTTTTTAGTTTTAATTTTCCCTGGGCTGATGGGAGGGAGGGGGGTTAGGACTGGTAATGGGCTGGAGGGGGGTTTAGGACTTCAGGTGGGCTGATGGGGTTAGGACTGGTAATGTGCTGTGGGCTGAGGGGGGGGTTAAGACTGGTAATGGGCTATGGGGAGGCTAGGACTGGAAATGGGCTGATGGGGGAGTTAGGACTTGAGGTGGGATGATGGAGTTAGGACTGGTAATGTGCTGTGGGCTGATGGAGGGTTAGGACTGGTAATGTGCTGTGGGCTGATGGGGGGGGGTTAGGACTGGTAATGGGCTATGAGGGGGCTAGGACTGGAAATGGGCTGATGGGGGAGTGTTAGGAGTGGAGGTGGCCTGATGGGGTTAGGACTGGTAATGTGCTGTGGGCTGATGGAGGGGTTAGGACTGGTAATGGGTTGGGGGGTTGCTAGGACTGGAAATGGGCTGAGTGGAAGGGGAGGCTTGAACTGCAAATAGCTGATGGGGATGGGGGCATGGAAATGGGCTGAGTGGAAGGGGGCTTGAACTGCAAATAGCTGAAGGGGAGGGGGGCTTGGAATGGAAATGGGCTGAGAGGGGAGGAAGCTAGGGCTGGAAATGGGCTGAGTGGGGGGAGCTAGGACAGGAAATGGACTGATGGAGGGGCTAGGATAGGACTGAAAATGGGCTGTTGGGGGAGCTAAGATTGGAAATGGGCTGTGGTGGGGGCTTGGATTGAAATGGACTCATGGAAGGGCTAGAACTGGAAGTAGGCTCATAGGGGGCTTGGATTGAAATGGGCTGAGTGGAGGGGAGCTAGGATTTGACATGGGCTGATGATGGGGCTAGAAAAGGACTAGAAATGGGCTGATGGGGGGTTGGGATTGGAAATGAGCTGATGGAGGGACTCTGATAGGACTGGAAATGGACAGGGGAGCTAGGACTGGAAATGGGCTGATGGGGGGCTAGGACTGGAAATTGTCTGAAGCAGGGACTAGAAGGGAGCGGATGCTGGGTGTGGCTGGAACTAGAAGGGAGCTGATTTGGGGGGAGGATTAGAATGGGATGGGGCTGGGAGAATGAAATGGAGAGGGGAAAATATTTTCTGTGGGAGGGAAGAAAAATCTCCAATTGGCCGGGTATTGGAAGAGTATGTGGGGATTGAGGATGGAGAGGTAAAATTTGAGTGGATGAAATAGGAATGAGGAAAGAGCAAAATGAGAAAGATTGGTATGTTAAAGCAGATGTAGAGAGAGAATGGAAAAAAAACTAGAAGAGAGAAGAAAGGACAAATGGACAGCAGATGATGGAGAGTTAGCAGAAGACACGAAGAAACCAGAAGAAAGTGGCAGGAGCAATTGCAACTGAAAAAAAATACACAAAAGGTAGAAAAATATCTCTTTATTTTGAATTTATTAACTGGAATATGTCAGCTCTGGGAAATGTGCATCATTAACGTTTGTGCTTTGTTTATTAGAAGAGGAAATTAATTTATAGTTTTATTTCTACAGTGTTGTTGTACATTCCAAGTTTGGCTTTTGGGGTTCCCAGTTTAATTATTGTCTTCCTTTTTCTAAATTGTGATTCCTTGTTTGGTGATGGTCTATGTTCTGTATGTGTAACTGAGCTAAGGTATTCTGTTTATGTAGTTGCATTTGATATTGCCCTTGTTCTCTTTCCCCAGTAGGTCATGTATTTTTATTCTCTGAAATGTATTGGTTTAATATTTGCAGTGTTGCCTCTTGATAGGTAGGGTCAGGTGCTTTGTGAGTCCTGGTAGTGGTGTTACGATACAGTGGGTTTGCTATGGGTTCTAAATGGGCAGTGTTTGTAATAGTTCCTAATGTGCCTGGCGGTTGGCACTGGATTATAGTAATGTAGAAATCTTTTAGTCTTTCTTTATCCATACACTCATTAAGAGGCATGTTTACTAAAAGTTAGTGTATGGTAATATTATGTAAATGTTTATGCAAATGAGGTCCCTTATGCAAATGAGACCCACGCCAAGTCTCCGCACATGGCCCCGCACCCCCCTTGGGCCGCCCCTGGCTGTAGCCCAGGCATGTCCAACAGGTAGATCGTAATCTACCTGTAGATCACGGAGGGGTCAGAGGTAGATTCGCCAGCCCCACTTGGCTCCATCTCTCCAGCAGCTCGCCCCGTCGCTAGGAGAGAGCTCGTGCCGGCAGGTTGTCTGGCGAGTGCTTGCTGCCGTTCCTGATCCTTTGCCTGTCTTTTTTCCCTGCCTGCAGGAATCTTGCCTGCGGGTGTATTGGGGGTGCTTGTTGTTTTCGTGCCAATAGTTTGTGGGTACCCCAGGGGGCTGCTGCCCGTGCCCCTTGAAGAGACGCCACAGGCCCGGCATCATACCTGGTCTCCTGCCTCTCAGAATCACCCATTCCTGCCTCCACCCCAACACCCCTTAGAAGTGTTTTATATACCGGGCGATATCCATTCACCCAAGCTTTACCTGAATACACTTACCATATTAGTTGTGTCGTGTGCTGGTCATTGGTTGCTTTATAGTTCGCTTTCATTAAACATTTTTGGGCAGACACAACAAAGTGTCAAGAATTTGGTGATTTTGGCGGGCTTTTCAAATTTTGTTCTAACTTGCCTATGCCTTGCCTTCAAATTGGTTCAAACCACTGTGATTTTTGCTTTCCTCTGCAATTTTATTTTGCCTAGCCTTTGCATTGATTCTACACTATGTGCAGAATTTATTAAATTGCGTGTGGTGGTATTTGAACATGTTTGGCGGTATTTGATTTTATCTGGTTTGCTGGACAGGTGTTTGAGTTTTTTTGATGATTGTTTAGTGGTATTTACTGGTGCCAGTATGATGAATTCTTATTTTTACTTTTAGAACTGCATGTGTGGTTTTGGCATCTCCAGTCCTTGTATTGCACATCATTCAGAGGTCTTCAGTTGCTGTTGATCTTTAATACTTTGGGACAGTGACAGTTTTGGACCAGGTTCAGCCAGTGTTTATACTAACTTAGCAGATTTGGCCTTCTTACATCCAGCCACCCCAGTACTACGAAGATCAGTGTTCCAAAGAAGAGCAAAACCTACTACTTTCATGATGAATGGGAAATGGACTACTTCTTCATCATGGTGAAAGACAAATGTTGTTGTCTAATTTGTAATGCCCCAGTATCCTTACCCAAAAACGGTAATCTGGAATGTCATTATAAGGCTCTGCATAGCAATAGGTTTGATGATGAGTTCCACCCAAAAGTGAAATTCGTAAACTGAAGCTCAAAGAACTTAAATTGAAATTGGCTACTCAGCAACAGTTGATGGCAAAGCCAAGGTCACATTCAGTCAATGCAACCATAGCATCCTTCAAGGTCAGCAACCTGATCGCAAAGAAATGCAAACCTTTCACTGAAGGGGAATTTGTAAAAGATTATTTTCTTGAAGCAGCTGACAATCTTTTTGAAGGATTTAAAAATAAGAAAGAGATCATAGCTGCTATTCAAGATGTACAATTGTCAAGAAACACCATTGTGCGGCGAATAGAAAAGATGTGTGGAGACACAACTGAACAATTGTTGGAGGATGTTTCAAATTGTGTTGCTTTCTCACTCCAACTGGATGAATCTACAGACATAAGCCCAGTTACTAGTCTTTATCTGGATGATTTTTGGAAGACTTCAGTGTTAAAGAAGAACTACTTGGAATGATTTCTTTAAAAGGGAGAACTACCAGTCAGAAAATATTCAGTTCTTTCCATTCTTTTGTGAGAAAGTGTAATCTTCCATTGCATAGAATTGTTTCCATCACTACTGATGGAGCAAGAGCAATGACAGGTGAGGTTAACGGTTTCATAGCCCTCTGTAGACAGCATGACGACTTCCCATATTTCCTTTCTTACCACTGCATCATTCACCAGCAAGTTTTGGCAAGCAAGAGACTCAATACAAAGACTGTCATGGACATCACTTTCAAAATTGTAAATTCAGTTTGTGGAAGATCACTTCAAAGATGGCTTTTCAATCTTACTCTTGATGAAGGGGCAGCAGAAATCATTTTGCACCCAGATGTAAGGTGGCTAAGTAGGCACAAATTTCTGCAAAGATTCTGTGATTTGCTGAATGAAATAAGAAGTTTTTTGAAGGAGAGGGGAGATGACCAAGCAGAGTTGGAAGATGAGGAGTGGTTATGTGATGTGGCATTTCTCGCATTTGACTTTACAGGCAAGCTAAGTGATATGAACCTTGAACTACAAGGTAAAAACAAATGCATTGGCGAGATGATGAGTGCAGTTTCATCCTACAAGAGCAAATTTGAGCTAATGATGACTGACCTTGCAAACAACACTTTTGATCATGTTCCTAATGCGCAGGACCATCTGGGACAATATCCAAATTTTGTTTTTCAGAACGAGAAGCATGTGACAGAAATCTGTTCTGTTATCCAGGAATTTGAAAATAGATTCTGTGACTTCCAAAAAATTGGAACAGTTGTGGAGTACTTGTCATACCCATTCAAAGTGATGTGGACATTAAAGAAACTGCAACTGCTATCAGTAAAAATTACTCATTGAACAAGCCATCTTTAAGGTGAAACAGAAGCTTTTGTTGAGGTGTGAAGTGTGAATAATTTATTAAAATAAAGAAGATTGTTGGGCATGGCGGTGTAGTAGCTGTTCCATTTGGACATCGACATGTGCTGGAGTTTGGAGACCTTGCAGATAAGTGATTACTAATTCTGTAATGAATGTATGGAAGATTTTTATTTATGAAGTTCTTTAATTTTTCTTCAGGTTATTGTATTGGTGGTCCTGATCTTCCAGGCTCATGTGGAAGTACAGACGCTTTGTAATTGGTGTTGTGTAGTTGTAGTTTTATATACTGTATTATAAGAATCCTTAAAATTACTTTTTTGGATGTAATTTAATTAATTGATGTGAGTACTGTGTAATTGAAATTGGGTAAAAAGAAGGCTAATGACCTGTGATGTAAGTGTCTGCTTTAACCCTATGGTGATTGATTTCACCACATGTAGGGGCAAGGCCATCCTGGGGTATTTATTGCCTTATATACTATGTATTGAAGTGTAGCAGTTATTCAAAAGCTCTTTTGAGTATAATTGGTGGGTATTGTGATTTACTAAGGGTCTTTTTTATTTAGATGCACAAAACTAACCCATTTGGAGAAATTGTCCTGAGTCAATCCATTGTGCTGAGAGTGCACTGAACTTAATAAGATCTTCATATAGGTGCTTTAGAGTTACTGCTTATACAGCCCATTTGGGGCCACATGAACTGGACCACCTGGACAAACAACATGGATGTTATGCTGCAAAGCACTCTGGACATGACATTCCTGAGCTTACAGCCTGTCAAGCTCCATGTTTGAGGAATGAAACAGCCATTATTCTTTGTTCTAACTGTATAGGGCAGAGGAGCAAACATCCAGGCTTTCTCAGTCATGCAAACAACTTTGAAGATCTTGGGAAATATAACAATGTTGTGAACCAGCCTGAACTAGTATTGGGAAACAGACCATCTTCATCTGCATCTCATCTTTTGTCATGGGCCACTATGTACATCTGGCTGCCATGTGATAGAAACTCTCTGATTTGCTCAGCAAGAAATGTGAGCACTGTTCCAACTAATCAGCATATGCCCTGCTAATAGCTTAGCACAAGTCATAAAATGTTGTGATGACAAAGACTTTGCATTTGTAATAGTGCTTTTTGCCATTGTTTATGTCACATTGGGCCCGATTTTTATCCCGACGTACAAATGAGATCACGATTCTGATCCTGCGGGGCATGTTTAGCCCCATGGGATCAGAATCACGAACAGGCATGTACGTGCAGGCCGGGACTGATGTACAGCCACAGCCCGGCTAACTCAGCCAGGGCTTTTGAATGGAGCCACGGTGCCATGGCGTCCTGTTGCCATGGCACCGTGACTCCATTTAAAGCTGCAATGCCAGTTGCCTTCTAAAAAGTTAATTCCCCACAGCCCAACCCCCGATCCAGCCTCCTAAGGCCAGAAGGGCCGTGGGGAATTAACTCTGTTCCCCCAGCCCCTTCTGCGCTCCGGGACGCTTAAAAAAGCTTGACCAGGGGAGTTATTCCACCTTGGTGGTGGAATAACTTGGCTTGGCCATTTCGCCAGCCCTGGACATACAGGGCCAACATTAGAATTTACCCTGTATGTCCAGGGCAGGTGACTGCCCACTGCCCGCCCACTCTTCACCCCTGGGTCGCCTCTTCCCCGCCCCCATCTATCTTCCCCGCACAACTGGCCGGGAAGTTAGACAGGAGGGGAAAGCTGGCACAAATAGTGGGGATGGATGTCCATCCCTGCTATTCGTGCCTCAGAATAACCTCCATTGCTTTTGGCCACTGGGTGTGCCATCAAAGGCTTTGTCCACCATTACGTTTAGGGATAACACCAAAGATCTCTGCAGGCACCTTAAGTGTTCTGTGCTTTCTCTTCTAATCCCTTACACACCACTGAAACCTTTATGTAGGCTTATACTCAGCTTGCCTGTGAACATAAGGCTGGAGCTATCATGGGGAATAAATCCTGCCTCACCCATGGAACAGCGCCTTGAGCTGGCCACCTCCCATATGAGGCCATGATTTTATTTTTTTCCTTATCTCAAGGTTAAATAGAGTAATAATTTTTTATTCTGCTAAGAATGAGATAGATCATGTGAAGAGTGAGAAAGATCATGTGATATGATGGTGGTTTTGTTTCATTAAGGAAATTTTTGGGTTTACATAAGATTATTGCTATTATTATTAAGGTGAAAAAGCAAAAACGGCCAAAATGGATGACGGAAGAAACTCTGAAAATTGCCCAGAAACGCAGAGAAGCTAAAGCCAGAGGAGAAAGAAAGACAATCACAGAAGTCAGAGATTTCCAATGTGCAGCAAGACAGGACAAGGAAAAGTACTACAAGGAAAAGCACTTGCAAGGAAATAGAAGCAGAAACTATTAGAGGACGAACAAGATTGGCTTTCCTAAAGCTATGAGAGTTAAAGAAAAAGTTCCAGCCTCGAATTGGAATGTTACAAGATGCTCAAGGTTCTATGTTGAGTGATGCTGAGAGGATCAAGAAAAGGTGGAAGGAATATACAGAGTTTTTATATGATAAAGATCAAGTGGACCAACAGCCGTTTCAACCTGTACCTTATGACTGGGAATCATTGGTGATGAAAGAAGAAGTTGAAGCAGCATTGAAAGCCTTATCAAAGAACAAAGCACCAGGCATTGATAGCATTCCCATAGAAGTATTGCAGCAATCTGATGCAGCTGTTACCGTACTCACAAGGCTCTGCCAAGAAATATGGAAGACAACATCATGGCCAACTGACTGGAAAGATCTGTGTTTATACCAATACTAAAGAAAGGTGATCCAACTGACTGTGGAAATTATCACACAATCGCTCTGATCCCACATGCCAGCAAGATTCTACTGAAGATTATTCAAAAGAGACTACAACCATACCTGGAACAAGAACTACCTGAAGTGCAAGCAGGGTCCAGGAAAGGGCGAGGAACGAGAGACATCATTGCGGATGTGAGATGGATCCTTGAAAAGACTAAAGAATACCAAAAGGATATCTATTTGTGCTCAGCCGTGCAACAGGCATGATAGCCTCGGGTTTTGGCCCCCCCCACCCCTTTCCTCCCCCCTCCCCCCCCTACCCAATAAGTCCACGCTTCTCAATAGATTCTTTCAACAAAATGTTTCCATTTATTTATTTACAATGGTTATTAACAGCCCCAGAAAACTGTTGGCCACAGCATGCACATAACACTCAGCAAAACACTGTATCCAATTCCTTTCCTTCCGCCCGCTCGAGAGATACAGCCAATATCCCATGGGTCCTTTAAATGTCAGGAGGAAAAACAGACGTGAAAGCTTTCCTCAGTCCTTAGTCTTCTCCATCTCTTTCCGTCACCCAGCTGTTACGCCTGCCGTTCAAGCAGGCTTGGCAACCTTTCTTGCTATGCCCCCCTTTTGCCCGCCGTCAAAGCGAGGCTGGGGGGCCTCTGCGCTGTGTTCTTGTGACCCGTTCCATCTCTCCGGGGGCAGGTCCAGGTTTCTCTCCTGCCACTCTCCCCCTTTACTTAAAGCCTAGGCTGTGTTCTCTCTCACCGGGTGCGTTTTTTCTGCCAACCCCGCCAACAGCGACTCCTCGCTTGTTGCCGGGGCCCCACTTATCAACATGCAGCTGTGGCCAACAAATACTTCTGCCATACCCGCTCAACCGCATCTTGCAAGGTGCATAGAAAAATGTCCATCCCTATGTCCGACAAGTGTACACCGTCTGCTCGATACAATCCCGGGCATCTCTCTTCTATTAGGTCATGTTTGATGCTGTCGCCCCCCATAGTCCCCATGAAGCGGGCCATCCACCTGTTCACTTTTTGCCTCGTCTTTTCTACCGCCTTGTGCGAAATCTCACCCCTCCACACACGCCGCGGTATGATGTGAGACCATGCCAGGCGTCCCAGGAAATGTGTTTGCCAGCGTCCGCATGTCGCTTTGCATCTTTTTGGTGAGCTCAACGCTGCGTGTGGCCGCGAGGTCGTTGCCCCCCAGATGGATCATGATCAACACTGGGTTCCTGGTCACACCTTTCCTTTGTAGCAGGAGCGGCACTAGCTGGTCCCACAGCATACCTCGTCGTCCGAGCCACACCACATTAACTTCCGTGCTTGGGAAACCCAAATTCAACCCTTGTGGCCTGTCCTGAGTCCGCCTTTGCGCCCAGTGAACAAATGAATGGCCGCATATCCACGCTTCGCGGGGCCAATGGCGGGGACTTGTTCCTACATTGGATCACAACAGAAAGATATGGTTACATCAGCACTATCCGGACCATAAGCAGCACACCCCATTACACAACATTACTTCCACCCCCCATTACATAACATTACTTCCCCATGCCATAAGTTTAATTTGATTTTTTTTTATTTTTTTTTTATATATCCACTTTCTTCATTCCGCTGGACGTATATACAATTTGTATCTGTCCGAGCGCCATCGTCCTATATTCATTATCTGTGCTCCGGACATCCCCATGCTGGCCGCCGTTGAAGTGGCTCCAATACGAAAGGAGTGCGAGCCGTATAAGCCTGCATCCCGTCCTGTTCACTCTATTGCTAGCTTGAGTACTTTGATGAATTGAAAACGTGACAGGGGGGCGCCGTTTGCGTGCATGAACCATTGCTTGCTCGCGTGTGCCCGTAGCTGTTGATAGGCCAAAGCATTTCCGCGCGGGCATGAGGGGTCATTGCGCAGCGCCGACCACACGACCTGAGCCCCTTTTCCGGCCGTGTCCATTTTGGATCTGCGCAAGTGCAGCACTATGGCCTCCGTGAGTATGCTCACGTCGCGTTCTTCCATACCGCCACAAGTCGCCCCGTACCCTGCGGATGAGGAAGCGACTAGCTCCCCTACCCGAAATGCTCCGTAAAAGGCCCAGGAAAAGGCACATCTAAAGAGCCTGGCTTCGTACTCGTCATAACACACTTGGCTGGTGGTCACCATCAGTTGTTGGAGCATCTGATGCGTGATTGGGCGGCGTTGGTCTACCCTTCGGGGCTGCCCGAAGGACCAGCCTCTCATCACCTTCTTAATGATAAACTCCGCCGTTGGGCTCCTCTTACCCATGGCCTTTGCAAAGAATGATATTGCAGCTAAGCAGGCTTGCACTGCTGCTTTTGTGTGGCCACTGCTTTTGCAATGCAAAATCCATCTCAGAAGCATTGCTACTTCAAATCTGTCTTCTTGGTATATTCTGGCTTCATTGCAAAAGGTTTGGTACATTTCCCATGCTGCGATGTACTTTCTCCGTGTCTGCACTGCTAGGGAGTCTAAGGGGAGCTTCCATACTTCGGCGGGCCATACTTCCAGACTTGCTCGGGGACCGCTGTCTTGAATGCGTCCGCCTCGGGCGCCAGTTGGCGGAAAAGCCTGGTCTTACAACGAGAAAGAGCGTCGGCAATGTTATTTGTTTTGCCTTCGATATGCTCTGCCTTAAGGGTTATGTTATGCACCAGGCATAGCGACACTATTTTCCTTAATAGTGCCCCTACCCTAGGCGTCTTGGCTCTCATCCTGTTCACTGCCCATACCACAGCTATATTATCGATATGGACAGTGATAGCTCTGTTAGCGAGCCCTGGTGCCCAGATACATAAGGCTACCATAAGCGGGAACAGCTCCAAGAACGTGATATCCTTGGTGGTCCCTTCGGCTCGCCATTCCCTGGGCCATACCTCTGAGCACCACGCCCCTCTATAGTAGATGCCGAATCCGATCCCCCCCGAAGCATCGGTGAAGAAGTCTAGTTCAGCATTAGACACCGTGGCTGCTTGCCAAAAGGCAAGGCCGTTGAAGGTGCGGAGGAATTGCATCCAGACCAGCAGGTCTTCTCGTATTTCTTTGGTAACTCGGATGCGATGGTGTTTTTTTGTTATCCCTCTCGTTGCCCATGCCATGCGGCAGCAAAAAACCCTTCCCATTGGCATTACCCTGCACGCAAAGCATAGCAAGCCTAGGGTAGCCTGAAATTGTTGTAGCGTCGCCTTTCACTGACTGTGAAGCAGCTGCAGATCGTTTCTCAACTTCATCACCTTATCCGCTGGCAGGCGAGACCTCTGTGCCGGCACATCCAACTGTATACCTAGGAAGGTGATGATCCCTGTTGGGCCAGCGGTCTTTTCTTTTGCCAACGGGATCCCAAACAACTGTGCCATCTGCTCAAAGATACCTAAGATCCTTTTGCAGTCCTCATGGTCTCTTCCTATAAACAGGAAATCGTCCAGATAGTGAACCACTGTATTGGGGCCCGCGAGGTCCTCGACCACCCAGTGTAGGAAGGAACTAAATTGTTCGAAATATGCACATGATACAGCACATCCCATGGGCAGACATTTATCGTAGAAGAATTCCCTGGTGTACTGGCAATAGCCGGAACGCTGACTCTATGTCAGCTTTTGCCAACTGCGTCAGCTGTCCCTTACTTCGAATGAGCATAATTGCCTGGTCAATGGTCGCATATTTGACCGAGCATAATGCTGGGTCAATATGGTCATTGACGGACCTCCCCTCTGGGTATGACAGGTTATGAATTAACCTGTATTGCCCCAGTTCCTTTTTTTGGTATGACTCCCAATGGTGAGACTATGAGGTCCTTGAATGGGGGCGACTGGAAAGGACCAGCCACTCGTCCTAGACCTATTTCTTTCGCTATTTTACTGTGCGCGATGGCATTGTATTTCTGGACAAATGGTGGGTTATTGCTAACCTGCGTTCGTGATTCGTTTCTGATTATTCGGGATGGGATTTGGAAACCTTGCGAGAAGCCCAATTCAATACTGTTAGCTATATCCCGCTTAGGGTAGGCTCTCAGCCAGGGATGCATGTTCTCAAGCCTGATGGGCGTTGGGGCCAACTCCCTCCGTGGAGCGCTGTTGTAGTGCTCTAAACGGCTTGGCCTCCCTTGATGCCCGGCACGTGAAAGCGGGGTGTCCATTTCCACATACTGAGCAGGCGTGTTTGAATTTACAAGGCTGCCAAGTACAACTCCCTGCGTTGTACTGTCGGCACGCCCGTTTCCCTGTCCACAGATTGGCTTGCCTCCCTTGCGTGTTTTGCGATGGCTGTTGCCATTGCGTGCCCGTAAGAGGTTGGTGCATCCCATCCTGCCACAGTGGCCTATTGGGCGCCATTTCATCTGTCCACAGATCCAGAATTCTGTGATGCCACGCTAAGGTGGGATCCTCTGCCATGCTTCTCCTGAACCTCACATCATAGTTGAGCCAGGCCCATCCCCCATATTGCTTGTATGCTCTGGTAATAGTATCAAGGTACCTGGTGAGATATGGCCCTGAGTCGGGTTCCTTCTCCATCACCACACTCATAAAGATGTGGAATGCTGATACCCAGTTGTTCAGGGATTTGGGAATTTTAGGTTTCCTGTCTCTGTCGCTTCTTCTATCTTTTTCTTTTCCATTGCTGGCTTCCTCATGCTGGTCTCTAAGCAAGAGCGAGAATACGTCAATGTATTCTCGCCTCCAAATTTTTTTCTTTATTTTTCTGGGCACTGAAACGGCCAGTGAGCTCACCCCACAGCGTGGATCGCGACTGGTGTCGCGCCAATCTTGCTGCATTCTCGGAGTCGTTCCCGCTGTAGTGTTCCCATGGTCCTCACCAACCTGACTCTGCCCCGCCCATGCTTGCCGTAGGGAGTTTGACTGTTTTGAGGTTTTCTTTCTTTTCACTTTCCTTAATGCATATTTTATCACATCTGCTAAGGCTGTGTCACTATCACTGTCGGAACGGGAGTCGTCAGAAGATGAAGTTAACCTTTCTGGGTCCCCCCTGTTCCCTTTAGACTTACCATCTGTTGTGCCTGATGTTAAAGTGCTCGTGCTCGCTGTTGGCTGCACCTCACTCGTGAAGCCTGACATTCCCAGTCGTTGTTTGACCGAGGACAGGCCGTGTTGAGTAACCTGCTCCCGTACCATCTGGAGCAGGTCGTCCAGCTCCTGCCTCCGTGCAGGAGTTGCGATGTGCTGTTGCTGTGGCGCCTTCTTCCTGTTGCTGCACCTCGGCTTTGCTGTAGCTCCGCTGCCATTTGCGTCCGGGCCGTCCACATGCGCTCTCTCTCTGCTCGCTCCAGTGGCTGCCCGCGTCCTTGCGGTGACCTCGGATGTTACCCTGCCCTCTGCCTGCTGGGCATGCTGTGTCTTCTTCTTGGACGAAGGGGGGGGGAACGGCGAAAGAGGCCGAGCCGGTGTCGAGCACGCTTTTATTTGCGGCTCACCGCCCGCCCCCCCCCGTCGTCCCCCCGCCCCTCCATCTCCCGCCCTTGGCCAGCCTGAGCGCGTCTGTGCACCGTCGCGGTAATTCGCGTTCGGGTCTTTATCGACTGTGTAAACCATGAGAAACTCTGGGCCACATTAAGAAGCATGGGAATACCAGAACACCTGATCGTTCTCTTACGCAATCTGTACATTGATTGAAGAAGCAACAGTTCGAATGGAACAAAGAGAAACAGAATGGTTTAAAATAAGCAAAGGTGTAAGATAAGGCTGCATACTTTCCCTCTACCTGTTTAATTTATATGCAGAACAAATCATCAGAGAATCAGGATTGTATGAAGACAACAGAGGTGTGAAGATTGGTGGAAGACTCATCAACAACCTTTGCTATGCTGATGATACCACATTACTGGCTGAAAGTGAAGTAGATCTGAAACATTTGCTTCTCACAATCAAAATACTTAGTCTCAAAATGGGCCTGCAACTTAATGTAAAGAAGACAAAGATCATGACAACTAGCATAATCAACAGGTTCATCGTTGAAGGAGAAGAAAGTGAAATTGTGAACAACTTTAACATACTTCGATCAACTATCAATAAAGAAGCAACAAGCAGTCAAGAAATCAGACGACTCATTGCTCTTGGCAGAATGGCTATGAAAGACCCAGATAAGATTCTCAAGAGCAGAGATGTCTCTCTCCATACAAAGATTCGACTTGTTCAAGCCATGGTATTTTCAATAACATCATATGGATGTGAAAGCTAGACAGTGAAAAAGACAGATAGGAAGAAAATTGATGCCTTTGAATTATGGTGCTGGTGGCGAATACTGTGTATACCATGGACTGCCCGAAGAACAAACCAGTCGGTACTAGAGGAGATCAAACCTAAGCTTTCTTTAGAAGCTCAGATGACAAGACTTTGACTTTCATACTTTGGACACATCATGCGAAGAGAGAGATCATTAGAGAAAGACATTATGCTTGGCAAGATAGAAGGTCAACGCAAAAGAGGAAGACCAGCAATGAGATGGATCGATACAATTACCTCAGCTACGGGTACCAGTCTGTCAACAATGAGCCGCCTGACTGAAGACCGAACACAATTTAGGATAGCTATCCAGAGGGTTGCCATGAGTCAACTTCGACTCGACGGCACTTAACAACAACAACATTGCTTGCCATGATTTTTCTGGTATGAAATCATATCTACTTCATTTGTATATCTGTTAGTACTAGGTTTGTATGACTGCTATTTTTATGTTACGATAAATCATTATAGAGGGATATTCAAGGATATTTACATGGTTTGTAGACTCGCAAGCCATGTAAATGCTGCTCTATGGTATATTCAGTGGCACTAACATGATTAGTGCTGATAAATACTCCCAGGTGCTGCGCTACATGCTCTGATACTAACTGGTTAGTATCAGGGTGTGCTGGGTACATTCCGGGGTAGCACCCGTCACTAACCAGACAACAGCTCAATATCATCACCGTCTGATTTGCGACATGTAGAGAAAGTCAGGCACAGGAAACCCTGGCCTAACTTTTGCTGCAGAAGCTAATTGGGCAGTGGCTGGCTAGTTTCACAGCAATCCAGGCAACTCAGATATGGCCCTGGCATTGAATATCTGGGTTTAAAGCTCAGCACTAGTGACTAGCCGCTGTAGGAGTGCTAGCCGCTGTTGCTGAATATTGGGCCCTATATGTTGTTGGGGTATTTTGCTTTGGAACCCAAATGAAAGCTTTTGCAGCTAAGCAACAGTTGTCTAAGCTATTCATTGGTAATTGGTAATATTGGGAAACTTTTATAGGTGGACCCTGCCTATAATGTATATAGAACTTTGTCAGCTCATTTCCTGTCAGTCATAACAATTGTAACAAGGAAAGGTACAAATAATCCTTTAGGCACTATAAGTGGCTGTTAATATGCACTTTAGTGCACATTAAGCCATTAGTGTTGGTCTGCAGTAGCTGCTACTGTCTGCTAAAAACAGCCAGTGTGGTAAAAATCTCATACTAACTGCTTAGCATACAACGGGGTGGAGACCGGGTAGATTAATGGTGGAGAGTTGGCATGGTCTGCACATTGTGGTTAGCACAGGAATTATTACCATGTGCTAATTATCAATGTTTCAGTTAGCACAGCTGCACTTAATGTCACCTCAGTGGCTGAAGTTAAGTGCACCATTGATAATTGCAAATAACCTTAATGCATAGTAAGGACTTTTCATTGTGGTTACTGCCAGGTACATGCTGGGCACACTCGCAACAGCATAGGGTGGCTGCACTTACCCCATATTAGTTTTTGCTCCTAACATGCAGTAACTTCAAAAACTTACAGCACTTTAGTAAAAGGACTCCTAAGTGAGTTATTTATCTCTGAGCACTGTACCTTGCTCCTCTATCTCCTTCAGGCTGCCATTCCTTTTTGGCCATGGACAAGATACCAGGAATGTGCCAAGGCAGAGTGTGCCCACCTGCCAACTGTATGCCTCTGTAGGACAGTGGTGTTATTAGCCCTTACTAATGCAGTATCCTAGCCCATACTAAATAGCCTTTGCCTTCTGGTCACCCATTGTTGTCCCCCCCATCTCTAAGGCTATGCCGTTTCTCCTAGGTGCACCCCTTTGTCGGTTCTTATCCCTCTCCTAAAGATGCCCATCTATTGTATCTCTTCAAGAGGTGCACCCAGGCCTGGCTCATGACCCGTTAGTTCTTCTGCTGGCTTGGCATTGCCAAGAGCTTCTCCTCTTAGCATACCATCAGCTCGGCTAGAAGGAGTGTATCCTCTTCTCCAAAGTTTGGCTTTCAAGACTAAAGAGCCATTTTGCCTATACTGCCATGCATATATTCAGTGCACATGTCCCATACAAAAGTACATGCAAAAATGTGTGTGCATATACAAGCACATTCATACTTAAAGATTTATAAAAGAGCAACAGACTTTTAGGAGACCCCATTTCCTGGCATAGATTTCACCCTATATAGCTTGTATAAAATTACCCTCTTTGTTAACATCTACTGTCAACACCATTAATGCAGTGTTTAACACTCATACTAATGGCCGATGCTAATGAGATACAAATGAGTACATCTTAGTACAGGCAGTAAAGTACATGTATTAATTCAAATGGTAATGCAGAACTCTTAACAATACCTCACCAAGGTGTGGTTAGCTTATTTTATCTAAGTACATCTACATTACATGTGATATGTTTTAGTATAGATTATATTTCACTGTTGTAATAGAAAATGAGCACCTTAGCATACTTGGGCATTTTGTTATATCACTGGCAACAATTCTGCATCAACAGTAATGCAAGTTCATTTAAGTGAATTATGCATGATATTAAAGTATATTATCTGTACTAGATAACACAGGCATTCAGGAGTAATTTTGTAACATGGCACCTAGGTAAAGCGAGTGGGAAGATGACTATTTTAAAGGCACATTAGCAACTATATGACTGTAAAATACTAGAGCAGATCCTGCTTAAATTGTGCCTATATTGATGGTACAGCATCCAGCGAAGAAAGTTCACTCGGTACAAAACATTGATGCCCGCCTGCTTTTATATGCTCGCAAATATGATCATATAACTCCTATTCTTATCAATCACCAGTGGCTCCCTTTCCCTTAACGCGTTTCGTTCAAAATTCTGGCCCTTGTTTAAAAAGCCCTTTCCAGTAAAGCCCCTCTGTATCTTTCTTCTCTTATCTCCCTATATGTTCCTTCTTGCTGCCTGTGTTCCCTTCAGGACTGCAGGCTTGTATCCCTTCTCCAGCTCTCATTAATGATGATTCAACCAGACATGCAGTCTTCTTCTCGCTTTCCCCCTCTCTGTGGAATTGTCTGCTTTCTCATATCTGGCTAGAACTTTCTCTACCGAAATTTAAGTCTTTGTTGAAAACCTCTCTCTTTGAACAGGCATGTGGCCTCATTGCCTCTTAGGCTACAGGTGCTTTTGGCACAGACTGGAACAATTAATTTAGGTTATTTGTCTATATTCTGGCCTGCATGACCTCTGCCGTTTGATGTTTTTCATATTCTGCTCTATCATATATTGCAGTTCCTTTCCTGTATTGTATGTTACTTTACTTTATTTTTGTAAATCACTCTCTATGACCCACAAAGGGTGGTATATTACGTCTAAATAAACCATAAGTATGTTCAAGAACAGATGTAAACATCAGTGTGTACCTTATGGGCATAGGTGCCCATTTTAGGTGTGATCTAATTTTATAAAAGCCAATTAATGTGTGTTAAATGGTTTATAAAATTATTCCAATGGAAGGGAATTTTAGAAGGGACATCGAAGTGCAATCTGTGACATAGGCATCAGAATGGGGTGAACCACAAGGGCCCTAGCCCCACCAATGTTTTGCCAGTCATCAGCAGAGAGCAGTTGTGATTGCGGCAGACTCCTTATGTCTGCCTACGGTTAATAGGATCCTCACAAACAGGATGGAAGGCTGACAATTGTGATGAAGACTCCTGTCTACCCCCAGGGATTGCCCATGGGTAGACAGGAGTTTTTGCCACAATCACAGCCATTCTTTCTGTCTGTGGAAGATGGGATCCCCGCAGGCAGAACAGGTGGGGAAGGCTGCAGGGGGCTAGGGAAAGAGTTACAGTAGGGTGAAGCTCGGGGCAGAGTCAAGGTGGAGCTTATCCCTTCCAATCGGAGAGGTATTCTGTGGCCCCTGATCTGGGACATCTAAACCAAAACATCTGAAAAAAAGCAGGTACATCCAGGTGCAGACACAATGCCCCCGAACAACAATAAAGGTAACATCTACAGCTCTATCTTTTAAAGTCAAGAAACCAACAGTGTTTGTGCTGTGGACACGCATCAAAGGAGTGAGACCAAGGAGCAGGTCCTGCTTCTTGGGCAAATTCCTTGGGGTGACTCCAGGGCAATAAAGTCTACTATGCTCTTTGTCCCCTCTGTTTCTGTAATCTACAGTAGTTTGCATTTCATTTCTCTTCACAGCTTTCAACTTTCTCATGGACCCTGCACTCCTGGCCTCTGATTCTCTCAGCATCTACCGCAATGTCTCTCTTTTACATGGCTATAAGAACATAAGAACATAAGATTTGCCATACTGGGTCAGACCAAGGTCCATCAAGCCCAGTATCCTGTTTCCAACAGTGGCCAATCTAGGTTATATGTACCTAGCAGTATCCCCAAGAGACACAAGTTCCACAATGCTTGCATTGGGTCAAGCATTGATATCCTGGGTCCCTTTTTAATGGTTTATGGACCTTTCCTCCAGGAACTTGTCCAAACCTTTTTTAAACCCAGCTACACTAACAGCCTTTACTACATCCTCCGGTAACAAATTCCAGAGTTTGATTACACTCTTATTTGTCTTAAATAGTTTACCCGGTAGCTTCATTACATGTCCCCTAGTCAACTACTAAGCATTTATAAAGCGCTACAAGACCGAACACAATTTAGAATAGCTATCCAGAGGGTCGCCATGAGTCGACTCCGACTCGACGGCACTTAACAACAACAACAACCACCGGGCGCACGCAGCGCTGTACAATGAAAACACAAAAAGACAGTCCCTGCTCAAACGAGCTTACAATCTAAAAAGACAAAGCAAGAAAAGGAGTAGAAAAAAGATAAGAACAAGGGCAAAGAGACAAGAGCAGGAGAGACAGGACAAAGGAAAGGGATAAGAACAAGTGTAAGAGGAAGAAAGAAAGGTGAAATAAAAGAGGGGAAGGAAGGAGAACAGCAAAATCAAGAGCCAAAGGTAGAGGAAAAAAAAGATGAGCTTTTAACTTGAGTTTGAAGAGGGGCAAAGAAGATGCCTGACGTATAGACAAAGGAAGTTCATTCCAAGCGTAGGGAGCAGCAAGGTGAAAAGAGCGGAATCTGGAGTTGGCAATAGAGGAGAAGGGCATAGCAAGAAGCAACTGGGAAGAAGAACGGAGTACATGAGGGGGGAAATAGGGAGAAATGAGAGAAGAAAGGTACTGAGGAGCCACAGAGTGAATGCACTTATAGGTCAGAAGGAGAAGCTTAAAATAAATACGGAAACGGATAGGGAGCCAGTGAAGAGATCTGGGGAGAGAAGTGATGTGGGCAAAACGAGGCTGACGGAAAATCAAACGGGCAGCGGAGTGCTGAATAGACTGAAGAGGAAAGAGATGAGACTGAGGGAGACCAGCAAGAAGGAGGTTACAATAATCAAGGCGGGAGGTGATTGGGGAATGGATGAGGGTTTTAGTAGTGAGCTCAGAGAGAAAGGGGTGGATTTTACCAATGTTGAAGACAAGGGCGGCCCAAGGGGGGTGCGGGGCCATGTGCGGAGACTCGGTGCGGGGCCTCATTTGCATAAGTGGCCTTATTTGCATAAATATTTGCATAATGTTACCATACACTAACTTTTAGTAAACATGTCTCTTAATGAGTGTATGGATAAAGAAAGACTAAAAGATTTCTACATTACTATAATCCAGTGCCAACCGCCAGGCACATTAGGAACTACTACAAACGCTGCCCATTTAGAACCCATAGCAAACCCGCTGTATCCTGACAGCATTACCAGGACTCACAAAGCACCAGACCCTACCTATCAAAAGGAAACACTGCAAATATTAAACCAGTACATTTCAGAGAATACTGGGGAAAGAGAACAAGTGGCAATGTCAAATAGGAATTACATAAACAGAATACCTCAGCTCAGTTACACACATGCAGAACATAGACCATCACCAAACAAGGAATCGCAATTTAGAAACAGGAAGGCAATAATTAAACTGGGAACCCCAAAAGCCAAACTTGGAATGTACAACAACACTGTAGAAATAAAACTATAAATCAATTTCCTCTTGTACCAAACAAAGCGCAGACGTTAATGATGCACATTTCCCAGAGCTTTCATATTCCAGTTAATAAATTCAAAATAAAGAGATATATTTCTACCTTTTGTGCATTTTTTTTCAGTTGCAATTGCTCCAGCCACTTTCTTCTGGTTTCTTCATGTTTTCTGCTAACTCTCCATCGTCTGCTGTCCATTTGTCCTTTCTTCTCTCTTCTAGTTTTCTTTCCATCCTCTCTCTCTACATCTGCTTTAACATACTAATCTTTATCCTTTTGCTCTTTCCTCATTCTTATTTCATCCACACAGATTTTACCCCTCCATCCTCAATCCCCACTTACTCTCCCAATACCCGGCCAATTGTAGATTTTTCATCCCTCCCACACAAAATATTTTTCCCCTCTCCATTTTACTCTCCCAGCCCCATCCCATTCTAATCCTCCCCCAACATCAGCTCCCTTCTAGTTCCAGTCTCACCCAGCATCCATTCCCTTCTAGTCCCTGCATCAGCCCATTTCCAGTCCTAGCCCCCCATCAACCCATTTCTAGTCCTAGCTCCCCCATCCATTTTCAGTCTGAGTCCCTTCATCAGCTCATTTCCAATCCTAGCCCCCCATCAGCCCATTTCTAGTCATTTCCTAGCCCCACCATCAGCCCATGTCAAATCCTAGCTCCCCTCCACTCAGCCCAATTCCAGTCCAAGCCCCCCCATGAGCCTACTTCCAGTTCTAGCCCCTCCATGAGTCCATTTCAATTCAAGCCCCCACCACAGCCCATTTCCAATCTTAGCTCCCCCCAACAGCCCATTTCCAGTCCTATCCTAGCTGCTCCATCAGCCCATTTTCAGTTCTAGCTCCCTTCCCTCACAGCCCATTTCCATTCCAAGCTCCCTCCCCATCAGCTATTTGCAGTTCAAGCCTCCCCGTCCACTCAGTCCATTTCCAGTCATAGCAATCCCCCAACCCATTACCAGTCCTAGCCCCCCATCAACCCATTTTCAGTTTAAGCCCCCCTATAACCCATTACCAGTCCTAACCCCCCATCAGCCCACTTCCAGTCTTAAACCCCATCAGCCCATTTCCAGTCAGCCCCCCATAGCCCATTGCCAGTCTTAACCCCCCCCCATCAGCCCACAGCCCATTACTAGTCCTAACCACATCAGCCCACCTCAAGTCCTAACTCCTCCCCATCAGCCCTTTTCCTGTCCTAGCGCCCCCATAGCCCATTAGCAGTCCTAACCCCCCCCCATAGCCCATTAGCAATCCTAACCCCCATCACCCTATTTCCAGACAGCCCCCATCAGCCCACAGCCCATTACCAGTCTTAACCCCCCCCCCCCAGCCCATTTCCAGTCCTAACCCCCCATCACCCCATTTCCAGTCAGCCTCCATCAACCCCCAGCCCATTACCAGTCTTAACCCCCCCAGCCCATTTCCAGTCCTAACCCCCCATCACCCCATTTCCAGACAGCCTCCATCAGCCCCCAGCCCATTACCAGTCTTAACCCCCCAGCCCATTACCAGTCTTAACCCCCCAGCCCATTTCCAGTCAGCCTCCATCAGCCCCAGCCCATTAGCAGTCTTAACCCCCCCTAGCCCATTTCCAGTCCTAACCCCCCCCAGCCCATTTCCAGTCCTAACCCCCCCCCTCAGCCCATTTCCAGTCAGCCTCCATCAGCCCCAGCCCATTAGCAGTCTTAACCCCCCCAGCCCATTTCCAGTCCTAACCCCCCCCCAGCCCATTTCCTGTCAGTCTCCATCAGCCCCAGCCCATTAGCAGTCTTAAACCCCCCCTAGCCCATTTCCAGTCCTAACCCCCCCTCCAGCCCATTTCCAGTCCTAACCCCCCCCTTGCACATTTCCAGTCCTAACTCCCCCCCCGTGCCCCTTTTCAGTCCTAACCCCCCCCCTTTCACATTTCCAGTCCTAACCCCCCCCCCTTGCACATTTCCAGTCCTAACCCGCCTCCATCAGCCCCCCCCTTCCCTTCCCTTCCCTTCCCTTCCGGCAAATTAAAAAAAAAAACAAAAAACCTGGCTCTAGCTGCTGCCGCGTCCGTCGCAGCAGCGGCAAATGGCGTGTCCCGCGGGGCCCCCTCTCCTCGTCGAGCCCTCTGCAAGGGCTTTCAGATTCGCGAAGGGAGAGTGCTCCCTCGCGTCTCTGTAAAGCCCGCAGGGGCTAATGGGAAATTTCCCATCAGCCCCTCGCGTCTAAAGGGGCAGATGGGAAATTTCCCATTAGCCCCTGCGGGCTTTACAGAGACGCGAGGGAGCACTCTCCCTTCGCGAATCTGAAAGCCCTTGCAGAGGGCTCGACGAGGAGAAGGGGCCCCGCGGGACACGCCATTCTGCCGCTGCTGCGACGGACGCGGCAGCAGCCAGAGACAGGTTTTTTTTTTAAAATGTAATTAAAAAAAAAAGCAGAATGTTCTTTGCGCGGGGCCCCCTGAAACGCGGGGCCCTGTGCAAAAAACATTCTTGCTCAATGGACGGGCCGGCCCTGGTTGAAGAGAAAGAAGCGACAGGTCTTAGCGATGAGTTGGATATGAGAGGAGAAAGAGAGCGAATGCTGGAGCCCATGTAAGTTTTGATTTGAGGAAAAATGATTCTCGCTCTGAGAAATTATTTGAACTTCACTGGCTTCCAGTTGAAAAATGCAGCCTTTTCAAGATTTTGTGTTTGACCCATAAAGCATTATATGACTCCTCTGTTACAGAGCTTATTTATTTATATTCTCTTATATATTGCACTTTTTTGCATCAGTGTGGTTTACATTGAACAAACTGAAATTACATTGAACAGGGCATTATAACTTGGAGATAACTATTTTACAGGGAACATGGGCAATGGAGGGTTAAGTGGCTTGCCCAAGACCACAAGGAGCACTTGTGGGACTAGAAACCCCAGTCCTTCTGGCCCAAGGTTGCTGTCCTCTAGGGATTTGAATCCCTGACCTTCCAACCTGAAGTACCTTGCCCCAACCACTAGGCCACTCCTCCACTCCAAGCTTGTTTCATTGATTAAGAAATATGAACCTCCTCAATCTCTTTATCTAGTTAGACTGTCCAGTTGGTTGTACCTGCTGCAAGTTATACTAGAAAGGCAATTACCAGAGCTCATACTTTCTGTAGGTGGGCCGGGAAGCTAGAATAATCTCCCATTAGAATTATGCACAGAGAGGGAGTTTTTACAGTTTCATAAACCACTGATTCTTTTCAATCCATTTTATTGTTAGGATTGCTTTTGTCTTGTGTTTGTTATTGTAACTAGGCCTGTGTATGTTAAACTGTTAACTGCCTAAAATGAAAATGAAATGAAAAAAATGCCCTGCTCTGGTGCTGGATTTGCACATAATTTTTACAGGAGGTACGTACTACACCAACAAGCAGTTGTCTTGATTGTTCTCTTAGGCTTCTGCAGCTAGTATCATGATCTTTGCAATTTTCCAAGTCATGCTGTGTTTTAGTGGAACAGATGTGTCAGCCATTGTGCTGTGGCTTTTTTCAGCACATTGGCTGAAACATTGGTTCCACGGACTAAGGCATGGCACGACCCAGAAAACTGCAATCCCAGTTATCTGGAGCTCGTGGACACTCCCCTACTTGGAGGTTATCCTCATCTACCTACTCTCAACTTAAGGTACGATTCCTCTTGCCATGCCTGCCCCAGTTTCACCTTCCCTTGTCGAATCTGAGGATCTTAAGCTGGGCCTCCTTAACTGCAAATCACTTAAAGGTAAAACAAGCCTTATTTTGGATACTGTTTCACAACACAAACTAAATTTGCTGTTCCTTACCGAAACCTGGTTAAAATCTTGGGATTACCCATACCTGGCACACTGCCTTCCGCCCAACTTTTCTGCCCTTTCTACCCCACGATTGCTAGAGCTGGCAGAGGAGTTGCCATCCTCCATAATAACTCTCTTCCTATCACTGAACTCCCTTTTGACCCCTGGCATGGCCCTGAAAAGATCATCTTTAAGATTGGTAAATTCCACCCTGTTCATATTTTATTTCTATACTGTGCCCCTTCTCTCTACTCTTCCCAATGGGACATCATCCTCCAAACTATCCTTGATATCTCTCTGGCTTTCCCTAACTTGCTTACCCTCAGGGACTTTAATATTCATTTCCACACCTCTTCTCTTCCTCATAACTTCTCTTTTCTTCACGTCCTTCAGGATTACAATTTCGTCCAATTCATTAATGGCCCCACACATGTTGTAGGTCATACTTTACACTTTGTCATAGCACAGGAAAACTCTGGCCCTTCCCCTACTAACATTTCCCTCCTTCCTCCTTCCTGGTCCGACCATTCTTTGGTCTGCTTCTCCTTTCATCCAGAGGTCTGGGCTCTGCTACCATAGCTAATGCCCCTCCCCAGACTCGTATGTGCCTGACCCCTGAGTCCAAAATCCAGTTTCCTGCTGCCTCTAACATTTTCCCATGGTACTTTAATTTGCTCCCTCTGTTTCAGCAAGCTGATCTTTGGAACCCTTTACTCTCCACTCAGTTAGATCGGATCATCCCCTTAGTTCAGGTCAAACCAGCTCCCTGCTAGTCATCCCCTGGTACCACCCTGGACTCCACCTCCTAAAGCGTCAGATCAGGGTAGTGGAGCGAAAGTGGCGGAAAAGGAAGGATCCTGACCTCCTTCTTCTATTTGGAGTTCAGTATCACCATTACCAATCCCAGATCTTCACTGCTAAAAAGGAGTATTATTCAGCTCTGGTTACCACTTCTGCCCATGACCCTAAGACTCTGTTCTCTATTGCAACTCACTCTCCTCTTCATATTGCAACTAACTCTCCTCTTCATATTCCTTCCTCTTCTCCTACACCTAACATTGGCCCATCTGCAAATTCCCTTGCCAATGCTTTCATCTCCAAAATCTCCTCCACTTGTTCTGGACTTCCTTCTTTTGATACTTTTCTCCCCTCCCCCCCCCCCATATCTTTAGCCACCATTACTACCCATACTTGGGATTGCTTTTCTCCAGTCAGTCCCCCCCATTCTGTCTTGCCTCCTCCCCTCCATCAAGATGCCCTCATGCCCTTTGGATCCCATCCCTTCTGATTGGTTTGCTAACCCATCTCTTATTTCAGTTCTTATATCTGCTCCATGCTTAATTCTTCTTTCTCCATTGGTACCATCCCTTCCTCTTGGAAACAATCATTGATTTTCCCCCTTCTTAAAGGTCCTAAGCTTGATCCTGATAACTCCTCCCACTATTGCCCAATATCTAACCTTCCTTGTCTGGCAAAACTTGCGGAACACCTCATTCTCCCTCAGTTATCCGATTACTTGGAAAGCACCATAGTCCTGCATCCTTGTCAATGGGGATTCAGCACTAATCACAGCACTGAAACCATCTTCACCTCCATTCTTAATGATTTACATACCATGTTGGACTAAGGTTATATTGCACTTGCCATTTCTCTCGATCTCACTGCTGCATTTGACCTTGTTGATCACAATCTCCACCTCTCACGTCTCTATGAAGTTGGTTGCCGGGATAATGTTCTTTCTTGGTTTTCTTTCTTTCTCCACAGTCGCAGCTATCAAGTTTGCCACTACAACTCTTTTTCCGCTTGTTAATCCCTCCCCTGTGGGGTCCCTCAGGGGTCAGCACTCTTCCCCATCCTGTTCAATATATTTCTTGGCCCCTTGGCTGCCTTCATTCAGTCACTGGGTATCACATTTCTTATTTACGGAGATGATATTTTGCTTTTGGCATGTCCTGACAGCATTTCACCCGATCTTACTGACTTAAACTCAGCTCTCGACTCTATTTCTGCCTGGTTGTTCAACAACATATTAAAGCTTAACCCCACCAAAACCACTGCCACTGGATTACAGGCACCAAGTTTTCCCCTACTTTAGCCCCTTCAATCGGTTCTATGTCCATCTCACTGCTCCCCTCTTTTAAATATCTTTGCGTCTACATAGATTCAGAGCTATTCTTTTCCACTCATATCTCATACCTTACTCTGTCTGCATTCTCAGCTCTTTGTCAGTTTCGAGCCCTTCGCCCATTTTTTGACTAAGTGGCTCTGACCACATTTATCCTCAGTACTCTTATCACTCACCTTGATTACTGTAATGTTATTTTCTCCAGTCTTCCGCAACATCACCTCAAACACCTCCAAACCATTCAGAACACTGCCATTTGTGCCCTTACTTATGCTAGAAAATATGATCATGTCATGCCCCTCCTCATTTAGCACCATTGGCTTCCCTTTCCCCAGAGAGTTCACTTCAAAATCCTTACCTTCACTCATAAAGCCCTCCATAACTTGGCACCTCAATATCTAGCTTCGTTGATTATCCCATATGTGTTCCAACATTGCCTTTGATCACTCCAGGATAATTGTCTGGTCCTTCTGTCCTCTGCATATGCCAAATACAAGTCCACACACCAGTCTGCTTTTTGATTCTTGGCCCCCTCTCTCTAGAATTGCCTTGCTTTCCATATTCTAACAGCCTTCCTATTTACCCAGGCCTTTGGAGTTGATCTCACTTGAGTCAGGTTCTGCATGCAGCCCTCTTCCCCTATTTGCCTGGTTGTTTCCTCTTTCTTTTTTCCTCTTTCTGCTTTTCTATGCTGTGACTTTCCTGTCATATGGAGTTTCTTTCTTATTCTTGCTTTATATTGATGTGCTTCTTTTTTTTTTTTAATTGTAAACTCTGTATGCCTAGCTAAGGGCAGTTAATCAAGTGCTAATAAACCAGAAAGGTCCACATTGGAATTTAAATCTTGGTCACCCTGTTCTCAATCCACTACTTTAACCATTATGCTATTAGATGTCTATGTTCCGAGATGCTATTCTGGGACGTCTGTGTAGAATTCTCTATAGACGTCCATATCAGACACTTCCACGTTTCTGAAATTTGTGCCTGAACCTGCACATGCCTGCTTTTTTTTTCCAGAAGTTCTGGCTTTGAAGTCCTAGATTGCATTTGGACGTCATATTGTAAAATGTGCCTTTAAGCATATAATTGTGGGCTGTGTTAGGGGCATGATGGAAGCAACCTAGAGAATGATCAATTTGGTGACACAGCCACCTCTTTAAGCATAGATTCAGTGCCACTGTCTATATGGACGGGGAGCTGAAAATCGTTCCGCATCATTTCGTCCCACGTCATTTCCTACTGCGTCACTTCCTATCACGTCATTTCATACCGCGTCACTTCGTACCACTTTGTCCCGCCACTTTGTCCCTTCTTACTACTTCTTCCCACAAATATGGACGTAAATATGGAATCAAGTTGTCTCACAAATATTACAAATATGGATTCAACTTGTCTCAGAAATATTACATATATGGAAGCAACATTCAGCTGGAGTACGAAAGGAAAGAAAACTTTGATTTATCACAATTACGAGTATGTTAAACATAGGGACAATAAAAATGGAACAACTGCTTGGCGTTGTCGTTACCATGAGGTGTTTAATTGCAAAGCAAGAATACTTACAAGGAATAGTACTGTCCTTATAAATATTAACCCAGAGCATACACATGAAGGTAATATTAACACAAGTCTTGCCAGAAAAGCGATGGGAGATATGAAAGTGGCAATGGCAGATGATGGAATTATACCAAGTGCAGTTATGGCATCTGTTTCTGCGCAGTTGAGTGATGGTGTCCTACTAGCACTACCGAAACATTCGTTGGTGGCAAGAACTCTTCAATGGGAAAAACATCGCAAAGCAGTGGTTTCTACTGGCGCTCCTCTCCCCACTTTTCCAGATAGTGTATGCTTTGGGATACCTGCACAATATACAGATATGATCCTTTATGATTTGGGACCTACTGATGATCGTGTGATTATTATCGGATGCCCTCAGCTTCTGGATGGCATGGCACGTGCAGACATTTGGATCGCAGATGTAACATTCAAGTTTGTGCCAAATATTTTCTTTCAGCTATACATAGTGCATTTCAATTTTAGCGATGATGTTAATCCTGCTGGTGTGTATTGTTTATTAACCAATAAAATGAGTGAAACATATATACGCCTACTAAATGCACTTCAAGGATTGATCCCAATGTCTTCACCTCAAAAAAATCTTCTTGGGGCGGAGCCTGATGTCCAGCGGGATGGTCGCATAACGCTGAGGCTCCCGAGAGGACTACTCAGAATCCTGAATTAACACCGTACATACTTGGAACTTCTACTCTGATCTTGCCGGGGCACATTGGTGAGATGGCGGGGACCAAACCCACGCGTCTGGAATTTGGATCTCCAGCGGCTTCTCACGGCAAACGTTCCAAAACTGAACCTCCGTCCCCGCAGAAGGGGCTGGCCTCGCGCGAGGGCCCCGAAATGCAGCAGGAAATCCTCGCAGAGATTAGAGGGGTCAAGGACCTCGTGCAGTCAAACGGTGAAGCACTCCGAGCGCTGCGGGAAGATTTTGGTGTGCTGCAAAGCAAGCTAGAAGGGCTTTCTTCGCGTCAGGACAAAATGGAGAGCATATTGGACTCCCATGCGGCCCGGTTGTCCAAACTCGACAAAGTTGAACGTCAGGTTCGGGCCTTGCAGAAAGAAGTGGAAGATGGCAATAATAGAGCGCGCTGCAACAACATACGACTCGTGGGCATACCGGAGGGAGCGGAATCGGGAGACATGAAAGAGTTTTTATGCAAAATCCTCCCTTCCCTGCTCCAAATTACCTTTACCAAAGATTTGGAGATCGATCGCGCTCATCGTGTACCCACAAGCATAACGCTCAACAGGAAGACCCCGCGGCCTATCATTTTTCGACTTCTGAGATATCAACATGTTGAGCAAATTCTAAATGCCTCTCGGGCAAAGGGCCATATGGAGTTTGAGAGCCACAAGATCTCCTTCTATCCCGACTTGGCTAAACCCACGGTCGACCGCCGAAAGCGCTTTCTGGAATTCCGGCCGAGGCTTCAACAACTACAAGCACGCTATGGCCTGATGTACCCGGCCAAGCTCCGAGTCACGCTTCACAATCAGACAAGAACATTTGAGGACCCTGATCTACTAGCGGAGTTTTTGGATTCCAAAGAAGCCGACTTGATGCGTTGACTTCCAGAATATTCCTGCAAGTATTCTCATATCCGCTGTACCTGCCATATTGGATTTGCCGCAGCCCAGCAAAGAGTCTGGCGAGGGCAGTTTGTTGCCTTACTTTTGATGATATCTGTGACCCGACTCCATCTACCCACAGTAGCCTCGATGAGTATCAGAGACAGTGTTAATGATGGACTCTGGTGTTTCTTTTCTTTTTTTCATGTCTTTCTATTTCCTCTCTAGGGCCTCCTCCTGCAGACATATGGTCGCCATATTCTTTGGGGGTTTTGCTTCTTCTCTAAGATACTTTGGTACATACTTTTCAATATGGGGTGTATTAGCCAGAATACTCGGTGATTATGTCATTGTTGCACAGATTCTGATTATGTTGTATGTTTTCAAGCGCCCTTACCTAAAATGTCTATTACTGATTGATGGCACCATGTAAGATTTTCTCATTGAACGTAAAAGGAATCAATAATCCGATAAAACGGAAGAAAATCCTAAGCTACCTAAGTCAAGAAGCTGCGGATCTGATTTTTCTCCAAGAAACGCATTTAAATTCGAAGGAAACGCTTAAACTCAATATTAAACCTTACATGGTGGCCGCCTATTCCCCAGCAGTTTCTAAGAAATGTGGGGTTGCCATACTGGTTAGGAAATCTTTGCATGCTACTATTATTGCGACTAGCTCAGATACAGAAGGTAGATGGTCCAGAGTTCACCTCAAGATAGGTAGCCTTGAAGTTACATGTATATGCCTTTACGCTCCTAATGTGGATGACCCTGCCTTTTTTGCTACCATTGCTCAGGTTGCGCAGGCCTCTGCTAATACTTCATTGATAATTGGGGGGGATTTCAATCTAGTCCTTGATCCTCTGATTGACAAACAGCCGCCTAGGACAAGTGGTCCCCCCAAGAGTCATACCACGCTTACCTCCCTGATCAAAGATCTTGCTTTAGTTGATCTATGGAGGTTACTACACCCCAATGAGCTTGACTTCACCTTCTTCTCTTCCCCTCATAAATCCCAGTCTCGTATAGACTTCTTTTTAATATCAAAACTGTTAGTTCCTCAGATGGACACTGCAAAGATTCACTCCCAACATATTTCAGATCATGCTGCCATTTCCTTTCAATTACTCACTACTGCACCCCAAGGGAATTCGGGGGCCTGGTTCTTTGATAGAGCCCTGTTAACTCAGCCAGAGTTCCAGTTAGAAATCCGAGCAGCCATACAGGATTACTTCCATTTTAATCTACCCCAGGATACTGCGAATTGGGCTTGGTGGGAGGGCTTCAAAGCGGCCATTCGAGCAACGATCACTAGCTATCAAATCCGCCTGCGAAAACAACGCAAACAGCAGCTACTCATACTAGACCAACAAATAAAAGCAGGCGAACGAGTTCTAACTTCGCGTACTGATCCATGTGTATTAATTCGATTACAGCGTCTCCGTTTTCAATATAATTCAATCCTCTCAACTGCAGCTTCTAAGAGTATTGAGCTTCAGCGAGGGACATATTATCATGAAAATAACCGAGCCGGTCGACTCTTAGCCAACGCCTTGAAAGGTCAAAAAGAAGCCAAACGCGTAGCGGCCCTTCGAGCTCCACAGGGAGGGGGCATAGTGACCACAGACTCCGACATTGTAGAGCTCTTTCGGGATTTCTATACCCGCCTATATCAATCTGAATGTGAGTTCTCGTCAGAGACATTCGAGCGATTGCTTTCTGGCATTCAGCGGCCGACCCTCTCTGAAGATGATAGGGATGCGATGGATGAACCCTTCTCTACTTCAGAGATCCAATCTGCCCTAAAACGAACAGCCTCGGGCCGTGCCGCAGGATCCGATGGTCTCCCGACCGAATTCTACAGAACGTTCAGTGCAGATTTAGTTCCCTATTTAAAACTCTATTTTACTGCCCTTGCGGTAGATACATCCTCTTTGGGATCCTTTTCTGCAGCTAATGTGGTAGTATTTGAGAAAGAAGGCAGAGACCCGCTACTGACCGCCAACTACCGTCCAATCTCCCTACTTAATGCCGATTATAAGATCTTCACAACGATCTTGGCCACCCGGCTATCTGACAGGATGGCCACCCTAATTCACCCCGACCAATGCGGTTTTATACCCGGCAGATCAACTGCAGACAATGCTCGGACCTTGTGCCATGTGCTATCCAGTGCTGCCAATCTAGATCATCCATGGGTGGGTCTTTCCCTGGATGCCGAAAAAGCCTTTGACCGCCTAGAATGGCCCTTCTTATTTGCAGTTCTCCGATGGTATGGCTTTGGGGAGGGCTTCCTCCGATATCTCCAAGTCATGTATACTCAACCCGTCGCCAGTATTTGTGTAAATGCCATCAAGTCTCAGCCATTTACTCTCCAAAGAGGCACGCGTCAAGGTTGCCCCCTATCACCAATGCTCTTTGATCTAGCTCTTGAACCCCTTGCCCTCCTTATTAGACAGTCCACACGTATTCGAGGTGTCCCCTTCAGTCATAGGGAGATTAAACTCTCTGCATATGCAGATGACCTTATGCTTTTCGTATCCCTCGATTCGGTTCCAGCTGTCTTGGATCTGATTGACGGATACTCACAATTATCGGGCTATAAAATTAACTGGACCAAATCTGTAGCATTCCCACTGAACCGCTGGGTACATGAGGCTGACATGCAGGCCTTTCCCTTCCTTTGGCAATCCCGCATGGTGAAGTACCTCGGGGTCCATTACTGTTCTCCTTTAGAAGACACTATCAGTTTTAATGCCAAAGAGGTAGTCTCCAAAGTCCGTGAGCTCACGAATCGTTGGTCTCCCTTATCTCTTACATGGTGGGGCCGCTTAGAAACTGTGAAAATGATGATAGTCCCCAAAGTGAACTACATTTTAGAAATGTTGCCATGCTTACTCCCGCTACGTACTTATAAAGATATTGAGGGCCTTCTCGTCCGTTATCTCTGGCAGGGCAAGCCACCAAGGATAGCTAAACAAAAACTACAGTCTGCAAAGGAAAGAGGGGGTACCAGATTTCCTGATTTTCTTAGATATCATCAAGCCTTCCTACTTAAGCAAGGTGCCCGATGGCTAGATGCCTCAACAGACAGCAGACCAGTTTGGCTTGACATAGAAGAGGAGCTTAGTAGTCCAATTCCGTTGACCCATCTCCCCGGTATGTCCTATCAAGTAGACACCCGCCATCCACCAATGATTGTCGATACTCTTGCGGCCTTTAACACTCTCATTCTATCACTGGGCCCACACGTATGTCCTCAGGACGGACTCCCGCTATGGAATAACCCCAGAATTCAAGTCCTAAATAGAACGATAGCATGGAAACCCTGGTACTCAAGGGGGATCTGGACACCCCAACAGCTTTTCTCTGCAGCTCGTTGGAAAACCTTTTCTGATTTACAAAAGGAATTTGCGTTACCAGCGAAACACTACTTTCAATTGATGCAGCTTCAACACTGCCTCAAAAGTGCCGGAATCATGCCGCCCTCTGCCCCTACTGAGGACGGGCTATTAGAGATAGTTCACTCTATTAGTAGTACACATGGGGTAGCCTCTAACTTTTATAAAATATTATGTCAGGGTACAGACACGGCCACTTTTAGAGCCCAACAAGCCTGGGAGCGCGAACTGCAAACCACTTTAACCCCTGTGCAATGGAGCGTTTTCTGGAGCAAAGTAGTGCGGGTTTCCCGGTCTGCCTCTGTTACCCAAACTCTCTTCTTTTTTGCACACAGATGCTTTATACCCCAGAAAAAATAGCCAAATGGAACACAACTGCTAGGGACCAGTGTTGGTCTTGCCATACTGCTGTGGGAACCTTCGCTCATGTTATTTATGAATGTCCTCAACTACAGGTTTATTGGGGGCGGGTCTGGGGTCGTATTCAATTTATCTTACACCTTCACGAACCTCTCTCTTGGAAGATCGTGGGACTCCGCTCTGTAGCGGAGGTCCCTTCTCTTCCTAAGAAGGGTCGCTTTCTCCTTGATTTCATGCTGGGTATAGCCATATGCTTAATCACGAGGAATTGGAAGGATAGCTCTCGACTTACTGTCAATGAATGGTGGAACCTCGTCTGCTTATATAGTAAATTTGAGCAGATACCTCGGAGAGCTATTCCCCATACCCAACCTCACTCTCGCTTGTCTAAATGGCAGATGCTTAATGATTATGTACAATCTGCTCATTGCTCCAACATGCCTGTATAATGTGCACTCATCATGTTTCAGATCACCGTTAGGTTTTGTAACACAATAATGTAAGTACACGCCCGTTTCGGGAATGATTAGTTTTCTAGAGAAGAAGCAGGGGGGAGGGGGGTGGCAGGGGTTTACTTTGGTGTATGTATTACACTTCATGTATCTGTCTTTTAGCTGTAT
This sequence comes from Ichthyophis bannanicus, assembly GCA_033557465.1. NCBI lineage: Eukaryota > Metazoa > Chordata > Amphibia > Gymnophiona > Ichthyophiidae > Ichthyophis > Ichthyophis bannanicus. Next base: position 294,785,949 of record CM066034.1, read on the forward strand.
GTCTTCCTTTTCCTTTGTTGTTATAAAACGAAAATAAAGAATTTTTAAAAAAAAAAAATCTTCTAGACTTTGAGCGAGCTGCAATTAATGCATTTCACAATGCGTATCCAAATGCAACCATTACCGTTTGCTACTTTCACTTGTGCCAGAGTGTGATCCTTAAGGTTAATGAAGTCGGCTTGAAAACCAACTATGAAACACAAGATGTTGTGCGTGAATACATTCACTGTCTCCCTGCTTTGGCATTTATCCTGCCTGATGATGTTGTTGAAGCCTTCGACATTCTAACGGAGACTATGCCAGAAGTGAACCCTCTTGATGCACTGACTAGTTTCTTCGAACAAACGTATGTTCGGGGTCGATGGAAGAGAGGTCGTGGATGTAACTATGCACCACCTATGTTTCCCATTTATATGTGGAATCAACACCATGCCGGAACTGCAGGATTACTGCGTACTACGAATGTGGTTGAGGGTTGGCATCATTCATTGCATTCCCTTTTCACTTGCCACCATCCGACTATATGGACTTTCTTGGCTGGACTAAAGAAGGCTATACAGCAACAGAAAGTCACCTTCCTTCAAGGTACAACAGGAGTTGTCAATATTCCTTCATGTAAATATTGTACTTTAAATGATCGAGTAGTCTGCGCTGTTGGTGCCTACGGGAGCTCAGAAATATTACTGTATTTGCGGTCTATAGCACATCTCTCTCATTTCTGATAGTAACTAGGGACAGAAAACTGATATGCCATCTTGTGATAAATTCATTAATATTAACCTTTTCTATGTAATTTGGTTACGTTTATACTTTGCATGAAATTAAATACAATTACAATTTAATTGACTTTGACTTTTTATTTGCGTTAGTATTTTTCTTATTAATTTTGGTGTTATAATATGGGACTAAATGACGACGGTATTATCTGACTGGTACGAAGTGACACGGGATGAACTGGCGCGGGACGAAGTGGCACCAAATCCTGAAAATATGTATTAATTTAAAGAGCCAGTGCCAACACTTAAATTAATATTATGATCTTGCCAGCTGAAAACTGACCCCTATATTTTAAGTTCTCTATTTCTTAGAACTTCTGCAGTATGTTTTTTAACCTACTGGACTAAGCCAAAACTGGGTTCCCCAAAGGATTCTAAATTGACTGTAAGGGACTTTGAGTGAAAATCTTTACATTGGAAACCAAATGCTCTAAGAAAAGTAATTTTGTACTGAATATGTTTAACCTTTTATATAACTGTCTTGAGAATATGCAAGATTTGTAAATCAATGAAATATGAAAAGTGGTGTTTGAAAAGCAATCTACTCAAATACTGTAAACTACATCCAGAACTGCGTCCTGCAATGTATGCAAGCTCAGGATATAGGATCTGTTATGCCTGACTTGCAATAACATTTAAATATATTCCATTTTTCCAAAGTCCTTTCTCATATGACATGCATAGTATAACAATCATTGTTTAAAGAATCTTAGGCCCAATATTCCAAAGGGCTAATCCAGTTAGCAGGACCTGCTAGCTGAATAAACCCCATATTCAGAGGCACTATCTAAATAGTGCCCCTGCATCTTTCCTTTGACTGCCACAGCATTATCCAGATACTGACACTGAACATTCAGATTTTATTTACTCATGGCGGCCGGTGTTTAAAATAATGCTGACCACTTTACGCTCAATATGGGCTCAACGGTATTCATACTATTCTGGTTTGCAAAATGGGAATTTGCATTTGTTAGAGCATATTCTGTTCATTTGGGCATCTACAATTTTTTTTTACTCACTACGAATTGATTATATGTGCAGATGCCTATGAATTAACACATATAGGAGCGTGTTTATTAAAGCGCGGTAGCTGGGAGAGAGTGTGGTATAGTTCAGGGCTAATGCATATTTTGGCTGCACAGTAGATAGCAGCATATGTCCAAAAGTTGACCTTGCTAAAAGCACTGCACTATCCAAGAGGAGCACAAATAGGTGGAGTTAAGGTGGAGAAGGATTTGAGAATGGGCGGCTCTGAGCCAATACTTAACATTTCTAGTACTGAACATGGGCTTGCTTTGTTGGAGTTCTCTATTTAGTGTCCCCTCCCTGGCCCTCATGCCCAGGGAATGAGGTATTCCATGGACTAGAGGAACTCTTATGGGCTTCCAAAATCCTGTGGGCCTTACGTGCTTGACAGCTGGGGTGCTCAACCTGATGGCTGCATGGTTTTGGTCACCTCATGGGGGTATGCGATTGCATTTCAGTGTTCCTCGAATGCTCTTCCCAGTAGGAGGATCATGGGTGCCCTGTGTGGACTGGCTCCTACCCCCTTTTACCAATGTCAGGCCACAGGGGTGGATGTCCTATATGGTAGGCCATAGGTGTGCTTTGTGACACTATGATCCAATGAGGTAGAGGTGTTGGCTGGCAGGCTACTCAGAGACTGTGCTTCCCCTGCAGTTACTGTGGATCGCCAATGTAAAACTGCCATAGGAGCAACTAAAGCCATACACTGGGGTGTCGTTAATTGCATCTGTGCTAACTAGGGCTGAGCACAGGCAGCATAGATTTCAAATGCCTGCGCTAGCAGTGCTGAGATGGGAATGCCTCCATCCCACCCACTCACCACCGAGATGCATGCTACCAAAGTACGGTGTGAATTTTAGGATGGGGGCTCTCGCTACTTTTCAGTGAGATGCCCTAATCGTGTATTAAACCCCACACTACCAGGTAGCATGCTCTAGTAAACTTGCCCCTTAAACTTCCTTGTTACATACAAATATAACAAGTTGAAAAGTGCATGCTATAAGCATTGCACAAAAGCATGTTTCACTGATGGAGTGCATGGTTGGCATACATGAGTGAGTAGATGGAGCACTTAAAAATTGCAACGGGATTGAATAGATGAAGAGGTTATAAATGAGAGTTGTGGGTGCTATGTGATTGAGAGGATGGAGATTATTAGTGGGTAGTAGAGCTGAGTAAGAGAGTGAGTGGATGGGACAGCTAAGTGAATGAGTATAAGGCAACTTATGAGTGGCAAGGAGAAGAGTGAGTGCATGCCTACTGAGTTAGTATTGCTAGAGTGATCCGAGTCAGTAGGCAGATGGAGCTTATGACTTATATAAGGGTTCCATGAATGTATGGAGGTAATAAGTATCAGAGTACTTTGTTGCTGGATGGGGGTTATGAGCAAACAACAATACTAGGGATTGTGAGAGGCATTCCTTCAGTAAATCAATGACTGGATAGGGGTATTAGCATGGAGGTACTGAATGAGTGGATAGGGGTAATAAGTACCAAGCAGGTGCTGAATTAGTAAGTGGATGCAGGAGTTATAAATTGTGAGGTGAGCTGGATGGGTGAATTCGTTTGTGGAAGGGGAGGGATGATTAAGTGAGTAGATGGGTGTATATGTTTCAGAGGTGTTAAGTGAGTAAATGGATGGGGTTGGTAGCAGGAGGGTGGCCTGAGTAACTTACTCAATAGATATGAGGTTATAATTACTTGAAGGAGTATAAAGGAAGTTGAATGTGTCCTGATGCCAAGATGAGTGAACAGAGAAGAGACGGTGTAATCTGAAAGTGATGGAGATGTGGGTGAGGATGCACCAGAGGTATCTGGGGATGGGACTGTGATTGAGAGGGGTGGGTGAAAGGTGTATTTGAGATAGGTGTGTTTGTGTGTTGGGAGGTACGTGGGGATGTGTTGGGGGTATATTTCCCCTATGCTCCTACATTCACTCCATGTTCCTCCTATCTTCTTGCACTCTTCCCCCTCCCTACCATATACCACCCTCCCTTTTGCCCTTCCATTCTTTTCCTGTAGTCCTTTTGCACTCTCCCTGCCTCCGCTGCCACTTCATCCCCCCACCCTGTTTGTACCTTCTTTTTTGTTTGACAAATGGGCCCAGGCTCCCTGCCTACCATTAGGGTTGCCAACTTTTTCACCGAGAAAAACCCGGCACCTGTGGCTCGCCATGCTCCACCCATTCTCCGCCCCTAGTCCCACCCCTGCCCCGCCCCACCCCGCCCCCAGCCCCACCCACAAAAATTACCGAGGATACGTGTAGGCTAACTTCCTTGGTCAGATAATAATTAATCTGGGAACCCCAAAAGCCAAACATGAAATGTACAACACTGGAAAAATAAAACTATAAAGTAATTTCCTCTTGCACTAAACAAAAACGCAAAGATGTTAGCAATACACACTTCCCAGACCAGACATATTCCAGTTAATAAATTCAAAATAAAAAGTATTTTTCTACCTTCTGTTTGGGCATTTTATTTTTCAGTTGCAATTGCTCCAGTCACTTTCTTCTGGTTTCTTTGTGTCTTCTGCGAGCTATCCATTTGTCCTTTCTTCTCTTTTAGATGTTTTCCATTCTCTCTCTATTTCTGCTTTAACATACTGATTGTTTCCCTTTTGCTCTTTCCCCCAATTCTTTCCTTATTCCTTTATCATCCATTTAAATTTCACCCTTCCATTCTCAAGCCCCTCTTACTCTCTCAATACCCGGCCCATCATAGACTTTTCTTCCACACAAAATATCTTTTCCCCTTCCATTCTCATTCCCCATCCATTCTAGTCCTCCCCCAAAATCAGTTCCCTTATAGTTCTAGACCCACCCAGCATCCACTCCCTTCTAGTCCCATTCTCCCATGCCCCACATCAGCCCATTTCCAGTCCTATTGTAGCCCCCATCAGCCCATTTCCAGTCCTAGTCCAGCTCTTCATCAGCCCATTTCCAGTGCTAGCCCTCACATCACAGGCCATTTCCAGTCCTAGCCCCCCCCCCCAATCACAGCCCATTTCCAGTCCAAGTCCCCCATCACAGCCTCTTTCTAGCCCTAGCACCCCCCCCCATCACAGCCTATTTCCAGTCCTAGGCCCCCCCACCATCACAGCCCATTTGCAGTCCTAGTCCCCCCCGCACCATCACAGCCCATTTGCAGTCCTAGCCCCCCTAATCACAGCCTATTTCCAGTCCATGTTCCCCCTCCCTCCACCATAGCCCATTTCCAATCCAGGTCCCCCCCCATCACAAAAACATTTCCAGTCCAAGTCCGCCCCCCATAGCCCTTTTCCAGTCCAAGTTCCCCTCCTCACAGCCCATTTCCAGTCCAGGTCCCCCCCCCATCACAGCAACATTTGCAGTCCAAGTCCCCCCCATAGCCCTTTTCCAGTCCAAGTTCCCTCCCTCATAGCCCCTTTCCAGTCCAGGTCCCCCCCCCACCCATCACAGCAACATTTCCCGTCCAAGTCCCCCCCCCATTGCCCTTTTCCCTTCCAAGTCCCCCCCCCCATAGCCCTTTTCCAGTCCAGGTCTCCCCCCCCCAGCCCATATGTAGTCCTAGCCCCCCCCCCCCATCACAGCCCTTGCAGTCCTTGGCCTCTCCCCCCCCCCCCCGACCAGCACCGCGGCTGTCTGAGGGGCTTCAGAGGGAGCCGGAGAAGCCCGCGCGAGGCCCCGGCTCCCTCTGTACAACTGTCAGCGTGAAGATCCTTTTCCTTCACGCTGGCGGTTGTTTCTGTGAAGCCGCGAATGCTGGGAAAGGTTAAAGGGCATTGCCTTTAACCTTTCCCAGCAATCGTGGCTTCACAGAAACAGCCGCCAGCGTGAAGGAAAAGGATCTTCACGCTGGCAGTTGTACAGAGGGAGTCGGGGCCTTGCACGGGCTTCCCCGGCTCCCTCTGAAGCCTTCCGGTGTGCGGGCTGGTTTTTTTTTTAACTCCGCAGACTTCTTCGGATCACAAGAAAAGCCGGTTTTTTGCTCTGGCTGCTTCCGATCTTGCGGCCAGAGCAAAAAAACGTCTTTTCAAAGGCCGGTTTTACCTCTGCGCCGGCAGCCGGCCTGGCCATGGAAAAACCGGCCAGGCCGGCTGAAAACCGGCCGGTTGGCAACCCTACCTACCATGCTGCTCTTTCCTAAAGATGGCCACCACTCTTCATCAGCAAACAAGGCCCATGCTCCCTTCCTGTTGCACTGCTCACATGTTTGGCACCTGAAGCCCAACTATTCATAGAAAACCTGGAAATAATGACTTTCTGCCTTGGCAACCGCGGTCTGTGTCTGGCAGCCTGCTGCTTTCTGTCTCATATGCAGAGCATTGCTTACACATGAGCAAACAAAGCTATGCATAAGGATAGATTGACAGACAGATGGACTGATCCTCAACTACAGGCAGTATCGCTTCATGTGAAACACACCTAAAAATGGGCTTACATACATATAAGACTGGTACTTATTACAAACCCAGTGTGCCATTTGGTAAAATCATCAGTCCCAGTCCTTATATATTGTCCATTACATAGCCATTTATTTCTGTTTAATTTTTTATTCTACTTCGCACATAAAAACAATATTCAACTATCAAAAGTTTCTCATTCCACTATCGACCCACTTCATATGTTGCACAATATCCCATTCAAAATACACATTGACTATTAACCTGACATAGGTCTGTGTTGCACACATCTGTATCATGGGTAATTTCTATCACATCCTTAATCACAAAATTCTTGCTTATCTTTGTTATACATCCATATTGATTCTAAACAGAAGCAAATATAATATAATATGGCCATCAGCTCCAAGATGAACCAGTCAGCTTACTTGTTCACAGTAATCTCATAATAGTTGTAACTGGGTAAGGCAGACTCGGCGCTCCAGCCCCGGCCAGGACAACCCCCCCCCCCCCCAAGAACCACACTCCGACACTTATTGGCATTCAACTGGTCGCAGCTTTATTAACCATAAACATTAACTGTAAACATTATCCAAACAATCTGTCAACAACCAAACCGTCATCATACGGGTTCCGGCAGCGGGACGAACCCTCACCAGCCATGTGAGTAGCAAAGTGAGTTCCCTCCCACTTCCGCCGGGAACCGTCCCCCAGGCAATATCCATCCCCCCCTCATCCGGCTTCACCATATTATTAGCAAAAGCCCCGAGGGGTTCTCTGGGTCGGGGGTACCCCACCCCCGCCCTGCATATTGCCAAAACTCCGGACCCCAGACATCTCCGGGATCCCATCCCCCCTTCCAGCTGCAACCCCCCAAATCCAACCACCATAGGGCTGGGCAGGTGGGATGCCAGTCCTCTCGCACTGCTCCAACGGACTGACGCCTCGCCAGCAAGCTCCCGGCTGACTTCAGCTCTCTCTCCTCCTGCCCTCCCTCACTGGCTCCCGCGCTCCAAAAACCTGTGGGAGCCAATGAATTTAAGAGATGCCTTCCCCCCGCCTCCCTGGACCCCCCCCCTCCTCTGAACGAGGCCGGGGCCACGTACTACGCCGCCCACCCGGTTATCAGCGGCCAGCAGGTACGTGGCCCCGCGGCCTTCTCGTTATCCTTATATCAGTGTGAAAATTGCATCCGATATGCACACATCTATTAGGAACAGTACAAGACGACACTACACCTGTATCATCTAAGACAAATATATATCTTAACCTGTTCTAACAAAGCTTTGCTAATAGACATTCTTCCACCTGCAAGTAATATATTCCAATGCTCATCTTCTGTCATGGCTAAAAAATTTCAATGTCTAATCTAAATTTCTCCTGCTGTAATTTAAGTTCATTGCTTCTTGTATAGTTCTCAGTGGAGCAAGAGAAGAAAATGATCACAGTCCTTGAAACCCTTTTTTAATGTATTTATACATTTTTCTTTCCTAGGCTAGGAAACCCTTGTGAGATCTATGATAAATATGGACAAAATGAGTTTCAGGTTAGCCAAAGATTGCAACTGCTGACAGTCAGGTTATTATAATACTACAGTTTATTTGAATGCAAATGCTACGCTTAAACTAAAATGCAGGAAACCGTGCATAATATTTTCAATGCAGCCTGGTAACAAGGCTTTTGTTATGGCATAAAAATATATCCTGCAGTTTACTAGCTTTTTGTTCCAAAGTGAAATTGAAAATCATTCTTTACAATATTATCTAGCCTTGAAACATATTGTGACAATAATTTAGTTGATAGTTTATTTGTTACTGAATGTGACTTCAGAATATATCCTGCACCCAATATAGAAAAAGTTTGACCTGTGGAGACACCATTGTCAGTAAAGGAATGCTTACAGGATGATCCCCAGTACAATAAACCCAATCCATATTTTCAACTCTGAGCCCTATGCTATGGGAATGTGTGAGTTATGAATAGTTGGTCGAGAAATACATTTGGCTCAATACAAAGGTCTCACCTAATATCATTCAATCTTTATATCCATGCATTCATGTACACGAATAGAGTAACCATGCTTCTTTATCCAAAAATATGGGGCTCTTTTACTAAAGTGCACAAAGCGATTAACATGCATTTTAGGGCATAGTAACTGCTTGCACGGTGACAGTTGTTACCACACCTTAATCCCATGCTAATTGCTCATCTTATGATGGGATGGGAAATGGCAGGTTATGGGTGGAGAGTGGGTGTGGTCTGAATAATGCTGTTAGCTAATTGCATGCTAATTGCATGCGGTAAGTATTATGCATGGTAAGAGCCTTTTCGCTGAGTATGCTCCCAACTGTTATTGGATGACTTTTGCACTTATCACACATTGGGGCTTGTTTACAAAGCCGCGGTAGTGGTTCGCGATCGCGATCGCAACCGCGGCCCCATTGAAATCAATGGGGCCGCGGCTCCGATTACGATCGCAAATCGCTACCGCGGCTTTGTAAACAAGCCCCATTGTGTTTTGCTTCTAACATGTCATAAGTGCCACGCAGCGCTTTAGCAAAAGGCCCCCTATATTAAAAAAATATCAAGTTAAGATTTAAGGGCCTACAGACGCAGACCATCCTCCAGTCACTATTGGGGCAATTTTCAAAACTTTGTGAGTAGTAAGAAGATCTTAGGCTTTTTATATCATGAACTATGCACTTCTTCTCTAAATAAAATGTGCCCATACTTTCCCTTTGAAAAATGCTTAGAAAAAAGTACCCACTGAGATGCACATTTGCTTTTCCGATAGATACTCTTTCCATGAAAAATATCTTCCCCCCTGAGCCTGCCTATGTTACTCACAGGTAAAAGACATGTGATTGGTATTCCCCATGCATTTTTTTATGGGGGAGGGGGGAGGGAGGGAGCACACACAGTTTTCAGATAGTCTATTTACCTGGGTAAATGCTCACTGCGTCCGGTAAAAGGTTTTTAGATATATTTTGCTAGAATGATAACACCTATTAAGGGGGCTCTTTTCCATCTGTTTTTTTTTGTCCATATGCTAAAAAAATCCTCTCCAGGGGACCAATTAACACAAAAAAAAGAAAAAAGGAATACCCCAAACCAGTCTAAAAAAAAAAGAAAAAGATACCCAAAAAAATAAAAAAAACCCTACAAAACAAACAAAAAAAGAATCCAACAAAGAAGAACAAAACACATTGAGTGAACAAACATTTTCTCTGATTAGTCTTAAATTTACTACATTGTAGCTTCATTGTGTGTCCCCTAGTCTTTCTACTTTTTGAAGGAGAAAACAACTAATCTACATTTACAAATTATACCTTTACACTATCTCCCCTCAGCCGTTTCTTTTCCAAGATGAAGAGCCCTAATCTTTTAAGCCTTTCCTCATAGGGATACCTGCCATCCCATTTACTATAGAAACATAGAAACATAGAAACATGATGACAGAAAAAGACCACATGGCCTATCTAGTCTGTCCTTCCATATCAACAACTACAACAGTCCACCTTTTACCTTTAGAGATCCTCTGTGTTGGTCCCATGCTTTTATAAATTCAGTTACTATCCTCATCTCTACCACCTCCACTGGGAGACTATTCCATGGATCCACTACTCTTTCCGTAAAGAAATATTTCCGCATATCACTCCTGAATCTATCTCCCTTCACCCTCATCCCATGTCCCCTCGTAGCAGAACTTGCTTTCAATTGAAAGAGGCTCTGTCCCTGAACATTATTGCCACAGAGGTATTTAAACATCTCAATCATATCACCTCTATCTCGCCTTTCCTCTAAGGTGTACATATTAAGATCCTTAAGTCTGTCCTCATATGCTTTATAATGAAGCCCACTAATCATTTTAGTAGCCACCCTCTGCACCGACTCCATCCTGTTCACATCCTTTTGAAGGTGCGGTCTCCAGAATTGCACACTATACTCCAAATGAGGTCGCACCAAAGACTTATACAGAGGCATTATCACCTCCTTTTTTTCTGCTAGCTATTCCTCTCCGTATGCACCCAAGCATCCTTCTAGCTTTTGCCATCGCCTTTTCTACTTGTTTAGCTACTTTAAGATCATCAGACACAACCACGCCTAGGTCCCGCTCTTCTTTAGTGGACAAAAGTACTTCACCTCCTATACTGTATTGCTCCCTTGGATTGCTGCAGCCCAAATGCATGACCTTACATTTTTTAACATTAAATCCCAGCTGCCAAATTCTAGACCATTCTTCAAGCTTAGCTAGATCCCTCCTCAAGTTATCTACACCTTCCTGGGTGTCTACTCTATTGCAGATTTTGGTATCATCTGCAAAGAGGCAAACCTTACCCGACAGCCCTTCTGCTATATAACTAACAAAGATGTTAAAAAGAATCGGACCAAGGACAGATCCCTGGGGCACACCACTGGTAACATCCTTCTCCTCAGAGTGAGCTCCATTTACTTGTACTCTTTGTCGCCTCCCACTCAACCAATTTCTAACCCAAGCAGTAACCTTAGGGTATATCCCTAGGGTGCTCAGTTAGTTTATGTCACCTGTGAGGAACAGTGTCAAAGGCTTTACTGAAATCTAAATACACCACATCTAGAGCTCTCCCTCGGTCCAACTCCCTGGTCACCCAGTCAAAGAAATCAATTAGATTTGTCTGACAAGACCTGCCTCTGGTGAATCCATGCTGCCTCGGATCCTGTAATCCGCTGGACTCCAGAAACCTCATTATTTTCTCTTTCAGCAGCGTTTCCAATAATTTACTCACCACCAAAGTTAAACTAACCGGCCTGTAGTTTTCAACCACATCCTTACTTCCGCTTTTGTGTAAAGGCACCACATGAGCCTCTCTCCAGTCCTTTGGCACCACTGCCGACTCCAACGAGGCATTGAAAAAGTCAGTCAGTGGAGTTGCTAGAACGTCCCCAAGTTCCCTCAGTATTCTAGGGTGTATCCCATCCGGTCCCATCGCTTTGTCTACTTTAAGTTGAGTTAGTTTCTCACGAACACAGTCTTCTGAAAATTGTTCAAGATGTCCCTCACTTCTGTTCCTATTTATGGGTGTTTTCTGAGGTCCTGCTCCTGGTTCTTCATCTGTGAACACAGAACAAAAATATTTGTTAAGCAATTCCGCTTTATCCTTATCAGCTTCTACATATTCCAACCCCCCCCCCCCCCCCTGCACCTTTGAGTCTGACAATACCACTTTTGCCCTTCCTCTTCTCACTAATATATCTGAAAAATGTCTTATCCCCCCATTTTATTGCATTGGCTATTTCCTCCTCCTTTTGAATCTTTGCATTCTTGACTACTTTGCTAGCTTCTCTAAGTTTTTCCAAATACAGATGCCTGTCTTCCTCTCTCTGTGATCTCTTGTATTTCATGAAGGCCTCCCTCTTTTTCTTCACTTTTTCAGCTACTTCCTTCGAAATGTTGATGACTCTTCTCTTTACCTCTTCCACATCTGCTATATCCTTTTTTAAGATATGGTGATCAGAAATGCACACACTATTCAAGGTGTGGTTGCACAATGGAGCGATACAGAGGCATTATAATAACCTTGGTTTTATTCTCCATTCCTTTCCTTATGATTCCTAGCAATCTATTTGCTTTCTTGGCCACAGCTGCACATTAGTCAGAGGGTTTCCGCATATTATCCATGATGATGTCCAGCCTGTATTATGTATGCTTTATTGTGAACTGCATGGATGTTTTACATTTTGCTGTATAAATATAATAAATTAAATGGAATTTACCAGAGAGATTGGACTACAGATGCAATTACCAGTTTTCACTTTCTATTATTACTCCTCTCAATAGACAGTGCTGGACAGTGGCAAAAATAACAAGTAAATTACAAGTACTACTAGTATATCGCTACAAGGCGTACACAGCACTGGACAGACATATGTCAAAGACAGTTCCTGCTCATCAGAGCTTACAATCTAGTCAAGACAAACACAACAGCTGAGGACAAGGATATATCTAGGGGAATGGTAAGGAAACGCATAGGAGACTAAGCAGATCAGAATCTAAAGCAGCCTTGAACAGGTAAGTTTTCAGCCTAGATTTGAAAAGGGTCAGAGATGAAGCCTAACACACTGACTCAGGTAGTTTGTTCCTGGCATAAGGAGCATCAAGGTGGAAGGATCGAAGTCTGGGGTTGGCAGTAGATGAGAAGGGCAAAGATAGAAGTCATCTGTCAGAGCAGCGTTCCCGAGGAGGGGTGTAGGGAGAGATAAGAGATGAAAGGTAGTGAGGAGCAGCAGAATGAGTGCACTTATAGTTCAATAGGAGAAGTTGTTTAAAAGGAATAATAAAATCAAATCAAGCATAACAACAGATGCAACCATTAGATCGGTGGTTCCCAAACTTGTCCCAGGGGACAGCCACAATGAATATACACAAAAAACGCTGTGTGCAATGGAGGCAATGCAGGCAGTCTATGTCATGAACACTCATTTCAGACATCCTAAAAAAACAATTGGCCAGGGCTCTACCCCGGATAGGTCCAGAAACCACTGAATTAGAGTCACCGACAACAAATTTGAAAGGATGGATTTCACAGTTTAACCACAGGTTGCCACTGTCCCAACACCAGGGCTAAATTAATGTTATAATGGGCCCTAGGCAAATATATTTGAAACCTATACCATCAACTTCATTGAGTTCTTTTTTCAACCCTCACCCTCAAGCCATAGAGCCTCATTCACTCTTTCCCTGCCCCCTCCCTGCTGAGATCTTTGTTCATGTCTTTACCCTCACACTTTATCTCTCCAGCAGTAGCACAGGGAAAATTGCAAGACGTTGTTCTGGGTGTGGCGGCAGCAAGAGCAAGTTCTGCTAGGATCTGTGCAAGCAGATGTTTTGAATGGAGTGCCTTAATGTTTATAGTAGTGGGCTGAGAAGCAGGGAAGTTGGGCAAGCCATTTTTATCCTCCATTGCATTTGGTACAAATCAGAAAGAATGCAAGGGTAGACTGACTCAAGAGTGAGATCAAAGACCAAAGAGTGAGCTTTACATATGATCTTCACACTGTCCCACCCCTTCATTTCCTATGACTGCAGAAGCCTTCCAGTGCTCTGCCTTCCCATTGGCTGCATCCTATTTATTTTATCTATTTAACAGGTTTTCTAAACCGCTTTATCATTAATTCAAAGTGATTTACAGAAAACAATTACAGCAACCAGCTTTTACATAGAACAGGAAATTCAAACTTGGAGGATTAGATGGGGTATACATATTCTATCCACTATCTCTGCTGCTAGGGACACAGGAAGCAGGCAGGGCAGGCTCACTCACACAGAGGGGACTATTTCAGAGCTGCAGAAAGAGGTTTTAAACTCTGAGATATAGAAACATAGAAACATGATGACAGAAAAAGACCACATGGCCTATCTAGTCTGTCCTTCCATATCAACAACTACAACAGTCCACTTTTTACCTTTAGAGATCCTCTGTGTTGGTCCTATGCTTTTTTTGTCCTGGCATGTTAGCTATCCTTTTAGCTTCTGGACATTGATGCAAAAATGTAGAATCCTGAAACCCCCCCCAGCAATCCAAGCATCCTGATCCTCAGCACATCTCACAGGGCCTCCTAAATCTTAGGCATACAACTAGTTTTTCAATGCCTTAATCCTGCTATGGCAATATATATTAATTGACCTTACACATAACAACCAATAAGAAAACTGCATGATTCAAACAGTAGGTTTCACAATAGAATTTTAGAACAAAGAAAATGAAATATACATCAGAATCACTTATAGGCAGCTCATCAGGTACAGACTTGTTGGGAATGAGAGAAATAAGCCCCTAGGTAAATAAAAGCCCTCATATAAGAAAAACATTGAGGGGGTTATTCTGTCCCATGAATAGCAGGGATGGACGGGGAAGTTATACAGTTGGACGGGGAAGTTAGACAGGGGCAGGAAAGGGGATTATTGGGGGCGGCGTTAGGGTGGGCAGTGGGTGGTCACCGGCCCCAGACGTACAGGGCCGATTCTATTGTCAGCCCTGTACATCTAGGGCCGGCGACTTAAACAGGGAAGTTATTCCACCACAGAGGTGGAATAACTTCCCGATTCTGCAGGATCAGTGGGCCCAAGGCTGGGAAGGGGAAGCAGGGGTCAGAGGGTATTCCCCACAGCCTGATCCTGGCCCTGGGAGGCCAGATTGGGTGTTGGGCAGCGGGGGATTAGTTGCAGGAGCCAGCGGCGGGGGATCACAGCTTTTAAATGGAGCCATGGAAACCAGATGCCATGGCGCCGCGGCTCCATTTAAAAGCCCTGACTGATTTAGTCGGGCAAGGCTTGTAAGTCCCGGCCTGCATGTATAGGCCTGATCGTGATTCTGATCCCATGTGGCTAGATATGCCCAGCGTGATCAGAATCGCGATGCTCTCTGTATATCCGGTTCAGACTGGGGGTACAGAGGGCATGTACGTCTAGGACAGAATCGGGCTGTAAATAATTGTATAGAAACGGGGAAAAAAGGCAACATGGTTCATGGTTTATGGTTTAGGCATTTGATATACTGCCCTTTACTAACGCATCAGAGCGGTTTACATATATATACTAACAGGTACTTTTTATTTAGTCATGGAGACATGGGACACAAAGAACAATGACTGGGATGTAGTTATACTAGGCTATAATATATATAGGAAAGATAGGGTAGGAAGAAAGGGTGTAGGAGTGGTGCTATAAGGAAAACATAATATTAAATCCTAGAAAGTGCAGGGTTTATAAAGAAAAGAGGAGGCACTGTGAATTCATCTGGAAAGAAGGAATGGAACATCTCATACAATGGTGTAATATATAGACCTGTCTCACAGGCAGCAGAAATATATAGAGATTTAATTGAAGACATTCATAATATTGCTATGAAAAGGGAAGTGTTACTGGTAGCCATTTTTAGTTTGTCAGATGTTAATTGGGACATCCTAGATGCAATGCCATCTAGAAGTAGGGAGATGCTGGATTCTCTACAGGGAGAACTGTTCTGCCAGTTGGTAAGGGAACCCTTGTGGGAGAGGGTGCTAGGTGATTACAAATGACGAGAGTGCTTTTGATGTTGCAATGAATGATCATCCTTCATCCAGTGATTATTGCATGGTGTGGTTCACTTTTAGGACATGGGTACAGATGGTTTGTTCAAAAGTAAGGGTCCTAGATTTCAGGAAAACTAACTGTCAATATTGGGGAGTGCCTCAAAGAGTCATTGGCTGGATGGGAACATCTGGGGGAAGTAGAACAACAGTGGGCAAAACTGAAAAGAGCTATTTTAAGGACAACAAACCTTTTTGTTAGGAAAGTAAATAAAAATAAGAGGAAATGCAGGCTGCTATGGTTTTAAGTACCTGAAAAGTTAAAGTTAGCTTTCATAAACTATATGAGATCACAGAAAGATGAAAAGAAAACAATATCTGAAGAAACTAAGGGAAACTGGTAAAGCAGTCATAAAAATAAGGATGTAAATAGAAGAAAAAAATAGCCAATATGGTAAAATAAGGGGACAATATATATTATTTTTTAGATAAGTCAGTGATAAGAGGAAGTGCAAAGGTGGCACTGTAAGATTCAAGGGTAAAAAGAAGGAATATGTAGAGGTTGATGAGGATAAAGTGGAAGTGCTTAACAAATATTTCTGTTCTGTGTTCGCAAATGAAGGTCAGGAATGGGAACTCAGAAAATAAACACCAATAGAAATGGAAATGAGGTAGATCTCAAATGATTTTCAGAAGACTGTGTTTGTGAGGAGCTAGCTAAACTAAAAGAAGACAAAGCAATGGGGTCAGATGGGATACATCCAAGGATACTGAAAGCAATTAGGTAATAAAAAGAGGAGGAAATAGCCAATGCAATAAAATGGGGGAATAAGACATTTTTCAGATATGTTAGTGAGAAGAGGAAGGGCAAACGTAGTATTGCCAGATTCAAGGGTGAAGGGGAGGAATATGTAGAAGCTGATGAGGATAAAGCAGAATTGCTTAACAAATATTTCTGTTCTGTACTCACAGATGAAGAACCAGGAGCAGGACCTCAGAAAACACCCACAAACAAGAACAGAAGGGAGGGACATCTTGAACAATTTTCAGAAGACTGTGTTCATGAGAAACTAGCTCAAATTAAAGTAGACAAAGTGATGGGAGTGGACGGGATACACCCTAGAATACTGAGGGAACTTGGGGACGTTCTAGCAGCTCCACTGACTGACCTTTTCAATGCCTCGTTTATTTTATTTATTTATTTATTTATTTAACAGTATTTCTAAACCGCCTTATCATAATAATCAAGGTGGTATCACAGCAAACAATCTGGTAATGTGAGTGTGTTATACATGCAGTGAGAGTGAAAATTTAGTTGAGTGCGTGTTGAATTGTGTGCTAGATTTGTTTGAGCTATGTACAATGTGGGCTATATACAGTGGAGTCGGCAGTGGTGCCAAAGGACTGGAGAGAGGCTCATGTGGTGCCTTTACACAAAAACGGAAGTAAGGATGTGGTTGAAAACTACAGGCTGGTTAGTTTAACTTCAGTGGTGAGTAAATTATTGGAAACGCTGCTGAAAGAGAAAATAGTGAGGTTTCTAGAGTCCAGCGAATTACAGGATCCGAGGCAGCATGGATTCACCAGAGGCAGGTCTTGTCAGACAAATCTGATTGATTTCTTTGACTGGGTGACCAGGGAGGTGGACCGAGGGAGAGCCCTAGATGTGGTGTATTTAGATTTCAGTAAAGCCTTTGACACTGTTCCTTACAGGCGACTTATAAACAAACTGAGCACCCTAGGGATGGACCCTAAAGTTACTGCTTGGGTTATCAATTGGTTGGGTGGGAGGCAACAAAGTGTACAGGTAAATGGAGCTCACTCTGAGGAGAAGTATGTTACCAGTGGTGAGCCCCAGGGATCTGTCCTTGGTTCAATTCTTTTTAACATCTTTGTTAGTGATATAGCAGAAGGGCTGTCGGATAAGGTTTGCTTTTTTGTGGATGATACCAAAATCTGCAATAGAGTAGACACCCAGGAAAGTGTAGATAACATGAGGAGGGATTTAGCTAAGCTTGAAGAATGGTCTAGAATCTGGCAGCTGGGATTTAATGTTAAAAAATGTAAGGTCATGCATTTGAGCTGCAGCAATCCAAGGGAGCAATATAGTATAGGGGGTGAAGTACTTTTGTCCACTAAAGAAGAGCGGGACCTGGATGTGGTTGTGTCTGATGATCTTAAAGTAGCTAGACAGGTAGAAAAGGCAACGACAAAAGCTAGAAGGATGCTTGGGTGCATACGGAGAGGAATGGCTAGCAGAAAAAAGGAGGTAATAGTGCCTCTGTATAAGTCTTTGGTGCAACCTCATTTAGAGTACAGTGTGCAATTCTGGAGACCACACCTTCAAAAGGATGTGAACAGGATGGAGTCAGTGCAGAGGGTGGCTACTAAAATGGTTAGCAGTCTTCATTATAAAGCATATGAGGACAGACTTAAGGATCTTAATATGTACACCTTAGATGAAAGGCGGGATAGAAGTGATATGATTGAGATGTTTAAATACCTCCGTGGCATAAATGTTCAGGGGGAGAGCCTCTTTCAATTGAAAGCAAGTTCTGCTATGAGGGGACATGGGATGAGAGTGAAGAGGGATAGATTCAGGAGTGATTTGCAGAAATATTTCTTTTCGGAAAGAGTGGTGGATCCGCGGAATAGTCTCCCAGTGGAGGTGCTAGAGATGAGGACAGTAACTGAATTAAAAAAACATGGGACAAACACAGAGGATCTCTAAAGGAAAAAAGGGGATTGTTGTAGTTGTTGATATGGAAGGACAGACTAGATAGGCCATGTGGTCTTTTTCTGCCATCATATTTCTATGTTTCTATGTTTCTAATACTGGTGACTCTGCTGTCTGACTATTTCAATGTTTCTTTAAAGTCAAGAGTGATTCTGGACAGATGTGGTTCCTGTCCACATAACCGGAGGTATGGAAAAGGTTGAGAACTAGAGCTTGAGTTCTGTGATGAGTAAATTAATGGAAACCCTGCAAAAGCAGAGAATGATGAGGTTTCTGAAATCCAAGGGATGACAGGATCTGAGACAGCATGGCTTTACAAGAGGTAGGTCTTGGCAGATCAGTTTCTTTGGGTGACCAGAAAATTGGATTTGGGGAGAATGCTAGATTTGAATGCTAGACTTAGATTTCAGCAAAGCCTTTGACACTGCTCCACATTGGTAATTTATAAATAAACGGAGTGCCCCTGGGATGGGCCTTAAGTGACTGACTGGATTAGAAACTGGTTGAATGGGAGGTGAATGGGGTAGTGGTAAATGGAGTTTACTTTGAGGATAAGGAGGCTACTAGTGGTGCGCTGCAGGGATCAGTCCTTGGTCTGGTTCTTTTTTTTAAATTTTGTAAGCAATATTAAAGAAGATCTACTGGGCAAGGTTTGCCTCTTTGTGGATGATACCACAGTAGAGTAGGCACCCTGGAAGGTGTGGATAACATGAGGAAAGAATGGTCAAGAATTTTGCAGCTAAGATTTAATACTGAAAAATGCAATGTCAGGCATTTGGGCTGCAAAAACCCAAGGAAATAGTACAGTATAGAAGTTAAGTATTTCAGTGAAAAGGGTGGGTGATTGTATCTGAACAGCTAGAAAAGATGATGACAAAATACAGATGCACTGGGAGAGGAATGGCTAACAGGAAAAAGGAGGTGATAATGCCTTTGAATTAGTCTCCAGCGAGATCTCATTTGGAGACTGCACCTTCAAAAGGATATCAACAGGATAGAGTTGGGAATGAGGGTGACATCTAAATTGGTAAGTGACCTTCATCATATGGAGATAGACTTAAAGGACCATATATTCAAAAGGCATTTACATGGTTTACAGTCCAGTAAACCACGTAAAAGACAAACAGGAATATTCAATGGTTAGTATCTTTGAATATCCCTATCTATGTCCTCTACGTGCCCTGATGCTATCTGGTTGGCATCAGGGCATGTTGAGGGCATTCTGGGGTGGAGCGGGGACAGAGAATGGAAGTAACTGGGTAATGGCAATATTGGACCGCTACCTGGTTGGTGCTGAATGGCCAAAACTAGTCGTGCTTTTGGTTCACCTAGTCTTAGCTGTGGATGCTAACTGGGTAGTGGTCCAATATCGCCGCTCCCCAGTTAGGCTGTGTCGCGGTTTCTCCAGGGTGTCCACACCATATATTCAATGTCATTGGCATGGCACTGAATATCCAGGGTTAAGGGTGAATGGGCACGGCTATGAGCCAAAGCGCTGCATAGCTCGCCCAATTTGATATTGGGCACAAAGATCTCAATACATATACTTTTGAGGAAAAGCGGGAGAAGGGAAATATGATAGAGATCTTTATCTTATAATTTGATATGCCGCCCATTACACTAGAAATAGGGTGGTTTACAATGACAAAAAAAAATTGGTTGCTACAAGCAGGACGGAAGAAAAGAATGCCAACTGTGAGACAGGACAGAAGAGGGAAGATATAGAACAGATAAGCGATAGATGTGCTAAACAGGAGGAAGGGATTATACAGTGGGTGGTGGAAGGTCAAAAGCAAGAGAAAACAAATGGGTCTTTAGCGGGGCCTTGAACTTCTGGTGGGATAGCTCAAGACGGAGGTCTGGGGAGAGGACATTCTAAAGGGTGGGACCCAAGAAAACTAAAGCAGAGGAACAAGTGGATTGCAAATACGCTTGTGAGGAAGAGGGAAGGTATAACCTGTTGACATATACTGAACAGAGGACACAGTGAGAACAGTGGGGACCGATGAGGTCAGAGAGGTACTGAGGGAAACAAGTGTGAATGACTTTGTGGGCCAATGTGAGAATCTTATACTGAACACGAAACTGGATGGGAAGCCAGTGAAGGTGAATGAGTACAGGTGTTGTGATCTGTATGGTATGTTCAAGCAATTATACGGCAGTATTTTGAAGAAGATGAAGATGGTGAATTTGATACAATGGGAACCCTGCTAGGGCAACATTGCAATAACTGAGCCGAGATGTGATGAGAGAAAAAAACAGAATGATGAGAGAGGAAGCAGACAAAAACAGTTACACAGCTTGGATTTGATGTAAAACAGCAAAGGAATGGTGGATAAGTGAGACTGGAAATGACATGGAGGAATCAAGGGTAACACTTAAATAACAGAGGGTAGACACCAGAGGGATAGGGGCATCAGCAAGTGTAGGGGAAACATATGGACAGGGGGCACTGAAAGTGAGCCAAATAGCTGCAGATTTAGATGGATTGAGATGCAAGAAGTTGGAAGATAACCAAGAGCTGACGGCAGCAAGACAAGAATAAAGGGAGTAAAATCCGGAGTTGAAAGTGTAGTGTGGTACAGAAGTATTATATCGTTGGCATATGAGTAAGCAGAGATTCTGTGATGTTGGATGAGGAGCAGCAGGGGGGTCAAGAAGACAATAAACAGAAGAGGGGCTAGGACTGATCCCTGGGGGACACCAGAGGGAAGAGAAACAGGAGGTGAACAGATTGAGTCAGATAGAATGGAAAAGGATCTAGAAAAAAAAAAGAGTAGAACCAACACGGATCATAAGAACATAAGAACATAAGATATGCCATACTGGGTCAGACCAAGATCCATCAACTCCAGTATCCTGTTTCCAACAGTGGCCAATCTAGGTCATACGTACTTAGCAGTTTCCCCAAAACACACAGGTTCCACAATGCTTGTACTGGGTCAAGCATTGATATCCTGGGTCCCTTCTTAATAATGGTTTATGGACCTTTCCTCCAGGAACTTGTCCAAACCTTTTTTAAACCCAGCTACACTAACAGCCTTTACTACATCCTCCGGTAACACATTCCAGAGTTTGATTACACGTTGAGTGAAAACATATTTTCTTTTATTAGTCTTAAATAGTTTACCCTGTAGCTTCATTGCATGTCCCCCTAGTCTTTCTATATTCTGATAACGTAAACAATCTATCTACGTTTACCTGTTCCACTCCGTTCATTAATTTATAGACTTCTATCATATCTCCCCTCAGCTGTCTCTTTTCCAAGTTAAAGAGCCCTAACCTTTTTAGCCTTTCTTCATAGGAGTATCCTTCCATCCCCTTTACCATTTTTGTGGCTCTTCTCTGAACCTTTTCTAATATCGCTATATCCTTTTTAAGATACGGCGACCAGAATTGCACACAATATTCAAGGTGCGGTCTCACCATGGAACGATATAGAGGCATTATAATATCTTTTGTTTTATTTTCCATTCCTTTCCTTATGATACCTAGCATTCTGTTTGCTCTCTTGGCTGCCGCTGCACACTGGACCGAGGGTTTTAACATGGTAGCCACAATGACGCCTAAATCTTTTTCCTGGGTGGTGGTTCCTAATGTGGAACCTTGCATTGTGTAACCATAGTTTGGGTTGTTCTTCCCTAGGTGCATAACTTTGCACTTGTCCACATTAAATTTAATCTGCCATTTTGATGCCCAGTCTTCCATTTTATCAAGATCCTCTTGCTATTTTCCACAATCCTCTTGGGTTTTAACAACTTTAAATAGTTTTGTGTCATCTGCAAATTTGATAACCTCACTCGTTATTCCACTTTCCAGGTCGTTTATGAATATGTCAAAAAGCAGCGGACCCAGCACAGTTCCCTGGGGTACACCACTATTCACCTTTCTCCATTGGGGAAATTGGCCATTTAGCCCTACCCTCTGCTTTCTATCTTTTAACCAGTTCCTGATCGACAATAGTACACTGCCTCCTATCCCATGACTCTTTAGTTTTGCCAAAGGTCTCTGATGAGGGACCTTGTCAAAGGCTTTCTGAAAGTCCAGATACACAATATCAACCGACTCACCTTTGTCCACCTGATTATTCACTCCTTCAAAAAAACATAACAGATTAGTAAGACAAGATCTTCCTTGTCTAAAGCCATGTTGGCTGTCTCCCATTAGGCCATGACTATCTACATGCTGAGTAATTTTATTCTTTATGATGGTTTCTACCATTTTTCCCGGTACTGACATCAGGCTCACCAGTCTGTAGTTTCCCGGATCACCCCTGGAACCCTTTTTAAAAATTGGTGTTACATTGGCGATCCTCCAATCTTCAGGTATTACAGATGATTTTAATGATAGTTCACAGATTACTAATAGCAGGTCTGCAATCTCATATTTCAGTTCCTTCAACACCCTTGGATGTATACCATCCGGCCCAAGTGATTTGCTACTCTTCAGTTTATCTAATAGTTGTAATACATCTTCCCAATGTATCGATATTTCCTTCAATTCTTCCGCACCTTTAAATACCACTTCAGTCATGTTTAACATCCCTACATCTTCCTCAATAAAGACCAAAGCAAATAATTTGTTCAGTCTCTCCGCTATCGCCTTGTCACCTCTTAGTGCCCTTTTAACCCCTGTATTATCTAATGGACCAACTGACTCTCTCACAGGTTATTTGCTACCAATGTACTTGAAAAAGTCTTTATTTCATGTTTTTGCTTCTGCAGCAAGCTTCTTCTCAAATTCTCCCTTTGCTTCCAAGATAGTATTTTTCATCAACACCCAAACTTGATGTAAGTCTTTAACCTTTGCAACTGCTCCTTTTAGTTTTTTCTTAACTATTTTCCTCATTTTATCATAGTCTCCCTTTCGAAAGTTTAAAGGTAGTACTGTGGATTTCCTTACTATCCCTCCTCCACTAATTAAATCAAAGGCGATCATGCTATGATCACTATTGCCAAGTGGCCCCAACACCCTTAACTCTTGCACTAGATCTGGTGTTCCACTAAGGACCAGGTCTAATATGGCTTCCCCTCTGCTCAGTTCATGAACCAGCTGCTCCAAGAAGCAGTCATTTATTTCATCTAGGAACTTTATCTCAGTTTATGAAGTCGAGAAAGAAGAGTAAAGTGGTTGACCAAGACAAAAGCTGAAGAAAGTTCCAAGGAGACAGCCAAAGAGATAGCACCAGAGTAGTGAGAGATGTGCACCTTAATGAGAAAGGACAGCAAAGCAGTTTCAGTACTATGCCCAGAGCGAAAACCAGACTGATGTGGATGAAGAGTGACAGTAGAAGTAAGGTGCAAAGAAAGCTGAGAGAAAACCAGTTTTTCCAAAACTTTAGAGAGGAATGGCAGGTTAGAAACAGCATGCCAGTGTGCCAGAACAGAAGAGTCAAGACAGGATTTTTTGAGGAGGGGACAAATGAGAACATGTTTCCACAGGGCAGAAAAATACCTAAGGAGATACTAATATTGAATATTGTAAGGATAGGGGGAAGAAGAGTAAGCGTGAGTTCAGACAACCAATTGGAGGGGATTGGATCAGAATGGCAGATAGTTTTATGAGAAGTAGAGAAGGCTTTGGACAACTCAGAGAAGGTAATAGGATGAAATGAAATCCAGGTATGAAACAAGGATGGTGAAGGGACAATTGGAGATCTGGTGGTGGTGGTGGTGGTGGGGGGGGGGGTCTGGTGGAGGTTGGCAATCTGGAAAAGTGGATCGGAGGGAGTAGATCTTATCAGAAAAGAAATCTGCAAGCTGTACTGGATCTGAGGAGGGCAAACTGGAGGATGTAATGGTCAAGGTACAGGGTACTGATAGGGTATGAAGAACAGAGTAAAGCTGATGGGAGGAATTAGATGAGGAAGAAATTAGATCTGTGTAATATGATCATTTAACTTGATGAAGGGAGAAGCGATAACATTGATGGTAATGGCAAAAGTGTTGAAGAGACATGTGGGAGGGGGTTCTTCTGTCAGAGGTGATGGGCATGCCGA
Source organism: Ichthyophis bannanicus (assembly GCA_033557465.1). Classification (NCBI taxonomy): domain Eukaryota; kingdom Metazoa; phylum Chordata; class Amphibia; order Gymnophiona; family Ichthyophiidae; genus Ichthyophis; species Ichthyophis bannanicus. Next base: position 294,809,917 of record CM066034.1, read on the forward strand.
AGCTGAGACCGGATGGTGCAGAGGCCAGGGTAAAACCAGGGTCGGTGGCGAGCATGAGAAATGGATGGAATGGGACAGAGGGATGCCAGCTGGTCAAGGGCCACTGACAGGGAGGAATTCCAAGTAAGGGCTTGATCATCAGAAGGAAGCAATGTGAAGAGGGAGCAATGTGAAGAAAACTGTTGTAGAATGGAAGGTGTGATATATCGAGACAGTTGTGAAAGGATCAGACAGACTGAGCCAATGCGGAGGGAGAAGGTAGAGAAAGTTCTAGAAAGAAAATAATGCAATGGTAGTTGGATCAGGGCAAGGGAACAGTGGAAAAATCAGTAGTAGTTGGATGCTGATCAGCAGGGGTGAGGATTAGATCAAAAGTGTAGCCTGCAACATGAGTTGGACAGGGGACATGTTGAATCATTGAGAGATCATGTAGATAGGTCAAGAAGGTGTTATTGCGAGGCCTGGAGGGGTGATCAACGTGTGTGCTGAGATCACCAAAAATTACTAATTGGGGATAAAGAAGGGAGAGTTTGGAAATGGACAGAAGCAGGGAGTTTCAGAAATGTGGACAGATGGAGGGGGGGGGGGGCATAGATCAAAAGAAAGTGAAGCGATGGAGAGACATCAAGCCGAAGAAGAAGGGCTTCCAGGTAGCAAATGGCAGGGGACTGAACTTCAAGAAGAGAAAGGGAAGAGTGGAACAGCATGGAAACTCCACCCCTGCTGCGATCCAAGTGGGGTGTGGAATAGGCCAAGAAGCAGTGATTTAAAATGGCATCATCACCCTCATGAAGCCAGGTCTCAGTTAAGAATAAGACATCTACAGAATGCTGTTCTATGAGGTCATGAGCCAACAGGGACTTCAAACGAGGAGACCTTCAATTAAGTAAAGCTATGCTAAGCAAGAACATCAATGGAGCTAACACAGGGAGGCGATTAGGAAGCATAGTACCGGAGTGACAGGATATGAGATTGGAGGAAACACATGACAGATAGCCAGGAAGGGGAAGGACAAACTGAGTGGGGCACCAGCCCCAGTGGACCAGAATAGCTGCCATAAGATAGCTGAAGACAAATACTACAGCAAGGATGTAGATAAATAGAGGGGGAAGGACCTGTGAGACTTATCGATGAGGCAGGACTTGTGCTCCTTTGGGATATATTGGAGAGCACGCTGAGGTTAATGTGGAGGAAAGGACTGTGCCAACCAAGTGTCGCCCCTGGAGTCACCCTAAGGAGCTCGCCCAAGGAGCATATCCTGCACCTTGGGCATGCTGCTGCAGCACAGAACGCTGCAGTAGACCTCTTTAAATCTCCCAGTGGAGTACCTTGTGAGATGCGGCCATGCTGCTTACTGTTGAAGAGACCCTGTTCCTGAGATATGTATAAATGCACAGGAAGCTTTCAAATGAGAGGTCATAGGACAAAGGTGAAAGGAGATGGACTCAGGAATAATATAAGTAAATATTTATTTTTGGAAAGGGTGGTGGATGTATGAAACACCCTCCAAGTGGAGGTAGTGAAGATGGATATCCTAATTCAAGAAAGCATGGGATAAGAACAAAGGATCTCTGAGGGAGAGGGAGGGATTGTATGGATGGACCAAGTGGATAGGCCGCATAGCAGTGGTTCCCAAACTTGAGGTATGGACCCCAAATGGGGTCACATCATCAGTGGATAGGGTCACAGAAACATGGTCATTTCTCCTTCTCACTAGACTTTCACTGTGACCTATGGTAAGTAGTGGTAATCACTAGTCCGCATGTGGCTTGTGAGCCAATGAACATTCACCCTTGCCACCTCCTGGGTAAGTTTCCTATCAGACTGAAAACCCATGCTGAGTACTGGGGTCTGTAAGCACACGCTGCACACTGTGCTTACTGCTGCTGCTGTTTTCTGCTTTAAATAAGTGGAGGGAGGGGGAAGGAGGCTGAAGACCTGCATTTTGATTTCCTCATCATCTGGGCTTACAAGAATTTTCAATTGTTAAAATGGGATCATACGGGAAAAAAGTTTGAAAAGCACTGCCATATAGTCTCTATCTGCCATCATTTTCAGCGTTTCCATATTTCTGTTTCTTGATTCACTCAAGTTCTTCCAATCTGCAAATTTCAGAAGAATAGACAACCGGCAAAGTTCTTTTTGTTCCTTAATAAAAGCTCTTTCTTTCTAGTTTTGGACACAAAGGATTACACCTCACATAAATGAATTTTGGAAAATGAAAGGCATCTCATCTCATTAGGTGAAGCAGAACTAGTGAACGCACCCTCATAAGATACTCACTGGCCTTCCATTGGCACTGCAAAAATCACCTTGGACAAATGGCTCCGTATGGGTAAGTCAACCAGTTTGTTTCAAGCTGGAAATGCACAACATTAGTAGCACAGAACTAAAGCAAAATCAACAGCCATCTCTATCTTCTCTGAATTATTTATTTATTGATGGGGAATACTAGGATGCACGACTCTCACTGTAGTGAATAATTTTTGGGGGAGAAGTGAGGAAGAGGTTCTGCATAAACTACTTTCTGTTCTCTGATGTAATCATAGTAAATGGCACATTACAGTTGCACTTCCTTATATGTGGTCCTTTATTTAAATTGGTGGTTGCCATAGCAACATTTCTTCTGCTTCCAAGATTTTTTTCAAGATCTAGAATGGCTTCTGGTGTATGGAGGTTGATTACACATTTTGAATTATTCTTAAGTTCCACACTTCTGCAGACAACTTATTATTACTGACCTCATTCCATACAGTAAATATGTGCTTTCGATTTCTACTGTGAGCTTGACTATATCATTTATAACCACAAAATCTCGCATTTACCTGATTTTAATAACTTACAATCATTATTAAAAATAAATACGTCCACCCATTAATGGGTTTAATATAGCCTAAATGCTGGCCATTTGCATTCAGTCTAACATTTCCTTGATTAAGAATTTTCTCTCGGCTTGTACCTAATGGCCAAAAAATAATTGAAGGACAGTAATGGATATTAGGCTGCATGGGGGTAAATTCTGTATTTATATTGTAATGTATCGTTTTTGTTTTCCCATACCCTCAGTATGTAAGCCTCTGTTGTCTTGTCAACCACTTTGATTGAAGGATAAGGTGGTATACAAAACTGGTTAAATAAATAAATAGGCTAAGCTGGGGACAACATGCTTATCTTTCACTCTACCGAGACTAATTCTGAATAAGTTCTTACCATCAAACCTCTTCCACAATTCAATTTAATAAATATTTTAAGCAGGACTTGAGGGAGAATTGAACTGGAAAAAGAAGTGGAAATAGAGGCAAAAATGCCCATTTAATTCAGTGTTTTCTTGCAACCTGCATTCTTGAAGACAAGAGACACACGCACTTGACTTTTGCACTGGCCAATCCATGAGGCATGGCTTGAGCTCTAATTGCAGGAGCTTCAGAGATACATGATCCCAACGATTTCAGCAACCACCATTTGGCAGGTCACAGTTCTACAGCAATAAAGGTAGACTGGAAGGAACCCAAACATTAGTAATAACTTTCTACTGCATTGGGTCATCAAGTTGAATCAAAAGTGAAAAATTACATGCGTAGCAAGTATCTGTTATTTTAAGTAGTGTAGATTTTTTAAGAAGAGGTTCATCATGGCAAGGTGCATGAAACCTTGACAGCAGCTGGACAAACTCATTATAATACTGTCAGTCAGAGCTTGCCCAATTCCAGGCGTTGTGATACTGCAACCCACGCTGCTGTCCGAGGGGAAACATATAAATCACTCTTTATGGATCTCAGTGTATATCAGAACAAAACAGCTCTTGGCTATTTAGTCCACCACATATTTTGTTATGATAAATTGTGCACACACACACACACACACACACACATACACACACATGCCACCTGACCTATATAGGTTTTCTTTAGGATAAAAGATGTTGCATTTATCAAATAGTTATTTTGGTTCTAAATAGCCAATTGTCAAATTATGACCACAGCAAGTGTTTGGAAAGAATATGTTCCATAAGATTGCAGTTCATAAAACAGAATTATAAAAATAAAAATTAAGAAGCAGGTCCATCTGCTACCTGCAAAATTAAGGTAATTTGTCTGATGAATTTCCCAGGTAACCTAGAGAAATGGTGTGGCTAACTGACTGGCGTTTTCTTGCAAGCAGCTAATTAGCTAACTTGTATCTTGTCATTATGCAAGGTAAAAAGTGACAGTGCTAAATGCTTATCATTTTCCGTTTCTGGCTGTAGCTTGACATCCTTTAAGGAATTTTTCACACTGGAGAATCCTCTCCTAATCTGTAATAGCCCTACAGCTAAGAGAGCTAAAAATGTCCACCTGGAAATTAATTTGTGTTAAGAACTGCAAATGACAAGTCCAAGAAACTGCAAAACTAATTTTGTATATATTACTACAAACTATAATGTAAAGCGATGAAGAACACTTTAAATTTATCTGAAGGGAGGGGAGCCCTTGCAGAGAGCAGTGCTGAGCAGTGCCGAGCCTAAGAATTTCAGATCTTGACAGAGAGACTACTGAAACTGTCTAGGTTTGCTCTTGAATGATCCAGGAGTACTTCACATGTGTTTACCACATATGTCCATCTTGTTAGGCCTAGGTGGTAGCTGGCCTTATGGCTGCAATCCTTAACGAGCCACTTGTGCACTCTGTTCACTGTGTCACAGGATACCATATCACAGCTCTGCCCTCTGTTGCAAGCTGTACCTGCGTTCACAAGGTATCCTGAAGTCTTAGGGGAAGAAGGGGATCATATGGGTACTTGCTGGGGCTGTGTGTAAATTACCAGCCTGACCCTATAGGATTCAATACAGGCCTTAGGGATACAGCAACTCTGGATGCTGTTTGAGCAGTTGTTAGTAAACAGCTGGATATATCCACAGTTACAAAAAGAGGGAGTCATTACATTCCTATACCTCATATGGGGACATGCTGGGTGGGGGAGAAGGGAACAACCAAGGGCAGGTCTAAGTCTCTTACCTTTCAGATTCAACAGTCATGGGCTCTGGGGTAACAAACAAAGACCTGAATGATGACAAGTTCCATGTTATGATGGCTGACAACTTGCTGTTATCCCTTCCATCTTTGTGCTGGAGAGTATATGCCAGGCCTGATGATAGCATCATGAGGCCCATCAGACCATCATAACTGTGGTCTAGAAGGCTCTTAGTATGTTAAGCAGTCTAATCTGTGAAGGAGGCATTCAGCCATGACACAACACATGTTTATTTACTTTTGTCTCACAGAGCACTCAACGGCAGCCTGAAATGACCAACCCTGTGGCCCAAATTCCACTGGTTATTGCCATCAACACATGAGGATAAATAATTTTTGGTGCCATCATTTTTTTCTCAGTAGGCATTGAAGTAAATTGCAAACTGTCATTCATATTTCTCGGGCCTTGGAGGTGTGTAAGAAGGGTGGGAAATACCAGTTATATTATGCTGTTATATTTATTTGGTGACTCCCTCTATCACAATTTGACCCATAGCACTTCTCAATATTATTATGAAGGCAGCAATAAATGACTAATCAAGTGTGAGCTCCAGGCCATTGGGCATGTTTTAGTAGGTTAGTCCTTCGGTGAGGGGAAGAAGATGAGGCTCCACCTTTGAAAGCAGATCTTTTTCTCTGTTTTAGGGAGAGACTTCAAGACCTCTTCACAGCTAGCTCCCTCTTAAGGATGGCCTCTTAATGGTCTTTTGCAACTATCCATGGAGCTGCCTGCTGTAGAAGTATAGGAGTTGTTTGTGGTTAAAGTGGTTTGGACTCAGGACTGGTTTAAAGGTATTAAGCAGCCTAAGCAACTTTCAGCCTTGTGCCTCTCAATTAACTTTCAGACCCCAAGGTCTCCCCTCCCCCTCCTAAGATTTTGCTATTAAACTCAACAATTATGATTACCCCAACAGCACAATCCAGTAAAAATGCACAAAAAATGCATGTTTTGCATATATCCATAATGAAGTTAATTTCAAAATGTCATTTGCCCAAGAAAATAAGCTATTTGAAAAATGGCTACCCTCTCTGCAACTAAAGTAGGTGCTGATGGCTTTTCGAGTTTGTGTTGGCATCAAAACCAATTTTTGTTTTGACTACAGCTCCTCTTTGCTGCCCCTCCGCCCAAGAAGTTGTCACTCTGGGGAGTGCCTAATCTGACTAAAGATTAAGCTGGCCCTATTAGAACTGAATAGTCAGGAAAAGGGTAGCATTCAGATTGTTTACGGCAGCTGTGAGGTTAGTCATGCCTTGGTGATTCACAGTTTGCTGCACATGCTGTGTGGTGCATATTTGCTGCATCATTTCCTGCTGAACATCCCAAAACAAGTGGTGCACTGAGCTGCCTTCCTGTTCTATCAGTGGACAGGCTAGCCAGGGTTGGTTGAGGGGAGCTCTGATGCTGGTTGTGTTTGTGGCTTATCTTGAGGATCCTGCCCAGGGGTGCTGTCATATACAGGCACTCCCAAATCCTCATCCATTTCCAGTGGCTACCTATCAGTCCCCCATGCCAAAACCTAAGAAAAAAAAGTTAAAAAACAAAACAGGAAGGAAATAAAGCAAAACGAACTGAAAAAGGTCTCCCTCTGCTGCTAGTGCCAGTCTCAATGTCCTGCCATTTCGGTCATGGCCTGCTCCTTTGTTGTCAGTCCTCTCTAGAGATCCAAACCTTGGCCATATTGCAGTAGTTGCAACTCCCATTCCTATCTGCACAGCCACTCTGACATTCCCAATGGGTCCATTTAGGTCCTCATGGCAATAACTAAACAAATTGCAAAGTGCACACTTAGAGTGTGACACAAAGACACATTTCTCTCATTTGCAGAAAAGCTGGTGGGGGGATACATATATATGTATCATGGAGGGTGTCAGCAGGGATGGCTCTACCACCAAGTGAACTAGGCAGTTGTCTAGAGTGCCAGCCCTCTGGAGGAGCCTACTGCTGCCCATTGCTGCCACTTGCACCCTCTCTGTGGCCAACAGCAGAAGCAATTGTCCCTGAAATTGAGATGCAGTGCTTACCCTCCATCTCTGGGGATGTGCTGTAATTTCACTTTGCCCAATCTGCCACTTCTGCCCTGGACTTCCAATTCTGTATAAACCACAATTCTGTGGCGGAGGGGGCCCAAAGTGGCAGATTGGCAGAATGAAACCACAACGCAGCCCCGGAGACAGAGGGTAAGTGCTTTGTTGTGGTTTCAGGGACAATTGCTGCCCTGTTGGCCCAGGAGAGGGGTGGCAATGGTGCTAGTGGGTGCAGGTGGGCAGCGTGGAGTGGCAGGATGGAGGGCCTGCATAGGGAATCTCCAGTCATTGCACAATCCCTGCATGTCAGGTGATGTATATATGTGTCTGTGTGTGTCATAGAGGGTGTCAGGTGGTATGTGGAGACTATATTTTGGCTGGATATATATGAAGTACAGACCATCATCCAATCTTTATTCAATCTGGTTGTCCTCTGGCTCTGCTAACTCCTCAACTACCTGAAAGGAAGCTTGACTGTACAGGGCTGTGAACACTGTGAGGGTACTTAATAATAGTATATCACAGAAAGCCCTCAGAAAGAGTTAACACCACAGATTCAGTACCTCAGACATTCCAGCGCTTATTACTTAGCTGATGACCTTGAGAGACTCTACTGAAAAACTATGCTGAACTTTCACATAACAGAGAAACTAGGTTTGTTTATAATACAGAAAGTGCAGGGAAGAACTTTCTCTTCAGTCTTGAAACATACATGTGAAAACTGCTTGTGTTATAATTATTGCTTAAGAAGTTATGTCTGGGGATACATGTATGTCTGCTCCTGATGACCTATACTAATAAGATCTGACCTATGACACAGAGACATAATGCACATTATGAATATACGTGATGTTTGACATAGAATAATAAGTGGAAATTATACTGTGAAATGGAATTTTGACCAATAAAAATAGTGACCGAAGTAGGTGTGGTCAGTGAGACAAGGTGCAAGCTTTACTTTCTTTCCCAAAGATTTGTTTTTTTATATAATACAATTGTGTGTGAATTGTATTATTAATGGCTATTGCTTCCTTCTTATTCCTCTGAGTGTGGAAATCCATAAAACCAAGAGCCAAGGTGCTCTTACCGGTGAGGGGAGGAGCAGAGTACACTTTCAGTACTGCCGTGACTCGGATATATGGGTCTCTGCATTCAAGGCAAGGGAGACAGAAGATGTCAGATTTGTGAGTATTACCAGTAATGGGTAATCTGTAAGGTAGACAGGCTCAGTCTCAGATGCGTGAATGGCATGACAGAGCTAGGGCTTTGGCGTTTAAGAAAGGTATCCTTGCAGTTTCCCCTGGAGGGAACTTTCTCTGTAGATAAGCTTCGTTACCTGAGATATGAGTTGGCAGTTAATGGCAAACCATACAATAGTCATGAATGGATTGTGCTTTCATGGTGGGAACGGACGGCACATGAGAAAAAGCAAACAAACAAACAACAAAAAAACCCCCATAGGATTGAAGTTCAAGATTTGAAACAAAAGTTGTTTATGTTAGGGGAAAAAATGAATGAGTTGTGTGAGAGGGGGTGGATGAGGAGAATGACGATGGATTCCCAACTGTTGTTCCTCCAGCATATGAAGCAGACGTGACCACGCTGGCAATTTCAGCCAGATCGTTCCCGGCTCTTTATCCTCCTCCTCTTCCTCCTTCAGTATCTCAAGTGACACCAGCTGAGCAAGCACAGATCACTCATGCAGCAGAACTAAGGAAAGAAATACTTTAAAAGAAACGGAAGTCAGGGGGAGAAGAATTGTGTAATTTGGATATTTGTAAAATCTCCCAGCTCAAAGAATTGAGAGCATGTGTGGACAGAGAAATAGAGAGTGTTGAACAAGTAAAGGGACCTTAAGAGTGGCAATAGGTCATAGTGTTACTACTGCAAAAGAATTAAGGGTTACTGATGAACTTATTGAAAGAATTGAGGGAGATTTGGACAGACATTATGAAACTTATAAAGAGGATCATGACAGATTATATCATGTTCTGAGTCTAGGTTCTATTCAGGAAGCTATGTACCAGCAAAATAAATTATGTTCTAACACAGTTAAATCTGAGTCAGTAACTAAGGGAAGTGAGATTGTACCTATTTATCCTTTCTATGACTGAACTTGCAAATTGGAGCCCTAAGGAAGTGTTTGATTTGGCTAAAACCTTTCCTAATTACAGGGATAACCCTAATAGATTTGTATCTTTATGGTCTCAATAATTAAGTTATACTCCTACTTGGACAGATCTGGATAAATTGCTTAGAGCTGTGTTTTTAATCCAGTTTATTTTCATCCAATCTGTGAGGATAACATGAGTGGCCACTCACAGACCCTGTGACAGATTTTCAAGAGAAGACTCAAAGAGATAATTCTGTTTTGAGTAGAGAAAAATTGTTAGAATCTATTAAAGTAGGGGGGCGGAGCCTGATGTCCAGCGGGTAGGACGCTTTGCGTTGAAGCTCCCGAGAGGCCTACTTAGAATCCTGACTTAATACCTATACAAATTTACTATTTCGCTCCGAGCTGACCGGGGCACCTCGGGGGGGATGGCGGCCCATAAACCAGCGCGCTTGGACTTCGGGTCTCCTTCTTCTTCTCACGGAAAACGCTCCAAAACAGAGGTGTCCTCCCCACAGAAGATGGTTCCATTTCGTGAAACCCCGAAATGCACCTGGAGATTTTGGAGGAAATCCGCGGCGTGAAGGAATTGGTGCAGTCCAATGGAGAAGCGCTTCGAGCCATGCGAGAAGACTTTGGAGTGCTCCAGGACCGACTTGAAAGTCTTTCATCACGGCAGGATAACATGGCGGGGGTCCTCGACTCGCACGAGGTGCGCTTGGGCAAACTGGACAAGGCTGAGCGCCAGATACAGAATCTTCTAAAGGAGTTAGAAGATAGCAATAATCGAGCCCGTCGCAATAATGTGAGGCTCCTCGGACTACCGGAGGGGGTGGAAGCAGGAGATATAAGAGAATTCTTGCTCAAAACTCTTCCCTCCTTGCTGAAGATCACTTTTCACAGAGAACTGGAAATCGATCGAGCACACCGTGTTCCTGCCCACATGGCGCTCAACCGCACGACCCCCCGGCCTATTATTTTTAGCTTGTTACGATATCAACAAGTGGAACAAATTTTACATGCTGCCCGAGCGAATCATCATTTGGAATTTGAAGGCCGTAAGGTCTCCTTCTTTCCTGATTTGGCAAAGCCTACCGTTGACCGTCGGAAGAAACTCCTTGCTTTTCGCCCTCGACTTCGACAGCTACAGGCTCGCTTTGGCCTGTTGTATCCAGCGAAGCTTCGAGTGACTCTCCACAACCAAACCAGGACGTTCGAAGATCCTGATCTACTATCAACATTTTTAGACTCCAAAGAAGCAGAGCAGATGCGCTAATCCCAAATCTTGGACTCTTATCTGCCGGCTCTATCCGCCATTTTGAAGGGCCCGATGCGGCGGTCATAGCCAAGCACAGAAATAGCCTGGACTTTCTTTCTTTCTCTATATGACTTTTGTTTTTTGGTCTCCTATCCCTTCATGATGTGTGCCTCGGTCGGATTCGGAGCACGCACAGTCCTACAGGTTATGTGTTTTTTTTTCAATTTCGGCCTTCTCTGGGGTTTCTCCCCGCAGACACATGGTCGCCAGTAATTTTGGGGTTTTGCTTCTCCTCTACTGTACTGCGGTTTTCTTTGTTAATGTGGGGCGCTTCATTGTATTATATTAGCTTATTTTTCCTATGTCATGTGTACAGCCAGATACAGTCAGTTTGAGGGACATAGTGAAATTATGTGTGCTATTATGCTCAGAATTTTTAACTTTTCTGAATGGCCTTATGTAAAATCTTATCATTCACCGTCAAAGGCATTAATGGTCCACTCGGAGGAAAGAAAATCCTCAGCTATCTTAGCCATGAGCATGTTGATTTAGTGTTTCTTCAGGAAACGTATTTAAACTCTGCTGAAACACTGAAACTCAATGCTAAGCCTCACATGGTAGCTGCCTATTCTCCCACCGTTTCCAAATGGTACGGGATAGCCATTCTGGTTAAGAAGTCTTTGCACGTTACTGTACCTGATATTAGCGCTGACAAGGAGGGTAGATGGGCCCGTGTGCACCTTGAGGTTGGAGATAGTGAATTCACGTGTATTTGCATTATGCCCCGAATGTGGACAACCCTGCTTACTATGCAAGTATTGCGCAGTTGGCCTTGGCCTCTGCCAATGCTCCATTAATACTTGGTGGCGATTTTACTCAAGTGTTCCCTCAATCTTTTCTTCTCAAACAAGGTGCTCGTTGGTTGGAAGATCCAGTACCGAGTAGACCTGTGCGGCTAGATATAGAAGCGGGCCTTTACAAACCGATTCCTCTTATCTTTCTCCCTGGTATGACTCTCCCATCAGACTCCCACTATCCACTAATGCTTTTAGACACTTTAGGTGCTTTCATACTCTTATGCAATCTTTAGACTCCCGACTCTGGTCAGTGCGACTTCAGCATCGCCTTCGGAGCACTAGAGTACTCCCGCCATCGGCATTCTCTACATAAGGTTGATTGGAGACTCTCCGATCTCTCCGGTAGTTCACCGGGTGTAGCATCCAATTTTACTAAACCTTATGTAATGCTATAACTAGAGATACCCCTATAGCGCAGAAAGTATGGGAGAGAGAATTGCATGTGACTTTGACCTCGGAGTAATGGAGCCTTATCTGGAGTAGAGGGACACGGGTTTCCGATCCGCCTCACTCACTCCGACCCTCTTCTTTCTAGCCCACCGGTGTTTTTTTTTTTTTTTTACACTTCTCACAGATTAGACAAACGGAACACTACTCAGGGCAATGGTTGCTGGACATGTCCTGCGGCCATTGGTTCATTGTCTCATGTTATGCATGAATATCCCGCACCACAGTATTACTGGCGTCGGGTCTGGGGTCGTATTTAGTCTATCTCGCACTCTCAGGAGCCCCTTTCTTGGAGGATAGTGGGATTTCGCCCTGTTGCGGGGATCCCCTCTCTCCCAAAAATGGCTTATCTCCTTTCGAACTTTGTGCTTGGCATTGCTATTTCCCTAATTAAGTATACTGGAAAATTAGCTCCCATCTGAGCCCCAATGAATGGTGGAATCATGCCTGTCTTTACAGTAAATATGAACAAATACCTCGTCTGTTCGCTTCCTCTGTTTAGACTCCTTCTCATTGGTCTCAATGGAAGATGCTCATGACTATGTACATTTTGCTAAATGCTCTCATCTGACTGTCTAACTTTGTATATCTTTCTGTCCCATGATCATGCTGTATTGTAGATACTCTTTTGATCGTTTGATGTATAATCACTGTTAATTGGAAGCGCTCACACGCTGATATAATCGGGTAGAGAAGAAGCATCGGGGTGGGGGGTAATGGGTTTACTTTTCCTTATTGTATACTTGTTTTGTCTCTTTTGGTGTGTTGTTTCTTTTGTTTGTTGCAAAATGAAAATAAAAGTTTAAAAAAAAAAAGAATCTATTAAAGTAGTATGTAAGTCTGTAAAGGGGTGGTCGAGACTTACATCTCTAAGGCAGGATAAGGGTGAAAAGGTTACAGATTTTCACACTAGGTGTATGCTAGCTTTTAAGGACTATTCTGGTGAGGAAGAAGAAACACCTTCAGATTCACTAATATTTTTGTAAACATCTTGCATCCGAGAATAAAAGAAATTTTGGAGACCTCAATAACAGATTGGCCAGCTAGAACAGTGGATGCAATTCTGGAAGGTGCTCAATACAGTGAGTTGAAATTTATCAAGGAACAGCCAGAAGAGCAAACCAAGACAGAGGTGAAAAGACTAAACTGCTCAATTTACAGATTGCTTCTATGCAGCCACACATGGGCAGGGGAAGGAGTAAAGCCAGAGGGAGAGGAGGTTATGTGAATTCCCAGCAAGAACATGGACAGTCATAAGAACATAAGAACATAAGATATGCCATACTGGGTCAGACCAAGGTCTATCAAGCCCAGTATCCTGTTTCCAACAGTGGCCAATCTAGGTCATACGTACCTAGCAGTTTCCCCAAAAGACACAGGCTCCACAATGCTTGTACTGGGTCAAGCATTGATATCCTGGGTCCCTTCGGAATAATGGTTTATGGACCTTTCCTCCAGGAACTTGTCCAAACCTTTTTTAAACCAAGCTACACTAACAGCCTTTACTACATTCTCCGGTAACAAATTCCAGAGTTTGATTACACGTTGAGTGAAAAAATATTTTCTTTTATTAATCTTAAATAGTTTATCCCGTAGCTTCATTGCATGTCCCCTAGTCTTTCTAGATTCTGATAAAGTAAACAATCAATCTACGTTTACCCGTTCCACTCCGTTCATTAATTTATAGACTTCTATCATAGCTCCCCTCAGCCGTCTCTTTTCCAGGTTAAAGAGCCCTAACCTTTTTAGCCTTTCTTCATAGGAGTATCCTTCCATCCCCTTTACCATTTTGGTGGCTCTTCTCTTAACGTTTTCTAATAACGCTATATCCTTTTTAACATAAAGCAACCAGAATTGCACACAATATTCAAGGTGTGGTCTCACCATGGAACGATATAGAGGCATTATAATATCTTGTGTTTTATTTTCCATTCCTTTCCATATGATATCTAGCATTCTATTTGCTCTCTTGGCCGCCACTGCACACTGGGCCGAGGGTTTTAACATGTTAACCACAATGACGCCTAAATCTTTTTCCTGGGTGGTGGTTTCTAATGTGGAACCTTGCATCTTGTAACCATAGTTCGGGTTGTTCTTCCCTAGGTGCATAACTTTGCACTTGCCAACATTAAATTTCATCTGCCATTTTGATGCCCAGTCTTCCAATTTATCAAGATCCTCTTGCAATTTTCCACAATCCTCTTGGGTTTTACAACTTTAAATAGTTTTGTATCATCTGCAAATTTGATAACCTCACTCGTTATTCCCTTTTCCGGGTCATTTATGAATATGTCAAAAAGCAGCGCACCCAGCACAGATCCCTGGGGTACACCACTATTCACCTTTCTCCATTGGGAAAATTGGCCATTTAGCCCTACCCTCTGCTTTCTATCTTTTAACCAGTTCCTGATCCATGATAGTACACTGCCTCCTATCCCATGACTCTAGTTTTTCCAAAAGTCTCTGATGAGGAACCTTGTCAAAGGCTTTCTGAAAGTCCAGATACACTATATCAACCGACTCACCTTTGTCCACCTGTTTATTCACACCTTCAATAAAACATAACATATTAGTAAGACAAGATCTTCCTTGTCTAAAGCCATGTTGGCTGTCTCCCATTAGGCCATGACTATCTACATGCTGAGTAATTTTGTTCTTTATGATGGTTTCTACCATTGTTCCCGGTACTGACGTCAGGCCCACCGGTCTGTAGTTTCCCGGATCACCCCTGGATCCCTTTTTAAAAATTGGTGTTACATTGGCGATCCTCCAATCTTCAGGTAATACAGATGATTTTAATGAAAATTTACAGATTACTAATAGCTGGTCTGAAATCTCATATTTCAGTTCTTTCAACACCCTTGGATGTATACTATCCAGCCCAGGTAATTTGCTATTCTTCAGTTTATCTAATAGTTGTAATACATCTTCCCGATGTATCGATATTTCCTTCAATTCTTCCGCACCTTTAAATACCACTTCTGTCATGGGTAACATCCCTACATCTTCCTCAGTAAAGACCAAAGCAAAGAATTCATTCAGTCTCTCCGCTATTGCCTTGTCGCCTCTTAGTGGCCCTTTTACCCCTCTATCATCTGATGGACCAACTGACTCTCTCACAGGATTTTGCTACAAATGTACTTGAAAAAGTCTTTATTTCACGTTTTTGCTTCCGCAGCAAGCTTCTTCTCAAATTCACCCTTTGCCTGCCTTATCAATGCCTTGCATTTGACTTGCCAGTGCTTGTGCTGTTTCCAGGTTTCGTCGTTTGGCTCTTTTTTTCCATTTCCTGAAAGGAATGCGTGCTTGTTATACTTGTGGTGAGATTGGACATTACAGTGTGACTGTCCCCAGAATCAGAACTTTGATGTCTAGAAATCTGATTTCACTCCCGTATATCAGTGTTACTCTAACCCAGAAGATTTTGGAGGAGATACATGGGATGTATGACTATTTTTGCATTTACTGTAAGCTTAACCCCTCAGGTGAAGTAGAAACTAAGCTAGAAGGATCTAATTAGAAATTTATTATTGATATTGGAGCTACTACTTCAGCACTGTGTTTACAAGATTTGCCTGCAATTTATCACACTCAGCTAGCGCAAGCACCGATAGTGCACTGTGAAGGCTTTGAAGGTAAAATAATTCCTCATCGCAAGCTTGAATTTTTACCTTTGCAGATTGGAGAGACTGTGTATCCTATTACCTTTCTTGTGGGAGAGACTTTACCAGTAAATCTTTTAGGTCGAGACTTTTTAGCTTCACACCGTGCTACTTTATCCTGGATGAGTAGAAAGTTGTTTTTTTCAGCTGTATTCTCTCTCTGAAGTGCCTTCCCCTGCAGATGCCAGCATCATTCATCCTGCTCTTTTGGAAATTCCTTCTACCCTGTGGGCAGTACCAGGTTCCATTGTTGGATCCCTTTCTATTCTGCCTGTGAAGATTACTGTAAAATCTGGAGCCCAGCTTCCCAGACTCAAACAGGATCCACTACCAGCAACTGCCATCGATGGAATTCATCCTGTGATTGAATATCTTCAGAAACAAGGTGCCATCTATCCTACAACTTCACCATGTAATACTCCAATTCTTCCTGTACTGAAGGCGGATAGTAAGACATAGATTTGTGCAAGAACTGCAAGCAGTAAATAATGTGATTTTGCCAATTTTTCCCTTGGTACCTAATCCACATGATATCTGGACACAGATACCCCTAGGGACCACCTGGTTCACTGTTGTGGATTTGAGTTCTGCTTACTTTTCAGTGAGAATTAGTAAAGAAAATCTATTTTTATTTGTTTTCCAATTTGACAATAAACAATATACCTGGACCACTTTGTGCCAAGGTATACCGATAGTCCTGCGTATTTTGTGCAGGCCCTAAGAACTGCACTGCTCGATGTGATGCTCGACCATTCCTCTTTAGTTCAGTATGTTGATGATTTGCTTTATGTTCACTAAGTTATGAGACTTGTTTGTCAGATTCCTTGTCTTTGTTGTCTCATATTGCTGATTTAGGATTGAAAGTCAATTTGTCAAAACTACAATTTGTATCTCAAAATGTTACTTTCCTGGGTGTTGCCCTAACACTATCTAGTCATGCAATTACCTCTGCTAGATTGAAACCTTTTCTTCCATTGCCTTTCCCAGCAATGCCAGCATTACTGCACAGATTCCTGGGTCTGTTAGTCTTTTGTAAACAATGGCTAGCAAATTTTTCAGAGAAAACAAAGGAACAGATACGAAGACTGGCAGTAATTCAGGTTAAAAACCCCTTTTATTGATGACCCCTACGCGTTTTGGCCAACGGCCTTCTTCAGGGGGATAACATATGAGAGGGCAAACCTCAGAAAGATAAAATTTAAAACAAATCAATAAACAATAAAATTAATAAACATTAAAATTAAAACATATCAATCTAAAAAAAATCAAATCAATCTAAAAAAATATTATACCGTCAAAGGATCAAACCATAAATAAATAAATAATATAATAAAAACTAAACAAAGTGTATCAAACACCAATATGTAAATTAATATCATAAGATAATAATAATAATATTAGTACTAATGTGATAAAAGGACAACCAAAAAACAATTGTCGATAAAAACAATCAATGGCTAATATGTATATAATAAAAACATGCATAATAAAGTAAGAACAATTGTGTCTAAAACTTCTTATATGTAAAAGAAAAGGGATGAGGAGGATGCAATATAACCAGGTCAACTTGGAATAATAAATAAATAATAGAAAAATTAAGAAGTAAAAACATGTAGATACCAATACCTTCAGACAAACCTTTCATATAAATAAAGACATTGACCACCGAAATAAAATATAAATAAATAAGTGTAAAAATTATGTATATAAGCTTTCTATCTGAACTAAATTAAGTAGAAAACAACCAAAGGACCAACTATACGGATTAAAGACCTATATTAGATAAAGGAGGTGTTCAAAGGTAAAAATTTGTGGATCTGTTAAGATCATTAAAAATCCTATTGCTGAAATCAATATTCGGGGAATTATAAAGAAAAGTCATTGCTTGTATCAAATCTAATTATCGTAACCTAAAAACATAAAGGAGGAGCTCAAAAGCAAGAAAAATATTTAGATCTGTTAAGATCATTAAAAATCCTAACACTAAAATGAATGTTTGGGGAATTGTAAATAAGAGTCATTTTATGTCAAATCTAATTGTCATAACCTAAAATGGAAATTGATTAATTTATAAAAAATGCATTCCTATTTTGAAGAACCTGCATTTCATACAAGCAATGTTAATTGGAAATCTTTCCACAATTTTTATATGGAAATTATTTACCAATGTGAATATAAATGAAAAAAACCCCACACAGCTAAGTGGTTCATATGCAAGTTAAAAATATGCAATTCATCTTGCCGATGCAAAATGAGCTTGTGCGGGCAGCATAGATGAAGGAGTCTAAAGCCAACGGCAACAAACCTGAGCATGCTAATATAAATGTCCCATGAAGACTGTTGGATTGTTAAATCAAAGGAGACATATATACTGATTAAAATACTTGTTGAACCTAATGAAAAGTTAGATGTGATCCCCCAAAAAATATATAAGAAATTAAATATAAAGGAATTTAATCATACTTTGAGGAACAGTGTAATTGGTACATTTTTACTTTAAAAAAACTTGCCATATAGAATTGTCTATCAGTAGTATGGCACATTTTTCAGACCTCACTGCTCTGCTTTATGCTCTCATTGGGAAAGAAGGACCTGAAGGTCTCATTGTACCTACATTACCACAGTGGGAAGTTTTTTGAGTATAAAGACTGTACTGCAAAATGCCCCATGTTTATCTTTGCCAGATTATTCACTGCCATTAAAACTGTATGTGGCTATTTCTGATTCCTATGCTACCTGTGTGCTTTTGCAGGGTTTCCCATCTGGTCGCAAGCCAGTAGGCTATTTATCAAAGTGATATGTCTCAGTAATTTTGGGACTCCCACCATGTCTACGTAGTTTGGTAGCAGTGGCACTGCAATTGAAATTACTGATTTTCTAGTTTTATAGCACCCTCTTGAAATATATGTATCACATTCAGTTTCCAGGTTGCTTCACTTGACTAAGACTGAGCCTTTGTCCCCACACATTTGTTGACTCTGGAATTAAAAATTACTCAGCCTCATGTTACAGTATATACATCATCTATATGCAACCCTTCAATACTTCTAGCTCCATTGACAGACCTTGTGGAGGATGATGGGTCTCATGATTGTTTTCAAACCATTTTGACATCCTCTCGAGCTAGACCTGATCTTTCCCCTGTACCTTTCCCAGCCCCAGATGTAGCTCTGCTTGTGGATAGCTCTTCTTTGTGTAGGGTATGTGGTGACAACAGTTAATGAAGTTTTGGAATCAGCTTCTTTGCCATTCGCTAGTGCACAATAAGCAAAAGTGTTTGCACTTACAAGTGCACGCAAACTTTGCTGATACCTTTTGGTAAACGTATACTGATAGCGCCTATGCAATGGGAATTTTGTGGGATTTTGGAAACATTTGGGCACAGCAGAGGTTTTTGACTTCTGCTAATAAACCAATTAAGCATGCTGAACACATTCATTGTTTACTCCAGGCTGTACTATTGCTGGCACAAGTTGCAGTTTTAAAGTGTAAAGGACATTCCTCTGCTGGAGATTTTATGTCAAAGGGCAACCACTTTGCAGACCAAGAAGCATGGCGGACTGCCCTCTGAGCATCAGTGTCCCTAACATTGTTGTATTTAAAACCATTTAACATGATTTTGTTTTCCCTTTCATCTCTCTTACAGCATTATCAAGATACTCCCTTTGAAACTCAGACTGTGGACTTCGTGGGGTGCGACCTGTGATGCACAGGATTACTGGAAAAAGGATCATCTGCTTATTTGCCCTGACTGTTTATTGTTTCAACTAGCCCTGTTCCTGCATCATAAACTTCACCTTTCAGCTGTGACTATGAATCATGCCTTACGGTTGTCTGGTATCACCTAAAGTCTTTTTTCTGTGGCACAAGTCATATACCCTATGTATCCCGACCAGCATAAGATCTGTCAAGGCCGAAACAAGCAATAGGGTGTTCACATACTCAGCGCCAATCCAATGGAACCAACTACCGCATGAATTAAGGCTCACAAACAACCTGAACGAATTTAGACGAAAACTGAAAACCTATCTGTTTCAAACCCACTACAACTTGATCTAACTGCGATACCCTACCTCTACCAGATCTTCTCTGCCGCACTCGGCAGCATATAATCTAATAGTATATAGTCATGCATAACTTGTACACCTTGGCAACTAATTCCGTACAAATTGTATATAACCATGTATAGTCTGTACACCTTGGCAACTAATTCTGTACAAATTGTATATATGGGGCCCTCCCCCAATCTACTGAAATCAAATGTATACCTTGATCTGTGTGCTTTAATCAAATATGTATCGTATCCAAATGCTTGCCCCGTGTTACGTAATCATTGACTAATCAAAATGTAAAACTGAAATCTCAATGTACCGTACAATACATTATGATTCTGTAAAGTAAACCGTTGCTGATCGTAGGAAGCAGCGGTATACAAGTGTTTACTAAATAAATAAATAAAAAATAAATAAATAAATAAATAAATAAAATAAATATATGCAGCTTGTCTGGACTGTTTCAAGGCTGGCAGAGTAGAGTCAGAGTAGGGTCAGTTATAAGGGTTTCTGCCACCCTTCCCAAACCATCAGGACTTTTTTTGATTTTGCAGCTCGATTTTACAGACCTGTCCTGTGCCAGAGGGGGGGGAAGAGGTATTTGTTAGGATCATGTGTCTTTTCTTTCTTTTTTTTGTTGTCGCCATCAAATTACTGCTCACTCAGTTTATTCCTGTTTGGGGTGTACCTTTTGTCCTTTCCTCTGATCAGGGTCCAGCCTTCGCGAGTGTCTGGGAGGGTATTGAACAATGGTTTGTTATTAAAAGACAACTTCACATTCGTTATCATCTGCAAAGCTCTGGTCAAGTGGAACGGATGAATAGGACACTCAAAGGTCACTTATGCATTCTGGCACAAGATTGGGCTACAGATTGGACAGAAGCCCTTCCTTTTGCCCTTATGGCAGTGCGTAATTTCCCCCATTGTGCTCGAGGAGGCCTGACATCATATGAAATAATTACTGGACGTCCAGCTACTTCTCCACATGAATTGACAATAATCCAAGATATTCAACTTTTGCGCAGCGATATCTTGACTTATTGCTCATGATTGCACTCAGTTTTATCTGTTTCTCTTTTATTGCAGGTGAATCCTCAGCAGGATACTGCTTCAGAGTTATCGCATCCAGAACTGAAGCCAAAAGAATGGGTCCTGATTAAGAACCTGCATCTAAAGACACTTTTGGCTCCCAAGTTCCTAGGTACGTTCCGTGTGCTCCTGGTGGGATACTCAACTTGTAAAGTGGAAGGACAACATTGTTGGATACATCTTTCACAGTGTAAAAAGGATCCTTCACAGAATCCGGTTCCTTGCATCCAGGGCCGGCCCATCCATTGAGCGAGAATGTTTTTTGCACAGGGCCCCGCGTTTCAGGGGGCCCCGCGCAAAAAACATTCTGATGTAAAAGTTAAATTTTAAAAAAAAGCAAAAAAGCTGTCTGCTGCCGCTGCCGGGGCCGCCACGGCAGAATCGAGTGTGCCGCGGGGCCCCCCCTGCCCAGTAGAGCCTGCCCTCCCCTGTATCACCTCTCTTTCAGTTGCCTGCAGTCACACGTGCCGGTTTCAGAGCGCGAGAGGAGAGTTTCTCCCTCGCTGCTCTGTTAAGCCTGCGGGGGCTGATGGAAGTTCCCATCAGCCCCCGCGGGCTTAACAGAGCCGCGAAAGGGAAACTAGTTCCTTCGCGCTCTGAAAGCCGGCGCGTGTGACTGCAGGCAGCTGAAAGAGAGGTGATACAGGGGAGGGCAGGCTCTGCTGGGCAGGGGGGACCCCGCGGCACACTCGATTCTGCCGCGGCAGCCCCGGCAGCGGCAGCAGACAGCTTTCTTTTAAAAACATTTTTGGCTGGGCTGGGCTGGGCTGGGCTGGGCTGGGGGGGTAGGAGGGGTGATGGGCTATGGGGGGGGCGGGGTGGGTAGGAGTGGTGATGGGCTATGGGGGGCTGGGGGGGGTAGGAGTGATGATGGTCTATGGGGGGGCTGGGGGGTTAGTAGTGGTGATGTGATGGGGGGGTTAGGAGTGGTGATGGGCTATGGGGTGGCTGGGGGGGTTAGGAGTGGTGATGGGCTGGGGGGGTTAAGAGTGGTGATGGGCTGGGGGGAGCTAAGTCTGTATATGGGCTGATGGGATTAGGACTGGAAGTGGGTTGATGGGTGGTTAGGACTGGTAATGGGCTATGGGGGGGCTTAAACTAAAAATTGGGTGATGGGGGATTAGGACTGGGAGTGGGCTATGGGGGGCTAGGACTGGTAATGGGTTGGGGGGTTGCTAGGACTGAAATGGGCTGAGGGGATTAAGACTGGAGGTGGGCTGATGGGGTTAGGACTGGTAATGGGCTATGGGGGACTAGGGCAGGAAATGGGCTGATGGGGAGGGGTTAGGACTTGAGGTGGGCTGTTGGGTGGGGTTAGGACTGGTAATGGGCTATGGGGGGCTAGGACTGGAAATGGGCTGATGGGGGGGTTAAGACTGGAGGTGGGCTGGTGGGGTTAGGACTGGTAATGGGCTGTGGGCTGTTGGGGGGGTACGGCCTGGTAATGGGCTATGGGGGGGCTAGGACTGGAAATGGGCAGATGGGGGGGTTAACACTGGAGGTGGGCTGATGGGGTTAGGACTGGTAATGGGCTATGGGGGGTTAGGACTGATAATGGGCTATGGGGGGCCAGGACAGGAAATGGGCTGATGGGGAGGGGTTAGGACTTGAGGTGGGCTGATGGGGTTAGGACTGGTAATGGGCTGTGGGCTGTTGGGGGGGTTAGAACTGGTAATGGGCTATGGGGGGATAAGACTGGTAATGGGCTGTTGGCTGTTGGGGGCTGTCTGGTAATGGGCTATGGGGGGGTTAGGACTGATAATGGGCTATGGGGGGGCTAGGACAGGAAATGGGCTGATGGGGAGGGGTTAGGACTTGAGGTGGGCTGATGGGGTTAGGACTGGTAATGGGCTGTGGGCTGATGGGGGGGTTAGGACTGGCAATGGGCTATGGGGGCTGACTGGAAATGGGTTGATGGGGTTAGGACTGGAAGTGGGCTGATGGGGGGGTTAGGACTGGTAATGGGTTATAGGGGGGCTTAAACTGAAAATGGGGTGATGGGGGGTTAGGACTGAATGTGGGTTGATGGGGGGCTAGGACTGGTATTGGGTTGGGGGGGCTAGGACTGGTATTGGGTTGGGGGGTTGCTAGGACTAGAAATGGGCTGATGGGGGGCTAGGACTGGAAATGGGCTGATGCAGGGACTAGAAGGGAATGGATGCTGGGTGAGGCTGGAACTAGAAGGGAGCTGATGTTGGGGGAGGATTAGAATGGGATGGGGCTGGGAGAGTAAAATGGAGAGGGGAAAAATATTTTGTGTGGGAGGGATAAAAAATCTACAATTGGCTGGGTATTGGGAGAGTAAGTTGGGATTGAGGATGGAGGGGTAAAATTTGAGTGGATGAAATAGGAATGAGGAAAGAGCAAAAGGAGAAAGATTAGTATGTTAAAGCAGATGTAGAGAGAGAATGGAAAAAACTAGAAGAGAGAAGAAAGGACAAATGGACAGCAGACGATGGAGAGTTAGCAGAAGACAAGAAGAAACCAGAAGAAAGTGGCTGGAGAAATTGCAGCTGAAAAAAAAATGCACAAAAGGTAGAAAAATATCTATTTTGAATTTATTAATTGGAATATGTCAGCTCTGGGAAATGTGCATCATTAACGTCTGCGCTTTGTTTAGTACAAGAGCAAATTAATGTATAGTTTTATTTCTACAGTGTTGTACATTCCAAGTTTGGCTTTTGGGATTCCCAGTTTAATTATTGTCTTCCTGTTTCTAAATTGTGATTCCTTGTTTGGTGATCTATGTTCTGCATGTGTAACTGAGCTGAGGTATTCTGTTTATGTAATTCCTATTTGACATTGCCACTTGTTCTCTTTCCCCAGTAGGTCATGTATTGTTGTTCTCTGAAATGTATTGGTTTAATATTTGCAGCGTTTCCTTTTGATAGGTAGGGTATGGTGCTTTGTGAGTCCTGGTAGTGCTGTTAGGATACGGCGGGTTTTCTATGGGTTCGAAATGGGCAGTGTTTGTAGTAGTTCCTAATGTGTCTGGTGGTTGGCACTGGATTATAGTAATGTAGAAATCTTTTAGTCTTTCTTTATCCATACACTCATTAAGAGGCATGTTTACTAAAAGTTAGTGTATGGTAACATTATGCAAATATTTATGCAAATGAGGCACCTTATGCAAATGAGGACCCGCACCGAGTCTCCGCACATGGCCCCGCACCCCCCTTGGGCCGCCCCTGCTTGCATCTGTGAATCAAGAGAGGTGTCTTCTGTTGTTGCAACGCAGAGACTCATTCGGACTTCGACAACAGTGATATTGCAGAAAAGACTGTCATGATTAATTGCTTCTTGAATGAACTATTTATTTAAGAAACTTTTTCCAGCACTTATACTACTGATTAGGTTGATAAAATTAGTTTGAGTTAGTCTTTTTTTTGAACAATTATTTTAGAGTAATTAATAGTTTTGATATTTTAGAGGTCTGTTAAGAATGTTTCCTTATCAGATAGTATTTGCGTTATGGCATATTACTGCATTCAGAATCTTGGGAAAGTTATGGGGAACATCCAAATATTTTTGAGTCACACTTAGATTAAAGTGTTTTGTGACTGAATGTGTCAGATTGTGCTGTTTGCCTTTCAACTGTAACAGCCACTCAGCATGGGTTTCTGCTACGAGCTAGGCCTAGCACCTTTCAAGAGTTTTGTGACATAGCTTTTATTCTAACCACTATACAATGGTCTCATACAACCACAGACCCTAGAGTGATTAGCCCTATGCCTTTAATGTCTCCTCCAATATGTTTCACAGCTCAAAATACAGAGAAAAAGGTAGGCGATACTCCTTGGAACATTTGCAAAACAGTAATGATATATAACTCCTCCACCAGGTATACAAAGTCCCATTTAAGAAATTATTTTATTTTAGTAGTGCAATTAGTGCTAACACAAGGGAACCAAGTACATGATCATGAATTGTTACAGTATAATAGTTCTGGATACCCAATCCCTTTGAATGACTCTAGATCAGACCTAGACATACCTAAATGGAGTTGCCCCTTGTTAGATTACGTTCCCAGGGATGGTAATATCCTATCTGTAGGAACTGAAGAGAGTTCAAGATGAGTATTACTCAGTGGGTTTTGAACAACTGTACACAGAATATATCTTGTCCCCACAATTTGACAATTTGGGAAAATGGGTTAGTGGCTTTAGAAGGAGATTATTTTGTGTGTAGTAATCTTGTGTATACAGTACTGCCTAGAAATTGGTCAGGTACTTGCTATGTTGCCCAGTTAGATAATCTGTGGCGATTTTTACTGTACCAAAATATTACTCTATTATCAACCCCAAGTGATACTTTAAGAAGAAAAAGACATTTCCCCTCAGGATAAGGCCATAGCAGCTGCACAGAAACTAGTAGATTCTACAAGTCCTTTAACTAAAACTCAGATTGATGCATTTACGGGTACTGTTTGGCTTTCAACTTTTGGAGCAATAGCACCCACAAGAGAATATAGTACTTAGATTATGGAGTATGTGGATTAATCCTCGATCATTGTTGTTCTCTGTTGGATAATGAAGGAGAAGTAGTGAAAGGCTTACTAGATAAAGTGAGAAACTGTACTTTTGTAATTATGTGAATTATTTTTCTGATTTCTTTGACTCCGTCTGTTCTTTCTGAAATTCACTGTCTAAGCCCCTGCAAGGGACGTTGGCATCTCTGCTTGGATTTTCTTTTTTTTTTTTTGGGGGGGGGGGTATTTTAGGAGCATTGATTCTCTGTGTAATGTCTGCTGTAAGAATTCAGCGGAATCTTTGATTCCTAGGATGATGTTACAGATTAGCCCAGAGTCTATTTACGATCCTTCCTTAATCTCCTCCCCTGCTCAACCTCTTCCTTCCCTTCGTCTCCCGAAACATCTGCTATTCCTCAATCCTCCCTCTCCATTGGCCTGGTTAACTGTCGGTTTCTATGGAATAAGACGCTCCTCATCCAAGAACTTGTTCTTCAGTCTTCCTTCGATCTTGTGCTCTTGACTGAAACCTGGCTAAGGGACGGTGAGGACGCTCTTTTGGCCCGCTGCCTTCCCCCTGAGTTCTCCGCGGTCTCCACTCCTCGCACTGGCCGATCGGGGGGGGGGGGTGGCGTGGCGGCCCTGATTCGTTCGTCCCTTCCCTACACCCAGCTCACTCCTTCATCCTTACGTTATCCTGAATCCCTTCTGCTTCAGCTTCATACCTCTCCTCCTACACAGGTGCTTCTTATCTACTCTCCCCCTGCTCTGTGGCCCAATCTCTGGGATTCTCTTCTTCAGACTATCACTGATCTGTCTTTAGCCTTCCCTCACTTGCTTATTGCTGGGGATTTTAACCTCCACATGGATTCTCCCTCTTCGTCTCGGGATCACTCCTTCGTCTCTCTCCTACACGATCTATCTCTTACTCAGCACGTTACCTTTCCTACCCATCAGGCTGGTCACACTCTTGACCTATTTCTGACATCTTCTTCCTCCTCTCTTTTAGTATCTAATCTCTCCTCTATACCTCTCCCGTGGACGGACCATGTCTGTCTTTCAGTTTCCTGTTCTCATCTTCTAGGGTCCTCCTCCCCCGCTTCTCCTTCCACAGGGCCCCCTCCCCCACAGCTTTCTCGTGCTATCTCGTCCCTTACCCGCCAGCAATTTCCCCCCGCTACCGAGCTTCTTCCTTCAGACTTTTCCCTTCTCTCTCCTACCTCCCAAGCTGATCTTTGGTCATCATCCCTCTCAGCTGTCCTCAACCACATCGCCCCTCTACGGCCTCGGACACCCCACCATTGGTCCAGGCATCCTTGGTATCATGCAGGCCTACGGCTCTTGCGTACTCAGCTTCGTAGGGCAGAGCGTAACTGGCGTAGGGACCCCACACCGTCCACCTTAGCTCTCTTTAAGTCTAACTACTCCCATTATCGTTCACCAGGCCAAAC
This sequence comes from Ichthyophis bannanicus, assembly GCA_033557465.1. Lineage (NCBI taxonomy): Eukaryota > Metazoa > Chordata > Amphibia > Gymnophiona > Ichthyophiidae > Ichthyophis > Ichthyophis bannanicus. Next base: position 294,836,348 of record CM066034.1, read on the forward strand.
GCACACATTTCGTTCACCAGGCCAAACGCACACATTATCGTTCACCAGGCCAAACGCACACATTTCTCCAATGCAATCAGGAATGCTCCAAACCAGACCCGGCACCTTTACTCTACTCTTCAATCCTTAACATCACTTCAACCCTCCATGTCAGCTGCTCATACCCATCCCACTCCACCTCCCTCTCTCTTAGCCTCTTTCTTTAGCGCCAAGATTTCCTCCTTAAGAACATCGTTACCTTCCTGTCCCGCCCCAATTCGCTCTCCTCCTCCTATTGCCTCTCCCCCTCCCGCCTCTCAAATTTCCCATTCCTGGGCCTCTTTTTCTTTGATCACTTCCCCGGAACTTCACCACCTTATTTCCTCTTCCAGGAAGACATCCTGTCCTCTTGACCCTATTCCCTCTTCCTGGCTTCTAGATTCTTCTTTGGCACTTCTACCCTACATTCTTACTATGTTTAACTCCAGTCTATCCACAGGGATTTTCCCCTCCTCTTGGAAGCATGCCCTAATTTGCCCTATCCTAAAAAATCCCTCACTTGATCCCCTGGTTCCTGCCCACTATCGCCCTGTCTCTAATCTTCCTTTCCTTTCTAAGCTTTTAGAGAAATTTGTCTTTGCACAACTCTCACATCACTTGGATTCTATTAACTTTCTTCACCCTCGCCAATCTGGGTTTCGTCAGGGTCACAGTGTCGACACTATTCTTCTTGCTTTTACTAATGCACTGCATGTGGCTCACGACCCTGGTGACATTTTGGTGGCGGTTGCTCTTGATCTTTCAGCGGCTTTTGATCTGGTTGACCACTCCCTTCTCCTTCACCGCTTGCGAAAGGCAGGCCTTTGTAGTACTGTTCACCACTGGTTTCATTCTTTCCTCTCTTCCAGATCCTGTGCGGTTCTTTCTCCCTCCCCTTCCACCCCTTCTTCAGACTCTTTTCCTCTCCCTTGTGGGGTTCCCAGGGTTCTGTTTTAGCTCCTCTTCTTTTCAACCTCTTTCTGGCTCCCCTTGCCCTTTTAATTCAACAGTCTGGAGTTTCTGCTTTTCTTTACGCCGACGATATTGTATTACTTCATCATACCTCCCCTTCTTGTCCTGATCTTTCCGTGCTCAATTCTTGTCTCACTGAAGTGGCTAATTGGCTGACTCTTAATTGTCTTCACCTTAATCTCACCAAAACTGTTGCTATTTGGTTCTCTCCTGGTTGCTCTCCCCCCCTTCTGGCCCCCTCATTTTCTGGCTCCTCTGTTCCCCTGGTTTCCACTTTTCGTTATCTTGGTGTTCACTTTGATTCCGATCTATCTTTTCAGGCCCACCTCTCCCATATCACTAAATCATCTTTCTTTTTCCTCCATCAAATCCGTGCAGTGCGTCCTTTTTTATCCCCTTCGGCCCTTTCTACCCTGCTGTTGTCCCTGGTTATGTCCCGTGTGGATTTCGCCAACTCTGTCCTCATTGGTCTCCCTCAGTCTCGGTTGTCTCGGATGCAACGAATACAGAACACTGCTGCTCGTCTTGTCTGTCACGCTTCCCCTCGGGATCACATTACCCCTCTGCTCTTTCACCTTCACTGGTTGCCCTTTCCCTACCGCTCTCAATTTAAGCTACTCACTCTGGTTCACAAAGCTCTCCACACAGGCACCCCGCAATATCTTTCCGACCTCCTTTCCTTTCACTCTCCCCGGTATACTCCTCGCTCTTTCCACCTCAACCGCCTCACTCTTCCTTCCCCTTCTCGTGCTCACCTTCAATCCACCCGTGCTTCTGCTTTCTTCTTTGTTGGTCCCGCTCTCTGGAACTCCCTCCCTTCTTCCCTTCGTTTAGAACCTCACCACACCACCTTTAAACACAATCTGAAAACCCACCTCTTCTCCTTGGCTTTTGATGTGCCCTCCCCTTTTGTGTAATTCCCATTTCCCCTGCCCCTTGCCTACCCTCTTGTTTCCTTCCCCATCCCTTCTTGTTTCTCTTGTCTGCACTATCCTTTAAGAATGAATTGTAACTTTCCTTTCCTTTTCCATGGCCTCGGCCTTTCTTTTTTTTAACCTTGTTTTTAATTGTACACCGCTTTGATTACTGGAGAAAGGTGGTTTTATCAAAAAACAATAAACATAAACATAAACATAATATCAGTGTCTGAGTTTCTTTACCTTTGAAATGATTCTTTGCAGAATCAGAGGGGGGGACTGAAAGGAAGCTTGTCTGTACAGGGCTGTGTACACTGTGAGGGTACTTAATAATAGTATATAACAGAAAGCCCTCAGAAAGAGTTAACACCACAGATTCAGTAGCTCAGACATTCCAACTCCTATTACTTAGCTAAATGACCTTGAGAGACTCTACTGAAAAACTAGGCTGAACTTTCACATAACAGAGAAACTAGGTTTGTTTATAATACAGAAAGTGCAGGGAAGAACTTTCTCTTCAGTCTTGAAACAAACGTGAAAACTGCTTGTCATAATTATTGCTTAAGAAGTTATGTCTGGGAATACATTATATTATTATTTTATTTAACATTTCTTATATACCGCCTTTCATGATATCAAGGGTGGTTTACTTTGAACAAACTGAAATTACATTGAACAGGGCATTATAACTTGGAGATAACTATTTTACAGGGAGCATGGGCAATGGAGGGTTACATGTATGTCTGCTCCTAATGATCTATACCAGGGGTCGGCAACCCGCGGCTCCAGACCCGCATGCGGCTCTTTTTCACCTTTGCCGCGGCTCCGGAGCACACTGCCCGTCCGGTGACAGGCAATAGTGTCGGCATCGGAGCATCGGCTGGCGGCTCCTCCTCCCTTGATGCAGAATCGGCGCCGACCAATGGCACCGTAGGGGGGAGGGCCAGGGAGTCCCTTCCTCTCCTGATTTGAGGATCGGCGCCAGCCAATGACGCGGTGGGGGGAGGAGTCAGGCCCATGAAGTAAGCAGGCAAAATGGCCGCCGCCATGAGGGCCTCGTGACTGGCCGGCTTTGAGCTCTCCCGGGGATCGAAGAAGGGGAGCTGAAGTGAAGGAGGTCTGCTGTTGGGGGGAGGTAGTCCCCCGAAGTCCCAGAGAGATGCCCCTTCGCGCCAGCCGAAGTGAGCAGCAGCAGCAGCAGTACCGCAGGGGTTCCCAGAAGAGAGAGCTCGTGCCACGGGGAGCAGGGCCGTTTTGTCAGTAGAAAGCAAATTCTATAAAAAGGTCAGAGTATGAGATTCCAAAGGATGAGATCTTGGAGCAATATCAGAAAATATGCCTCGAGGTAAAAAGGTAGCAAATATTCATTTGCTAGCATGCATTCTGTTTATTGGCACACCTCAGAATTATAGTACACTAAGGGGCATGTTTATTAAAGTACGCTACCTGGTAGCACAGGGTTAACATACAGTTTGAGCGATACGCTAAAAAGAGTAGCATGGGCTCTGCACTAAAAATCCCACATTAAACTAGGTACTGCATGATGGGGTGGGAGCTGGGTAGGACAGGGGTGGAATAGAGGCATTGATGGCAAGTCGCAGCTAGCCCGGACATTAGTAGCTTGAGCTAACCATGTTTGCCGCCCTTAGTGTGGGTGAACTTAACGCCACCTCAATGGGCGACGTTAGGTGTGTCCACATACTGGTTTGTACAGGGGTTGCATCTTGTACCATGCTAATTGGAGGGGAATAGATGCACATGCCCCCTGAAGTTTGTGTGGATCCCCCATGCTGGTAATTCAGCCCACATGCATGCTACTGCTGCAGACTTTAGTAAATATGCCCCTTTTTGTCTTCAGATTGACAACTGACTGCACAATCCTGTATATAGCATTAAGGTAAGAAACAATATATGCAGTGTTAGATTTGTTTTAAATGTCGCAATGGTTTTGCGGCTCCCAGTTTATTTTTTCCCTTCGGAAACAGGTCCAAGTGGCTCTTTATGTCTTAAAGGTTGCAGACCCCTGATCTATACTAATAAGATCTGAACTATGACACAGAGACATGGAGATGCACATTATGAATATGCGTGATGTTTCACATAGAATAATAAGGTGGAAATTACGCTGTGAAATGGAATTTTGACCAATAAAAATAGTGACCGAAGTAGATATGGTCAGAGAGACAAGGTGCAAGCTTTACTCTCTCTCCCAAAGCTTTGTTTTTTTATATAATACAATTGTGTGACTTGTATTATTAATGGTTATTGCTTCCTTCTTATTGCTCTGAGTGTGGAAATCCATTACCCAAGAGCCCATGTGCTGTTACCAGTGAGGGGAGGAGCAGAGTACACTTTCACTACTGTTGAAATGTCTGGGCTGCATAATGAGGGAGAACAGTTGCAAAGGGAACCTGCATTTGTGGCTCCTTATGAATCTCCTTGGCTGACTCAGGGACCTTATTCTGCACCTCTGAAAAAGATCAAAACAATGGCTAAGTAAATTCTTTAGGGTTCCAATTCATAAGGAACATGCAAAGCTCTTTTCTATGTCAGGGACTTCCATTGTTGCCTCTAGCAAGTCCCTCCTTACCTGCCTCTCCCCATATCCCTTCCACCATCCCCAAGTTGTGTGCACACTTAACTGCCTCTGGCTTGGCCTTGTCCATTTCTTTGTGTAGATCCTCAAAAGAATTGTGCCCAGATTCTCTCTTAGGACCTCCTCCATCAGAGTTAGTCTGGCATTGCCTCACTTATGTTGTCATATCATGACAATCTTGGTCTTCTGCTGTCCTTTCAGGTCTCTATATTCATGAGATAACTGCTCCCTGTTCCTTCTAGCAATGCTCAGCCTAGAGACTGGCTGGCAATTCACCTCTATGTGCTCATTGACATAGGAAAGGAGAAAGAGAGATGGAAGAATGGGGCCCCCAAAGGGGCAGACTGATATTATGATTGGATGTATTGAGTTTTCTTTCCAGTCATGGTTTGGTCATTCCTCCTATCATAACATCTGCATTGTTGAATATCTCATGTAGACCTCCACTCCAGAGACCTGTCAGTACCATCCTGGACAGTATTTTGTTAGCCTTAGCTTATTTCAAAAACTGTTTCCTCATTTGCTATAATTTCTCCTTTTCTTCTGATAGTCATTTGGGGATGAAAGCACAAGGGGCCAACCAAATGTGTACACAATAATATGCATCACATGATTGAAAATCTTGAAAACACTGAGATTTCTGAATCGGTGTGCTTCCCTCAGTTTGCAAGCTACATTCAAGCAATGGAGGGTTAAGCAACTCACCCAAGGCCACAAAGCATGTTAGTGAGATTTGAACACAGGCTTCCCATCTGCTGTTCTAACTACTAGGCTATTCTTCCACTTCAATGTCTTCACCCATTCAATACAAATCCTATAAAATGAATCTACCATTTTCCCCTCCCTTAATATCACCCTCTAAGACTCCCAATTGCTATCCTTCCTTTAACTTCTCAACTTTCTGAACAACAAAAGTTGTGCAGCTACTCTGCTTCAGTCTTCTTTACCAAGTTATCTATTGACCCTTCTCCCAGTAGACTTCTCACAACGCAGAATAACTCCAATGGCTGCTTTCTCAATGCATTATAAAAATAATTTCTTTTTTGTGGCTTGAAATTTTGCTAAATTGAATTTTGTCTCTTTTTTTTCATCATTGTCTGTCTTCCAATTTGCCTTGCTTCCTCCATCCTTTTCCTTTCTAATCCTTTTCCTTTCTTTTTTACAGTGCCTCATTTCTTCTGAAAACCATCCTTGCTGAATCACAGAAAGCACCCTAACCAATATAACCAGCATTACTACATCCAAAGCTTGGTACACTAACCTATACCACTGATCTGTTCCTCCACTCCCTTGTTACTATCCTATTACCTCCTTCTCAATGGCACTTCCTTCCATCTGATTACTTCCACTATTCTTCTAACCTCTGTCCAATTTCTCTGATCCTTAATGGTCTGACCATTGGACTTGACATATCTCCCATAATTCATATTTACCCCTTAATTAAACAGCCTCCCTTGAAGTGTCAGACCAGTAACTGTTTAAATCTACCTTCCTTTAGATAGTGACATTTTTTTAGGTTTGATATTTTCTCATCTCCCTCATCTTCAAAACATGCATTAAAACCTCCTAATGCAATCATAACCCTAAACTGCAATCTCACATTGAGGACTTCTCCAAAATCTATTCCATATTTCTTCCATAATAGTTGGATTTGCTGTGTTAACAGTTAGTGTTGTGTTTAGTGCATGCTAAACCTACTTCAGTAACCATTAGTGTGAGCTAAAAATGCAGCCGCACTAAAAATCCCATGCTAACTACTTAGAGTGGGTTGGGAGGATACTGGGTGGGTAAGGGGTGGAGTGTGGGTGGTGACTCTGCATTGTGATTAGTGTGGGTCCAGCGCCACCCCCCACACTAAGGTGCTGGACCCATGCTAATGAATTAACACACGATAAGTGCTACCACGGCCCATTAATTTCTATGGGCCATGGCAGCACTTAACACGCTTTAATTTTCATTAATGTGCTTTAATCTTTAATAAAAATGCCCCTAGGTTTTGGGGGCTGAATGCACAGTATAATACCACATTTTAATAATTTTAGCATTTTATCCCACAAAAGCCAATCAGGCCACCACAACCTGGCCATTTAAACCGGAGTACCAGCAGGCGCGAAAGAACCACCTCGCCAGCCCGATCGACGTCAGAGGAAGGAGCGGGCAGGTAAACCCCTCCCTGCTCCCCCACCAAAGCCCATCAGGCCTCCACAACCTGGCCTTTTAAAATGGAGCACCAGCAGGTGTGCCCACGCCTGGTGGTCCTGCACCTTAGGGCCACACCAGAGGGCCCTTTAGCGGGGCCCTTAGGCAAGGACCAGGTGAACAACGGAAGTCACTCTGCTCTGATGATGGGTCTTCTCCAATTCAGTCAGATCTTTAATAACCAGATCTTTAAAAATGGCTACAGCTGGATGTGGAGGACCTGGAGGAACCCAGGTCGACTTAAGAGGCAAGCGTATACGACGAGGGTCAGATGTAGGCTCATCTAAATCAACAGATGAAGACTTTTGAGCAAAAAAACCTTTCAAGTTAATCTTCCGCACTAAACCTTCAAAATCCACACGAAACTTGAAGGGATCATAAACCTACATAAGCGTTTTTGTGTGATTACAACAATGGAAGGTCATGCCATTTGGAAAGACACGTTAAGTTTTTCTCAGTCCCACATAGCAGATCTATGTAAGTAGAGAACGTTGTTCGCATTGGATGGAACTTCAACAACGAGTTCAGATACCCAATGGGATTTGTTGCTTAAGAAGAGGAAACAGATTGTTCGGTCTGATTTACATCGATTGCACAGGTACACTAAAAAAAAATTTTTTTAAACTGCCTCTAATGTTTCGATTGATTTTTACGTTTTTTGGTGCGCTGAATCCAAATCTGGTAACCAATTTGCTCCATCACGTACAGACGTTTTGCTACATTGGGTTAGCAGTTTGAGGTGAACGTTTCAGATTGAGTGCGATCGAGATAAAAGTTTCTTGGATGAATTCTTTATACTAATTGTTTAGTAGTTATTCAAATAAGAATAAAGAAAATTGTAACAAGGCAGCACATAAGAATAGAGTAATGTCAACAAAACACACTGTGATGGTAGCAAAATTGTCTGCACTTAAAACAGCCACATACATGTGCACAAACATTGAGCATATAAGAGCGAGGTTAGACACAAAGCAAAGCAAAGAAATGTGCAAAAAATGTTGTACAGGTATGTATGTAAGAATAGAAAACGCAAACCGCACCATTGCAATACATGAAGACAAACACCCGATGGTGTGAAAATAAAATTCTAATAAATGAGATCCGACACTGTGGTAATAACTAGCAAATTTTTATTTCAAAGTTTAGTAAAAACACGATATTTGTCAACACAGTTTAGATTTTAAAGTCATTCTTGTGTCAATCAATCTCCTGGTGGGCCCGTTTCTTCTTCCCCCGAATGCTTCTCGGTGCGCTGCTTGGCGTATTTTTCATCTGGGGTTTCCCGCAGCAGCAACCAGCAGAAATCAGCCATCATAGTGGTGTTCCATCTTCCTTGGTACCTTCTCTCTGCGTCCTTGATGTCCTGGTGAAACCTTTCACCTTGTTCTTCACTGTACGCCCCCAAGTTTTCGGGAAAGTAGTTCACATGGGAGTGCAAGAAATGGACTTTCAGGCTCATGTTACAGCCTTGTTCTTTGAAGGCATTGAGCATCCTGGCAACAATATCCTTATAGTTCTCATCCCGCCTGTTCCCCAAGAATTTGAAAACAACATCCTTGAAGGAATCCCAGGCTTCTTTTTCCTTCTCAGACATCGTTTCAGCGAATGCTCCATCTGAAATGAGTTTCCTTATATCAGGGCCAACAAACACTCCTTCCTTTAGCTTTGCTTCAGAAAGTCGGGGAACTTTGAGCAAAGGTACCGAAAGCACTCACCATCTTTTGGAAGGGACTTGATGAATTGCTTAATGAGACCCAACTTAATGTGGAGAGGTGGTAATATAATTTTATCACGAGGTACCAAGCTCTCATGAAGAACATTTTTCTCACCGGGTCTCAAATACTCCCGAATTGGCCAGTCTTTTTTTTCCCCAGTGTAAGTCGCGGGCCCGGCATATCCCACAAGCAAAGGAAGCAGGGATATTTGGTGAAACCGGATTGCTGCCTAATAGCATGGATAGAATTTTAAAGTCTCCACAAATCATCCACTTATGCTCATCATAACGAATCTTCTGAAGAATCAGGGCCAAATTCTCCGTATTTTTCTTTGGAGAATAACAGAGTGAGCAATAGGAACTGAAGCGAATGTGTTGCCATTATGAAGAAGAACACCTTTTATGCTGTCTTTTTGACGAATCAATGAACAGCCGCCATTCAGCTATATCAATATATATTCATTATATCGTTGCAAAATACCAAATCTTCCTCTTTGCTGAAATACTTCAAAAATTGTGTCTCGCGGTTGCGGTACCGATAAAAAGTTGTTCCTGGTGACAATAGATTTTTCTATTTAAGCCGAGAACCTAGCAGTTGGGCAGCATCTTTTGGGAGTCCTGAATCCCGGACTAAATCATTCAATTCAGCTTGAGAGAAAAGTTCAGGTTTCGGATCTGGTTCAGTTTCAAACTCGGAAGTACTGGACTCATCGGGAAAAGCCATCTGATGAGTCTCATCATGATCAGAACCGTCCACACAAATATGATCCAAAGATTTTGGTGGTTCAGGCACAGGTACTTCGTTGCTATGAGGCATAGGCCTAATTGCTGAGGGAAGGTTGGGGTAACTTATTACGTTCTTATTTTTAAGTTGTATCCCTTCACAATGCAAGAGCAAAAATAGCAGTCACTGCTGTGGTCTCTTTGTTCACGCCACATCATATGTATTCCGAAACGAAATGCTTGTTTTTTACCTTTCATCCATAAGCGTAGATCTTCCTCACATGTCTTGCACACTTTGTGAGGAGCCCACGGTTTGTCTTGATCGCCTAACTTCAAACCGAAATAGGCGAAATATACTTTTTTAATAAATGCGAAATGTTCCTCTGCCGCTTTTTCACGGTATATTCCCCACAAATAAAACAAAAACTGTCCGGAGAGTTGACGCAACCTCTGGCTCTGTGAGCCATCACAAATACACAGCACTGCAAACTACAACTGTAGTGAACCACTTCGGAATAAAGCTGGATTACGACTGAGCAAATAAAAGGTAATAATGAACTTGCAAGAAACTGAAATTTGACATGAACGTTCATGTCACAACCACCGTGTTTGAGCGAGCGAACGAGGCGAGGCGAACAGGAAAGAACATGCACCAGCGCGAGTACTGGATTTAGCCCCCCGCCTCCCAATTGTCCTGTTAATGTATAAAATGAATACAAAACACTCTAAAATATCATGAGGGATGTTTCTAGTTAGTTAACCATTACAACCTCTATTTTGGGCCAAGAAAATAAACTGCAGTCGGCTAAAAAGAAATTATGTGAACATTCCTTATATGGGTAAGAAATCTAATTTTGCAAGAAAACGTGACGTGATGGAACATTTTGGCTATTTTTCCTGGATTCAGCACCACAAAATCTATAGGAATCAGTTGCAAAACTGGAGGCAGTTTTTTGGTAGTGTACCTGTGTTGTCTATGATCGAATATGTGAATAGGCAGCATATCCCTAGAGGGTTGCGGGTTTATAAAGAACCTCGGATGTTCACAGCTGACCCTGAATTTGTGGCAAATTGGAATCGAGTCCTAAATAAGTGCTCTCTCGATCTGATGATCCTGATTATCGGTGCCACGCAATCAGCTTTAGGAAATTTTCAGAAAGAAGCAGATTCCCTATTAGCTGAATTAAAATTAAAAGAATCTGAGGATCGCGTTACAACGAAAACCCTTGAACTTCAGAAGAAAGTTGATGCTCTCCAACAAGAGGTGCACACATTGAAAGTGAACAAATTAAAGCGTGACTATGACGATTATCATACTGGTTTTGTCTATCCATGGATGGACCTTAAGAGGAAATCCCGTCGGGCTCGTAAACAAGTCAATTTTGAATTAACATCGGATGATGCTAGTTCAGCTGAATCAGCTCGATCTTCGCGGGAGGATTTTTTAGATGCCGAAGAAAAGAAGAAAAAGAAGAAAAAGAAAGAGGGAATGAAACGACGCCCCCAGTGATTTCTGCTATTGCACCATCCGATATATCTAATGCTAATTTACCTAATGTGACTAAAGATCTTGTTATCAATGTTTCGGGGAAACTCTTGACATCTGCTCAAATTTCAGTGTTAAATAAAGGTTTAACCTTTGTGCCATCTACTTTTTATGATCCCTTCAAGTTTCGTGTGGATTTTGAAGGTTTAGTGCGGAAGATTAACTTGAAAGGTTTTTTTGCTCAAAAGTCTTCATCTGTTGATTTAGATGAGCCTACATCTGACCCTCGTCGTATACGCTTGCCTCTTAAGTCGACCTGGGTTCCTCCAGGTCCTCCACATCCAGCTGTAGCCATTTTTAAAGATCTGGTTATTAAAGATCTGACTGAATTGGAGAAGACCCATCATCGATCCTATTGTGCTTTACCCATGGTTGAGCGGTTGGCCTTGAAAGAATTACAAACTCGCACTGACATAGTGATTCGCCGCGCTGATAAAGGAGGCGCGGTGGTAGTTCAGAGTAGAGAATATTATCTTGAAGAAGCTTTTCGACAGCTGTCAGATGAAGATATTTATCAGATTATGCCTACTGATCCTACAATATCTCTTCGGGGCAAGATTAAAGAGCTGACTGGGAAAGCATTAGCTGCTCATGTGATTTCAGTCAAAGAGCATAAATTTCTGAATGTGATGACATCTACAATGACTCGGTTCTATTTAGTTCCAAAAATCCATAAGAATTTGGAACGGCCCCCTGGACGGCCTATAGTTTCCACCACTGGCACTATATTAGAACCATTATCCTTGTTTATAGATTCTTACCTGCGGCCCTTATTAAAAGATATCCCCTCTTACATACGCGATACCTCTCATTTTTTGGAGGTTTTGTCCAGTTATTCACAGTTGGCAGGTACAACTAATACACTTTTGGTAACTCTTGACATCACAGCTTTATATACAAGTATCCCCCAAATACAAGCTTTGTCTACAGTTCAACGTGCTCTGGAGCTACGTGGCGATCTATCAGAAGAACAACTTTCTTTTTTGTCACAATTGACAGAATTAGTTATTCACCATAATTTTTTCGAGTTTGAGAAACGGATTTTTCATCAGGTCTCTGGAGTGGCCATGGGGGCCTCATGTGCCCCTTCTATAGCCAACCTTTTCATGGGGTTTTTTGAACATCGTTGGATTGAGTCTTCCCCTTATCAAAATCATATCAAATTATGGTTGCGGTTTATTGACGATATCTTTTTAATTTGGGCAGGATCAAAACACTCCTTAGACACCTTTTTGGAATGGCTTAATGGCCTTGATCAACACATTCAATTTACATCCACATCCGATGAATTTACCATTACATTTTTGGATGTTCGAGTGTCTCGGAGTCCGAGTGGTTGGCAGACCTCCTTATTTCGGAAATCAGTAGATAGAAATACATTTTTGCACTATACGAGTGCTCATCCTCTACGTTTGAAGGATGGTCTGCCCGTCTCCCAATTTCTTAGATATCGCCGCAATTGTTCGGAAGTGCACGACTATAAGCTGCATGCTACTAAGTTGATTAGAGATTTCACTGAACGAGGCTATCCATCACGAGTAGTTCATCAGGCATATCAACGTGCTCTGTTTAATGATCGTACACAATTACTAGAACCTCGGGCAGAGTCTGCTTCCCCATCCATCGATACTGACAATATCAATCTTATTACTGGTTACTCACCTCTGAGTTTTAAGATTCAGAAGATAGTTCGGAAACATATGAATGTGCTGAATTGTATTCCAGCGTTAGCTACCAAGAAGATCCGCTGTGTATGGCAACGTGGTCGTAATCTCAAAGAAAGACTGAGTCCCGCTGTTTTGCCAAATATTGAACCATCTTCTCTAGTGGAGATAGCAAGAGGCCATAAAAAATGTGGCCGTTGTAATATCTGTTCTATTACATGTGAAATGGACCATTTTATTTATCATGGACGTACATACCAGCTTAAAGGATCTACCTCCTGTGTTACCCGTAACACCGTTTATGCTATTCGCTGTGCCTGCAACTTGTTATATGTTGGAAAAACGACTCGATCTTTGAAACTTCGTATACAAGAGCATAAAAGCCGGCTCAAACATGGGATATTAACAGCACCGATTGTTCATCATTGTCGAACATTGGGTCATACATTTGATAGCTTGCAATGTTTTTGCATTGAAGAAGTCACTAGCGGAGCGATGGGCAAATCACAAGAAGAATTTTTATCTTACCGTGAACAATGGTGGATTTTCACATTGCAATCAATATTTCCCGGAGGACTTAATGCAGCTATCGATTGGGGTACAGTCATTTGAATGATTCAGTTACATTTTCAATATTTTTTATCATCGTCATTTGATTACGTCATGTTTTGTATTTAAAGGGTTTTCAACCCCTAGTCCGCATGCGCGGCGTTTTTTGTGAGCACTGTTTTCAGTTCAGCTCAGATTCCTGTATGAAACGTGGGCAGCAGCAGTTTATACCCTAAGGTATTGTCATTAGCTGTTTAAAGATTTTTCATATTTATCTTACTTATTGAAGATACTATCATAACAGTGTTTTGATTTTTGCTATTTGTTTTTCAGTTTGAAATCCCCCTGAAGAAACTCAATTCATTTGGGTGAAACGCATTTAATGGCGCTATGTTAGCTGGCATTGGGGTATCTCTAATCTAAGCTAAGTACTGATTTTTCAGTTATGTTTCAACACTGTTTATAATATTTTTGACAGGAGCTTAAGAACTATTCACGTACAAATATACAAAAAAAAGCTATTTGCTAAGGGACAGTCATTGATGCTATGACGGCATTTCAAGACACTTTTGTGCCTTTGTTTTAAAGCCGCTGGTCTGAGACATCCCTAAGCTTGCTACTTAATTGTTAAGTGTTAGCTCCTCTTTTAAGAATCTTCACTTTAATATGTTGCAAATGGAGTAATTTTTTTGCATTTGGACCCTCAAGGAAAATAGCACCAAAACACCGCCAGTATGCACCATGGTTCTCCACATCCCTACAGAAGCAAAAAGGCAGCCTACACTGCCTCGAGCGAAAATGGAGAAACTATAGAGACCCCCTTTTCCAAGACATTTACATCAAACAAATTAAAATGTACAACAGAGAAACCCTGGATAGAAAAAGGGACTCCTATGCTAACCTGGTCAACTCAGCAATAAATAAACCATGAGAACCATTCTCAATAGCTAAAAGACTTACGAAAGAACTTCACAATGACAGCACACAAGAAAAGATAAACCCCCAAAAGATTGTCTCCTACCTTATTTCCATACAGCTACAAATACCTCAAATGGATTCAACCACAATGTCAACCAGATCTGTAAACAAACCATAGAAGACTTGGTCACAATTCAAACTACCTTCAATCAAAAACAGAGAACACTATACAAAGCCTCAACACAACAACCTCCACATCAGACTCATGTCCCATAACCTGCGTGAAGATAACCAGATCACACCTGAGTAAGACCATAGTACATAACTCACTTTCTCAAGGCCTTATGCCTACAGCGCTCAAACAAACCTCCATCCGACTTCTCCTCAAAAGTACAAAACTTGATCCAACCTCTCCCAAGTCCTACAGACCAATATCTAGCATACCACTAGTTGCAAAAATAGCAGAAAAAATTGTCCTAAGACAACTTTAAGACCACCTTGATAAGCATGCTCCCCTAGATCCACACCAACATAGTTTCAGGCCATTCCATGGAGTGGAAACACTCTTTACCTCCCTTCTAAACACCTTTATGACCTGCCTTTAACACAAAGAATGGATTTGTCTTAATGTTCCTAAATATCTCTGCCGCCTTTGACTCCCTTTCACACCATAAACTATTACAACTCTCTGAAATCGGACTCCCAGACACCACCCTCAACTGGTTCTGCTCCTGCCTATCATCCATAAAGCAACACGTACAGATTGTAATGTCAACTTCAAATCATTCTCACAGAATACAGATGTACCCCCAGGATCCAGTCTATCTGTCTTACTCTTAAATATCTACATCCAGTCCTAATGTCAGATCTTCATGACACACAAAATACTATACCAAATCTACGCAGATGATATAATGTTCTTCACACCCATCAACCTCCTCTCTCCAGACCTGAACAATCTATAGAAGTGTTTCACGGAAGGAAAAGATTGGCTTGGTAAACACAACCTCCTCATCAATCAAGAAAAGACTGAATCTCTCTACATAACCAATAACCCATCCTTTATCCTACCATCCATGATACAATTTGGTGACATAAACATCAAAGTTGAATGTTCATTGTTCTAAATATGTTCTATGTAAAATAATAGTACTCTATTATTAAAGTTTATGTTACCTGTAAACCGCCACTGATCTCTGGAAGTGGCGGTATAGAAAAGATGTATAAATAAATAAATAAATAAAATAAAGTTAATTCCAAGACAAAATATGCGGGCATAACATTACTGTAGATCAACAACTATCCTTCCAACCCCATATAAAAAGAACCACCACATCAGTTTACTATAAGCTAAGAATCTTGAGACACCTCCGATCTCTTCCAAACTGTATGCCAAGCAATGATCACACCTGTACTAGATTTTTGTAGTATCATCTACCAAACAAACACTCCACCCACTACAAATGGCCCAAAATACTGCAGCCCGAATAATTGCTGGCGTCCATTATCGTTCACACATCACTCCCGTACTGATACAACTTCACTGGCTGACAATTTCAGCCAGAATCCGCAACAAAATTCTCATCACAATATTCAAAATATTTCCTAAAGAATCAACCACATGCCTCCAACCTCTTATATCATATACAAAGAATGAAAGACCTTGAAACTCCACACTCAACCTGCTCGCCATTCCACAACAAAAAAACAAAAAGCAAGCCATCCACTTGCAAAAGAACTTTCAGTCTCTTCACCCCACCCTTATGGAACAAACTACCAACATCACTGCGAGGACTCTGAATTGCTGGACTTCAGAAAGAAATTCAAAATCCACCAAGGAGGAATATAACTTATACTCAGGCATACAAACTCAACCTCCATAAATCCTCACTGTGAAAATTCACAACCCATCCCAATAGAAACAAGAACTACTATAAGAACTCAACAAGACAACCACAAATCACTGTAAATAGTTCTAAGTTTAAAAATACCTAATGTTACGCAGTTATATTGTAATTTTGTAAAAGTTCTGTTATAATTTTCCAGTTCTCTGTAAAACATTGTACCTCACGGTACATATTAACTCATTGTTTAACTGTACACCGCTGTGAATAGTAGAAAGGCTGTATAAAAATATGTTTAAATAAATAAATAAAATAAACATACCCCTTGTAGAATGGAACAGTACAGTATTAATATACCCAACTGATTCAATGTCCCATACTTTATACTAACCCTTCCACTTCATCTGTAATTTTGAACTGAACTTTATATTTTTAATGAGTTTCTTCTTAAATTACCACCATTTTCCCTTCCAGGCACATGAAAATACTTATGAAGGGCAAAAAAAGCCTTTGTTCAGATCCCATATCCTTTAGCCATACTCCCTTCAAGAAAAAACAATCTAATTGTTTATTCTCTAACAAGTCACACAGAAAATGACATTTTGCCATTACTGAACTTATATTTAGTAAGGCTAATTTCATTCTATTTCCATCTCTAACCCTATGACATCACTGTGTTGAAACCATCACAGCTTTAACCCGTTTTGGACAGCTCGCATAGTCTCTCTCTGTTCTGGATGATTTATTAGATTTGTTACACTCAAACAACTATGAAATACCAGCAATAATAAAACATATTAAAACTTTGCAGAAAATAGAAGTTTCACATAGTGTATGTTTTTCATACACTGGTCCAATATAGTATATTGTCCGTCTTCAGAAAAGATAGGATTCAGTTCCAATATTCATTGACATAAACATACTGTATGATACTATTGAAACTGCAGTTTTCATTTAAAACACTTTATTATGATATAATATAGTTTGTCAACAGTCCATTCTGATGGTGGAATATGATACACATGAAAACACTTCTGATGCAGTGCATCGATATTGCACCATTGAAACACCTAGAACAGAATGCTTGACAGCAAATAGTTTCGACAACATATTAGCCCAGCGTATGAAAAACATACAAGGCCGATATACGCACCAATAACTCTGACACTAAGTAACTTACAGTTATCTAAACCTATTTTCTAAAGCCTACAAATACTTTTATTTGCAAAATAGTAGCTATTACAGCATTATAAGCTACTTACTTTTTTGTGATCTTTTTATGTTGAGCCGCCAGTACCGTCAAAATCAGCAAACTTTGAATACCTATTAAACTAACTAGATCTCAGATAAAAAATCTGTATATAGCACTTTTGACATAACATTACTAGCTAAATATAGTTCCATTGAATTTATAACCATTAATTAGTAAACAGGTGAGTAGTAAGTATGCAAACGTTATGTATGTAAAACATACGCTGGTCCAATATCCAACATCATCCTTTCCATCATAAATCCTGTTTTAAATTAAAATCCACTGTGAATATTGTTCCGCCTTATTAATTGTTCAATCACACATTCCTCCATCTTACCATCTGCCTCCTCTCAACTCACCATTAACCCTAATATATCCAACCACGCCAGAAAAACTCTCACTATTCATCCATGCATCTTCCAAACATTCCTCCAAGTGTCATATTCACATACACTCCATAAACCCAATAACCCCTAAAAAAGTCTACCATCCAAAACTACTGGGCCCACGGGTCCATGAAAGTGTTATGAAGCTGTATGTCCTGCCCCATTGGCATGCGCCTTTACCGCAATGTCTGAGGCATGGTGCCTAAGCAGAAATAGTCCTTTTCAACTTCTTTCAGTGACATCTTCAGTTCATGCACCAGTATCACATTACTCTACTTTGGCATCTAACACCACAGCAGGGCATAAACCCCAGGAAAAGTGTGTTGTGTACTCTTTTTATTTTATGTGAAAATTAATGTCTTATGCACATTTATTACTTATTTTTAATTGTGGAGTAAATTTTCAGCTGGTATGGCAGCCATTTAAATACCAGAAGCAGCATTTAACTTAATCCAAATAGTCAGTGCCACTGTCCGTATAGTTAGGGACGCTGAATATCTGGATAGTGCAGTCACTGTGCTGGCACTATCTGTTTAATCTAGGCTTGCTATTTGACAAGTCTAAACTAAACATATAAGATATAAGATAATGACTGAATATTGCTGCTATCCAGATAATTTCTTAGGCTACCCTTGCTCCATCCTACCTCTGCTTCTTTCTTGTACAGTCATACAGTACTTTAGGCCATATGGTCCTTATTTTAGAAGCACCTGCATATACAAATAGTGGCCTCTGTACTTGTATTTGGGCTATACTTGCAAATAGTGATATTAGAAACATACTATTTGCACTTGGAGATCTACACCACATCCAAATTTCAAAGAAGCATGGTTTAGGCATGAATAAGGTATGGTTTGAGTGGGCCCACAATATCAACATGTACTCCCCATTTTACAAGGGAAATACACATGGACAGCAAAAATTTTAGACATCGTCCTAACACTTGCCTCAAGGCACACACAAGTGCCAGCTTAAAAGGGTAGGTGCAAGGTCGACATCCATAACCTCTCCAATCTCTCTCCTGTCAAGCATATCTATCCTCAATCACCTCTCTAACAACCAATACCTCTCTCCAATTACCACACAACAACCAAAACATCTCTATGATTGATCTACTCCCCGCAGAAAATCTCCTTACCCTCCAGTCCCTCCTCTGGCTCTCTTGGTGGTGTAGTAGCAGCAGAAGTGGCCCTCGATTGCTCTTGCTTCCTGTCGTTTCAAAATCAAAATGGCAAAAATGATACCTAACTGTAGTCTCCCAGTTTTATTGCTAACGGTCATGCTGCTACTTGGTGCAACAAAACAATCATATAGTAAAGACACACCGTATTTGGGTTGTATAAAAGCCCAGAAAGCATGTGAGACTCATCAGTTAAGGCTAGATGATAACAACAGCAACCACACTTTGTTCACTCTTCATTCACTTTTAAACATGGTTCACAGAAAACCATGACTGGGATATAACTATACCTGGCTATACTTTATTCAGAAAGGACAGAGTAGGAAGAAGGGGAGGAGGAGTGGCACTATATGTAAAAAATACTATTAAAGCTTTGGAATTACAGAGCTTAAAAGGGAGAGAGGAGGCATTGTGGGTTAAACTAGAAAGAGGGAAAGAGAAATCTATTTGCATTGGCGTGATATACAGATCTCCCTCACAGGAGGAAGAGGTGAATGGAGAGTTAATTGAAGACATGCGCAGCATTGCTAGGAAAGGGGAAGTGCTACTGATAAGGGATTTCAATATGCTAGATGTTGACTGGCACATTCCTGCTGCAGTATAATCTAGAATAGCAGTCCTCAACCTGTGGGTCGCGACCCCCACGGGGGTCGCCTCACTCCGCTGTTAAAAAAAAAAAAGTGCAAGTCACTGCCACTGTCAAGTCCACTTCTCGGCAGCGGCAAACTCGCCGCCTCCCTTCTAATGCAGCCGCAGCTCCCTGTGCCTGTAAAACCATTGCAGAGTCTTCCTGCCTCTTGATGGGCTCCATGCACGTTGTCCCGCCTCCAAAGGAAGTTGTTTACGGAGCGAGGGGGCTGACAGGGAGGGAGGTAGGGGGCTGACATTGATGGATGGAAGGAGGGAGTGAGGGGGGCTGACAAGGACAGGGGGGCTGACATGGATGAAGGGAGGGGGGGAAGGGGCTGACATGGAGGGAGGGAGGCAGGCTGACACGGACAAAGGGAAGAGACAGGGAGACATACTGGACAGACGGGGGATAAATCCTGGACAGAGGGGAGAGACAGTGCGGGTTAGGATTATGGGCAGATGGGGGGGGGCTAGGACTGGTAATGGGTTGATTAGGGAAGGCTAGGACTGGGAATGGACTGATCAAGGGGGGGGGCTGGGACTGGTAATGTGCTGATAGGGGGGTAGGACTGGTAATGGACTGATGGAGGGCTAGCATTGGAAATGAGCTGATCGGGGAGGTTAGCACTGGAAATGGGCTGATTAGAGGAGGCTAGGACTTATAATGGGCTGATGGGGAGGGTAGGACTGGTAATGGGCTGATTAGGGGAGCCTAGCACTAGTAATGGGGTTGAGGAGGGACTAGCACTGTAAATGAGCTGATTAGGAGAGGCTAGCACTGGTAATGGGGTTGAGGAGGGACTAGCACTGGAAATGAGCTGATTAGGGGAAACTAGGACTGGTAATGAGATGATGGGGAAGGTTAGGACTGGAAATGGGCTGTTTAGGGGAGGCTAGCACTGGTAATGGGGCAGAGGGGGGACTAGCACTGGAAGTGAACTGATTGGGGGGCTTTGACTGGAAATGGGCTGATTGTGTGGAGGGGAGGATTGAGCTGCTGGCCCTGGAGGAAAACTGGGGGCTAATGCTACAAATGGACTGATACGAGGGGATGGGAGAATGGAACTGGAAGGGAGTGGATCTGAGAGGGGCTGCCATGGTATTTGTACTAGAAGGGACTGGTCAGTGGGGAAGGAGGGGGACTGGAAGGGAATGGACACCGGTGGCAGTCATGGGAATGCAAGTTGACATTGGAAGGTACTGAGAGTGAGGACTGGAAAGGGCTGATACTTGGGTGGGTTACTGGGACTGGAAATAGGCTGATGGAAAGAAGTGAAGAAAACGAAAGAAGAGATAAGAAATGGCAGATGGACCATAGACCAAAGAAAGAGAGCTAAGAGAAGACAGGAAAGCAGAAGCCTCAGATTGGGACCAGCATGATCAGAGAATAAATTGGTCAGACAACAAAGGTAGAAAAAATAATTGTATTTCATATTTTTTGTTAAAATGGTAAATAAAGATAAAAGGAAAAGGAAACGGAGACTGCTATGGCTTTCGAAAGAGGTAGCTGAAAAAGTGAAGAAAAAGAGGGAGGCCTTCATGAAATACAAGAGATCACAGAGAGAGGAAGACAGGCATCTATATTTGGAAAAACTTAGAGAAGCTAGCAAAGTAGTCAGGAAAGCAAAGATTCAAAAAGAGGAGGAAATAGCCAATGCAATTAAATTGGGGGATAAGACATTTTTCATATACGTTAGTGAGAAGAGGAAGGGCAAAAGTGGTATTGTCAGACTCAAGGGTGAAGGGGAGGAATATGTAGAAGCTGATGAGGATAAAGCAGAATTGCTTAACAAATATTTCTGTTCTGTGTTCACAGATGAAGAACCAGGAGCAGGACCTCAGAAAACACCAACAAACAGGAACAGAAGTGAGGGACATCTTGAACAATTTTCAGAAGACTGTGTTCGTGAGAAACTTGCTCAACTTAAAATAGACAAAGCGATGGGACCAGATGGGATACACCCTAGAATACTGAGGGAACTTGGGGACGTTCTAGCAGCTCCACTGACTGACCTTTTCAATGCCTCGTTGGAGTCAGGAGTGGTGCCAAAGGACTGCAGAGAGGCTCATGTGGTGCCTTTACACAAAAGCGGAAGTAAGGATGTGGTTGAAAACTACAGGCCAGTTAGTTTAACTTCGGTGGTAGAGTACATTTTTGGAAACACTGCTGAAAGAGAAAATAGTGAGGTTTCTGAAGTGCAGCGGATTACAGGATCTGAGGCAGCATGGATTCACCAGAGGCAGGTCTTGTCAGAAAATCTGATTGATTTCTTTGACTGGGTGACCAGGGAGTTGGACCGAGGGAGAGCCCTAGATGTGGTGTATTTAGATTTCAGTAAAGCCTTTGACACTGTTCCTCACAGGTGACTTATAAACAAACTGAACACCCTAGGTATGGACCCTAAAGTTACTGCTTGGCTTAGAAATTGGTTGGGTGGGTGGCGCCAAAGAGTACAGGTAAATGGGGCCCACTCTGAGGAGAAGGATGTTACCAGTGGTGTGCCCCAGGGATCTGTCCTTGGTCCGATTCTTTTTAACATCTTTGTTAGTGATATAGCGGAAGGGCTGTCGGGTAAGGTTTGCCTTTTTGCGGATGATACCAAAATCTGCAATAGAGTAGACACCCAGGAAGGTGTAGATAATATGAGGAGGGTTCTAGCTAAGCTTGAAGAATGGTCTAGAATTTGGCAGCTGGGATTTAATGTTAAAAAATGTAAGGTCATGTATTTGGGCTGCAGCAATCCAAGGGAGCAATATAGTATAGGGGGTGAAGTACTTTTGTCCACTAAAGAAGAGCAGGACCAGGGTGTGGTTGTGTCTGATGATCTTAAAGTAGCTAAACAGGTAGAAAAGGCAATGGCAAAAGCTAGAAGAATGCTTGGGTGCATACGGAGAGGAATGGCTAGCAGAAAAAAGGAGGTGATAGTGCTTCTGTATAAGTCTTTGGTGCGACCTCATTTGGAGTATAGTGTGCAATTCTGGAGACCGCACCTTCAAAAGGATGTGAACAGGATGGAGTCGGTGCAGAGGGTAGCTACTAAAATGGTCAGTGGTCTTCATTATAAAGCATATTAGGACAGACGTAAGGATCTTAATATGTACACCTTAGAGGAAAGGCTGATAGAGGTGATATGATTGAGATGTTTAAATACTTCCATGGCATAAATGTTCAGGGGGAGAACCTCTTTCAATTGAAAGCAAGTTCTGCTACGAGGGGACATGGGATGAGGGTGAAGGGGGATAGATTCAGGAGTGATTTATGGAAATATTTCTTTATGGAATGAGTGGTGGATCCATGGAATAGTCTCCCAGTGGAGGTGGTAGAGGTGAGGACAGTAACTGAATTCAAAAAAGCATGGGACCAACACAAAGGATCTCTAAAGGAAAAAAGGGGACTATTGTAGTTGTTGATATGGAAGGACAGACTAGATAAGCCATGTGGTCTTTTTCTGTCGTCATATTTCTCTGTTTCTATGTAACTATAGCTTTCTGGTGGGAGGCAGGTGAATGAAACACAAAATGTGGCCAATGCTATAATAATAAAGCAGAATATGCTGAATAATATTAATCTGGCATTTGTCATGCAAATCTGCATATTGCTGTGTACCTGAAATACATCCAGAGAATAGAGGTGAAAAATAGTAGGTATGGCACAGCATTCAAGGTTTCAACAGTTACAAATAATTAGGGAATATACTGTGGCATCATACTTATCGTTCCTGAAATGTTGTAATCTTCCATGAGCTTGAAAGGTGGAATAGAAATGCAGAATTGTTATTATTATTATTATTATTATGAAATATAAATGTGAAAGCAATAATTATGAAAAACACTATCACAAAGGAAAATATCTGTGTTTCAACATACTAATATAGCAGAAACTATAAGCAAATGTTGAAGAAAGAAACTGCTTGTGGATTAGAGGGAGACTTGGTGTCAAGCACCTTCCCCACCTGGTAAGAAAGTGTATCAAAACTAGGTATGGCTAAACCAGTTCAAGATTTAACTCAAATCACCTTCCATTAATAAGAAAGGATTTACAATAGAATTTCCATTTTCCAAGAAGCACACCTTGTAGCTACATGGATCAGATTCAGACCAACTTCACTTGGCATCCATTTATCATTTAGTAGGGTAGCTACTAAGCTGCAGTAAAATAACATGTTTTATCACAGCAATATTTCCCATGGGAATCACTAACCTGTGGTATCTCGTGTTTCTCACAGCAGAAATGCAAGATAGCAGGCCCCAAATTGGGTTTGCTATCTGTTAAAGGAGGCAAGAAAAGTTTGTCTTTTTGCACAGGACAAGAAGATTTGAAAGAGGAGACCCCTCAAACAGAGTAGACAACATAAGAAAAGATCTATAAAATTTAGAAGAATGATCTAATGCTTGGCAGTTAGGATTTAATGCGAAGAAGTGCACAGTTATGCTCTTGGAAGGACCTCAGGTGACAGTGTCTGAGGATCTCAATGTGACAAAACAATGTGACAAGGGGGTGGCCAAAGCCAGAAGGATGCTAGGCTGCACACCGAGAAGATTAACCAGCAGGAAAGAGGAGGTATTAATGTCCCTGTACAAGCCATTGGTGAGACCTCACCTGGAGTGTTGTGTTTTGGAAACTGCACCTTGCAAAATAAATAAGGAGACTTGAAATAGTTCAGAGGAAGACAGCTGCACACTGGTTCAGAGGAAGACAGCTGCACACTGTTCCATGTACTTTGACGTTGTTTGATGTAAACCACCACTGATCCTGGGAATTGGTGGTATATAAAAGTTCTGCAAATAAATACATAAATAAACAAATAAATAAACCTTGATGATATGGAGCCTGTTCCAGAAGATGCATGAGAAGAAGCTTGAAGACCTAAATATGTGCACTCTAGAGGAGAGGAGTGACAATGGAGAAATGATACAGACATTTAAATTCTTAAAGGGTATTAATCAACAAACAAACCTTTTTTCAAAAACAGGGAAACTGAGGTACTAGAGGACATGAAATGAAGCTGCAAGGAAGTCAGGCTAAAAACATTATCAGTAAATACATTTTCATGGAAATGGTGGCAGACGTGATGGGGCAACAACAGAGGCGGAATTCAAACAGACATGGGATGACACAGAAGATCCTTATAAGGATGGAATCAAAGCAGACTTAAATACAGTATGCTATAATGCATGTGTGAAACAAACTAAGAAAACACCCCAAAATTGTGAAAATTTCCAAAATCATACTGAAATATTTTGACCATAAACATTGCTATGAATAAGGTTAAAAAAAGATCACTATAGATTCATGTGATAAATTAAAATCTCCATAATTATACCATGATACCAAACAACTACATTGCAAAAGATATACCTTAATTGCTTCATTGATGAATCCTTATGAAGAGTTCTGTTCATAGCAATAGGTAGCTTATGTCCAAAGGAAGACATTTCTGCTCTACTAGTCCAGGCATTAGCAATGCTTCAGGAATCTCCAGACATATCCTCTTCATTACTGTCCCAACTCTCCTCTCTTGCATTATAGTGTCAAAATCTGTTGATGAGGCATTTCTTCTTGCAACACTATGCTCTCCTCTGTTTTGGACATTCTTTCCCATACCCTTCTTGTAAGGTGCACCAAACTCCAACCTTGGCTTAACCCCATCATTCACATACTTCAATGCCAGTTTTATAGAGTATCTCTTGCTAAAATCTCATACCCACACTGACTTCATACTAGCTTAGTCTTTGATTTTCCAAACAAGATTAGTATGTCCATCTGAAAAATCTTTTCATATCCAACCCTTATCACAATCATAATTCTCTTCAAATTGCCTCTGCCTCTCACCTTTCCTTCATTGGGCCCAGGGCTGGTACTACCATTAGGCAAACTAGGTGGCCACCTAGAGCACCAGCTCTCTGGGGTTGCCTATTGCTACTGTTGCCACCCCTTTCCAGGGCCTGAAGTGGCAGCAATGCCTTCCAAACTGCAATGCAAAACTTATCTACACACTCCAGCACTGTGTCCCAATTTCTTTTACTACTACTACTACTACTACTACTGAACATTTATATAGAACTACAAGATGTCACACTGAACAGACATATGTAAAAGACGGTCTCTGCTCATCAGAGGTCACAATCTAGTCAAGACAGATGACACAGTAGCTGTAGACATGGGATACATCTAGAGGAGAGGAGTGACAATGGTAAGGAATGGTAAGGAAAACACAAAGGAAATTAGGTGAGTCAAGATCCGAAAGTGGCAACAAAGAGGTGAGTTCTTGGCCTGAGTTTGAAAAGGGCTAGAGAAGGCGCCTGATATACAGAATCAGGTAGTTTGTTTCAGGCATAAGGAACAGCAAGGTGAAAGGAGCAAAGTCTGGAGTTAGCAATAGAAGAGAAGGGCGCAGATAGAAGCGATTTGCCAAAGAGTGGGGTTCCCAAGGAGGGGTGCTGGGAGAGATAAGAGAGGAAAGGTAGTGAGGAGCTGCAGAGTGGATTCACTTATAGGTCTGCAGGAGAAGTTTGAACTGGATGCAAAAACGGATAGGGAGCCAATGAATTGACTTGGGAAGAGGGTTAATATGAACATTGACAAGACTGGAGGAAGATTAGCCATGCAGCAGAGTGCTGAACAGACTGAAGGGGAGAGAGATGATTCAGGGGAAGACCAGCAAGAAGTAGGTTACAATAGTCTAGATGGGAGGTGACTAAAGAGTGGACAAATGTCTTAATAGTGTATTCAGAAAGGAATGGGCAAATGTTGTTGATGTTCTAGAGAAAGAAATGGCAGGTTTTAGCTATCAGTTAGCTGTATGTGGAGAAAGAGAGAGAGGAGTCAAAGATAACACCAAAGGTTGTGAGATGAGGAAACAGGGAGAAGTAGAGAGATATCCACAGAGACTGACAAAGGAGAAAGGAGAAAGGCTAGAGAATGGTTTAGGGGGAAAATAAGAAGCTCGGTTTTGACCATGTACAGTTTCAAGTCGCGGTGAGACATCCAAGCAGCAATGTCAGAAAGTCAGGCAGAGATCCGGCCCTGGATTGTTGGAGAGAATTCAGGTGTAGAGAGGTAGATCTGGGAGTCATCAGCATAAAGATGAAACTGAACGTCATGGGAAGAGACGAGTGCACCAAGGGACTGGGTATAAAGAGAAAAGGAGTGGACCCAAGACAGATTTTTGGGGTACACCAACTGAGAGCAGGATAGCAGTAGAGGAGGATCAATTAGAACAAACACTGAAAGAGCGATGAGAGAGAGGAAGAGAACCAGGATAGCACAGAGCCCTTAAAACCAAATGAGGACAAGGTATCGAGGAGAAGGTTGTAGTCAAGTGTGCCAAAAGCAGCAGAAATGTCAAGATGGATGAGGGTTGAGTAAAGGCCCTTGGACTTTGCCAGGAACAAGTCTCTGAAGACTTTGGCAAGAGCCGTTTCAGTAGAATGTAAAAGATCCAGAAGGGATTTAGAGGAAAGAAAGTAGAGGCAACGGCAGTGAACTGCATGTTCAAGTAGTTTAGAAATGAAGGGGAGGAGGGAGATGGGTCGATAGTTAGAAGGACAGTTAGGATCTTTTGCCTACTATATGCCACTTCCACACCCCTCCAGTGCAGACTTCTAGTATGTATAAACCCTATGGCTGAGTCGGAGGGGAGTGTAAGCATCACATAGTAGACAGATGAAACTGTGACACAGTGCCGGAGTGTGTAAATAAAGTTTATGTTGTGGTTCAGGAGCCATTGCCACCACTGCAATTCCCAGAGAAGGGCAGTAGTGGAAGCAATGGGGATGGGGTGGATGGGGGTGGCAGGCTTGCTTAGCGCACTTCCAATCCTTGCACTGGCCCTAATTGGGCCAAATACATCCATGGCAAGTTCACAAAAATCAATCTTGAGTTCACAAACAGGTAACCTCTACCTTCCATCCCCTACTTTATTCTTCTTCCTTTCTACTGGCCCCTGCTACCCTCTCCTCTTTTCCTCCAGTGTCATTACTTGTTCCTCTGACCTGATTCCCACTCAGCTTCTAAGGTCTTTTTTTTCCCCTGCAATTATCTTCTCTATCTGTCACATCCTTAGTTTACCACTTTCTACTGTTGCAAGTGCCATCAAACATACATGCATACATTTATTTATTGATGACATTGTATATACTGCTTTCCTGGGCAACCAAAATAGTTTATAAAAAAGTAAAATATAAATATTGCATAAAATAACAAAACATAATAAAAACACATAAAAGAACCAACACATTCAAACATGATATGATCACACCA
Source organism: Ichthyophis bannanicus (assembly GCA_033557465.1). Taxonomy (NCBI): domain Eukaryota; kingdom Metazoa; phylum Chordata; class Amphibia; order Gymnophiona; family Ichthyophiidae; genus Ichthyophis; species Ichthyophis bannanicus. The sequence continues at coordinate 294,863,719 of CM066034.1, forward strand.
CCCTTCAAGAACCTCATTGGGCTCTACCTCCCCTGCTAACTATGATCTCATTTCCTCCTCCCTTTCAGATTCAGACTTTTCAAACATGCCATTAACGTCCTGTCTACAAAAACATCCCTTGCGATTTCCAATGATCTGTTCATTGCTAAAGCCAAAGGATTTCACTTTATCCTTATCCCAATCTTTAACAAAATTAATTGCTACCTACTCCTTGATACTCTGATCTCTCTGGGAATTAGAGACTGCCCTGTTGTTATCCTCTTACTTCTCTCATCACACTTTTTTAGTGGGACCTCTGAAGGACCCTCCTCTACTGCTATCCTGTTGTGGCTTCTCTGCTGCTTACTTGTGTCATAACTCGTCTAGATTATACTAATTTCATCTACACTGGTATACCTCACTCTTCGTTAAGACAACTTCAAGCAGTCCAGAATACAGACATTCACCTACTATCTTTTGTAGGTAAATTTGATCATATTACCCTACTTCTGAAACACCATCACTGGCTACCAGTATCAGATGGAGTTCAATTTAAATTACCGACCCTTGCGCACAAAGTCCTCTCAACTCGTTCCCCTGCTTATCTGTCCTCTTTCTTGCATTACAGGTCACAGATTCAAACAACCCCCACCCCCTCCCCCCCAAAAAGCCTGCTTAGAATCTATGCACCATTTGGCATTCTACTTTTACATGCCCACCTTATGGAATTCCTTACCCTGATCCCTTCATATTGAATTCTCCTTTACCTTGTTTAAGGTCCAACTTAAAACATATCTTTTTTCCCAGGCTTTTGGCGCTTAGATTGTCTGGAACATGAGCTAATTCCTTCTCTCCTCCCCCTCCTTTTCCTTTCTGATGAGATTTCAACTATTTGTTTTCTTGCTTTGATTTTCCTATCAGTTTATGGCATTCCTTTCCTTTCCTTTATGTTTGTAAACCGCTTTGCACAGAAAAGCGGCATAAAAAATCTAAAATAAACATAAACATACTCAATAACATCCCACAGTCAACTGGTGTCCCTCAGGATTCTGTCCTGGGTCTACTACTTTTATCTCTCTCTTAGTACTTTGATTTCCATCCATGACTTACAACATCATCTTTGTAGCTACAAAAGTCCAGCATTATTTGTTGGGGGCATGCCCAGCATTTCCCCAGCCTATAACGCGGTGAAAATGTAGGGATTATAGTGTTAAAGCATTATGGATGTACCTAATACCATACACGGAGATTGTATCAGCTACAGTATCTGCAAAGCTTATAGCTACCACGCACTGTCAATGTTTGTGGTACCCTCACATTACAGGCACACCCACACCTTGCCCATTCTTGCTAACATGCAATATGCAGCTATCACAAAAAAATTGCCTTCGGTAGCCGCATTTAAGAACATAAAAACATAAGGTCCATCAAGCCCAGTATCCTGTTTCCAACAGTGGCCAATCTAGGGGGTATGTTTACTAAACTACGGTAGTGTCATTCGCAGTAGGTTCCGCGGTAAAGGTAGAGATGCCCATATAAAGACATGGGCATTGCATCATTACAGCTAACGCGCGTTACAAGGCGCCTTCGACTAACGAGCGTTACAAGGCGCCTTGCAAGGCATCCTGTAAAGCGCCCTGCAAGGCGCTTTGTAAGGCGCCTTGTAAGGTGCCTTATAAGGCACCTTGTAAGGTGCCTTGTAAGGTACCTAGTAAGGTGCCTAGTAAGGCGGCCAGTAAGGTGCCATGTAAGGTGCCTAGTAAGGTGCCCTGTAAGGTGCCGCACAAGGCGACCAATAGGGCCTCCTAGGCTAAGTGCCATATTAGGCACCCTTGGACAAGGCACCGCAGAAGGCACCCTGGCTATGGAACCATAGGTTAAGGTGGCCTAACAAGGTTATGGTGTCCTAGGTTAGTGTGCCCTAGGGACTGCAAGGTGCCTCAGGATGACATGCATGACCTGTGCAGAACAGAGACAGATGTAGGCCTAACACTAGATAGAGCACTCAGGAAAGGCAATGAACAGGTGAGTGAAGGAGGGAGAAGTGGGATCCACTGGACCTGCCACAGCTGCGGGCATCCCATGTACCTGCCAGTACTGATGACAAACATGGCGGGGCAGCTGTACCACAGCACAGGGTGTTGGCAATGTAAAGTCCCGGAAAAACAGTTGGTGGCAGACGATGGGAATACGTGTCTCCCAGTGGAGGCGGAGGTGGCAGGATAGTTACAATGATGGGTGGACAGAGGAGTGGTGGTGCCATGCAGATCAGGCACAGGCAAGGCAACCATGAAGAGGTGCAATGCAGGAAAGGATAGCAGTGCATGACATGGGGTGGCAGCCTGCACTGGCAGACAGGACTCTTCACAGCTGACAGACGCAGATAGACGGACCGAGGGAATGTTGGCAATTGTGGCGAGGGTATTATGGGCTGGAAGCACAGATCTGCAAAAATATGACCTCTACAGGCATGCACATTATTTGAGTAGGACAGGCATGAGAGGAGGGAACAATGAGCAACTGAACCCATGAACACTGCTGAGGACGGTATTGTATTAACCAATAGGCTATACCTCCATGGTGTATGTCACAGCAATGTCTGGGTACAGAAGGACTGCAGGTCACTGCACAAACTGTCTGCTCTGAGTGCCAAGATAGGGTAACCCCACCAGTACCCATAATGCACTGCACATGCTGAATAGCAGTCTACAGCTGATCACCAAATGGGGTCTGCACCTCTCCGGTACCTCAGCTTGGAAAGACGAACTGACAGTACGTGATACTGGCACAGAGTAGCTACAGACCATGCCATTGTGCAGGTTCTGTGTTCACCCTGAGGGATAGGATGGGTGCCCAGCACTAGGTCCGCAGTACATGTGGTGCTACAGATAGGTCCTGCTGTACATCCCCATCGCTACCAGTGTGTGACAGGTGTTCCTTGCAGTACAGCTGAAGGTAATCTAGTGTCCATCTGTATCCTGCAGTCACATGTGGCCCTGTGGGACCAGCCACTAGCCAGATTGGTGTGTACCCCGTGTTAGGGTCTGGCTGACATGGGCAGCTGTTATCAGGGCAGAGGGGTTCCTAGAATTGCATGAGATGTGTGTAGCAGTGCCTTTATAGGTTGCAGTAGTATACACTACATACGCCAAAGGGCCCACATCACCCTTTTGTAGGTAAAGAACAGTGCCCCCACCCCAGGGAAGCAACCTCCATCCTGTTTGTATGAGACAGCCCTCCAGAGTTGGTGGGCCAGAGCCATACCTATGACTGGGACAGTGGCAGACCAGCAGCAATGCGTGGGTTAGGTCTGGAAACCCCAATTGCCTCCCACCACTGTCTGCCAGTCACCAGCAGACAGCACAGTCAGACTGTACCTTAAAGGTGTTCTGACCATGCACAGTCTAACTGCAGACAATCCACCAGGAACTATGTGCGGCAAGCAGGCATCTCAGTGATTGGAACCCCAGCACTGGGGAACACAAATATATCACTAGAGACAAATAGTGCAGAGCGCTATGTGGGAACCTAGACCCGCCATGGTCACTGCTCGTTCAGAGTGAGTGCCCTCCCAGCATGCCATGCTGTGGCCACCCTGTCCATGCAGGTGGTGGTCAGGCACTACAGTGTCCTAGCCATTGCCCAACACCCTGTGAAGATGCATCCTGGCCAATCTGCCCTGTCCGGGCCATACCCAGATTACCTTGCTCCTCATTATGCATCTAATCAGGCTAATGCTGGTAACAGTGGGACATTTTGGGCCCAGTGAAGTGTGGGCAGCCACAGAACAATGGATAGACATACAAACACGCTCACTCCTTTTGCAGCATTATACAAAGATAGGGGTGGTTGGCAGCCCTGCCCGCCACACTAGTCCTGAGCACAATGCCGACATTGCTAAACTGTGCAGGGGGTAGTAGTAGTGCTCTGGTGATAACATCATCCCAATGCTGGGGCCAACAGCCTGCCGCTCCATGCATCATTGGATTGTGGAGCCTGTGTGAGTGGGTGTTTGCACTCCTGTTCGCCGCTGCTTTGGGCTTTGCACATGTTGATGTATCTGCATTGTAGGGTAAAATATAGGGACAATAATCCATGATTACCAAGTTCATTTATCAAAACTTGGGAAGGGGAACTTAGGAACATGAAATATAATTGGGGGATGGGGGGTGGGGGGTGGGGGGTGGGAAGGCACAAAGCCGAAGCTTCACCTAGGGCACCAATACCCATTCACTGATTCACTCTCCCTGGTTATATTTAACTTTATTTATATATGTTATTTCTGGTCCACAAGATAGATGTCTTAGCTAGGGTATTTGTAATTACAAATATATAGGACAGGACAAACATGGGCTTTCAAGGAAAAGTAGATTTTAGGATAAATTATTGCTTCTGCTATTACTGCTAATAACAATAATCAAGATTCTAATTGTACAAGCATATATTTACCACTTCAGTCATTGGTAATCGTGATTATTCCTCCAAAAATCAGCCTGTAAAATAATCTATATTTTATTTTACTTTAAAATATTTGTATCTCACCATATGTGCTAAGGCATTCAAGATGACCCACCGTTAAAAAGCTCAGAGAGATCTAACATAACACTAAAAAAAACCTTACCTCCCCCCATCATGCTACCTGACTGCCTGCCTGTTTTCTCTCAAAAAAGCTGTTTACCTCTTAAATGAGCTATCTGAAAACCGACAACTCTTTTTCCAACTTGTAATAGTAATGCTGCGGTTTACTGGAGTTAGTGGGGTTAGTCGCTTGACTGCAACTGCCCTTTGCCACGTCTCAGATGTTGCTGCCCCAGGGCTTTGTTCAGAAACTTTCCTCTGTGAGCACACGGGCTGCTGATCCATTTGCTAGTGGCTCCTGCTTGGGTGAACACCTTCATTACAAGCTTCAGCTAACTTTGCATGCTCTGCTTGGGTATTTTCCTGTGCCCGTTCAGAAACTAGCTTGTTACTTATTTATTGTTCTGTATAAATTTCTGTTTTGTCAGTGTGTGTCCTATCTTCTGTCTGCCCTTGATCCAGCTCCTGCACTCTGCAGTGCTGTTTTCCTTCTCAACACTAGATTGTAAGCTCTGATGAGCAGGGACCATCTTTTACATGTGTCTGTACAGGGCCGCGTACGCCTATACAAATGACAAGTATCAGTGGCCGTGGTAGTAGGCAACTGCCTAATCTTCCTGATGGTTAAGTTAGCCATGAATATAACAGAACATAGCAATCTCATATTAATAATTTAAAGCACTTGAATGACTCTAAAACATGCTGCACTTTTTCTATCTCTAGTGCTTGAATGAAGCTGGAGTGGTTGGGATAGGGAGAGATGGTTTCTTGAAAGCCATTGTTTTTCAGAAGCCCTGTGGAGCTCCAATATTAGTGCACTACATTAGTGTAGTTTCAACAAGATGGGAAGACGATGAACAGCTTGTGGTACTGTTGAATTTACAGTAGGAAAAAAAAACATTTTTCTCTAGTTGCAATTTAAACACAGCTACCAGCATGTCCAATTTAAATGTATGAATAAATATGCACACTTACAGGTGTAAAAGCAAGAAATTTAGCAGAATCAGCCAATGATTTGTGTTCTTTTCTCTTTCAGATTCAGGGCCTGATATTCATTTCATTTTGAGGTACTTACATTAAGAAAACAGACTGCAAGCACTACGGCCACGAGAAATAGACTTGACCCAAATCAAACAATTATAATGACTTTTAGAAACCTGGGAAAAGCTAAACCTAAGGGCAAGACGTTCCCATGGCATACAGAATCAGGCCCGCAGGCACCCCTTGCTCCCACGGTGCCGATCCTCTTCAACCGCACTGCCCGACCCATGGCTGAGCATCCGGGGCCTAGATCGGGTGGCGGCGACCTACCGGCACCTGGCCCCAATTGCCCAATTTGAGTTGCTTATTCCATCTGCCGCCGCGGCTCACCCCCGCTCCGCCCAGACTCTTCCCCCTCCCCCCCCACCCCCCGCCAGCTCTCCCTGTCCTGTTGCTCTAGCCGTGCAGGGAGAGTCAGAGAGGGAATAGGAGCCCGACGGCTTGCAAGGCTGCACATCCCGCCGGGAAGTGCAGCCCCGCAAGTCACATCTCTGAATAGGAGCCCATAATATTTAAAATATGCCTTCCATATTTTAAACATTATGTGAGCCATTTTGAAACCTAGGTATGGAGTTGCTGCTGATTAACTACAAAGAACGCTACTGTTAACTTATTTCAATTTGGAGGGGGAACAAAAAATGGGAACTAAGGGGGATATTCCCTTTAATCCCTTCTGTAAATTGATGGGCCCAATGAGCACTTTTGAAATACCTATACATGTATTTGTCAGGAAGCAGGAGTAAATCTGGACATGGACAATTTTGGGCTTACTCATTCATTCCCTTAGTGAAATGGGGAAATTAACGTGTTGATTTTTGTCTTGCTCGGGCCATGCCTAGGCCCCGCCCCATCACACACCTTATAATTTCAAAGTAATATGGACATCCACCTGTAACATTAGCCCAATCTACATAGTAACATAGTAACATAGTAAATGACAGCAGATAAAAGGCCAGTATGGTCCATCTAGTCTTCCCAGTATGATGGCAAGAGTAGTTGCACCTGCTGCTCCGTGCAGGCCACCCCTCCTCACGTCTTTGTTTAGAGGTGAACCCACCACACCATGTGGGACACCCCTATTTATTGAGAATTTAGATGGTTCAATTTATTTTAATTTTACCCTGTTGCTGTAAAGGGATCCACTGTGTCTGTCCCATGCCATTTTGAATTCTGTCACCATATTTGCCCCTACCACTTCCATCGGGAGGGCATTCCAAGCATCCACCATCCTTTCAGTGAAAAAGTATTTCCTGACATTGCCCTTCAATTAACCACCTTGCAGATTCCTGTTATGCCCTCTAGTTTTACAGCTTTCCCATCTTTGGAAGAGGTTTGTTTGTTCATTATTTCCCTTTAAGTATTTAAAGGTCTGAATCATATCTCCCCTGTCCCTCCTCTCCTCCAAAGTGTATATGTTTAGGTCTTCAAGTCTCTTCTCATAAGGACACAGGCTCCAAATCATTTTGGTTGCCTTCCTCTGAACAGTTTCCAGTCTTTTTACATCCTTTGCAAGATACAGTCTCCAAAACTGAACACAGTATTCCAAGTGAGGCCTCACCAGTGACTTGTACAGTGGCATAAGTACCTCTTCCTTTCTGTTGGTAATTCCTCTTTGTATCTAAAATTGCCATTTACATGTGGATGCAATTGCATGTGTTAATGGTAGTATTAACACAAGTAAATTGTGAATAAGCCTTAAACGTATCCTCTAGAATGTTTTAAAAACAACTTAAACCAAACCAAACCTTTGTAATCTGAGTTGCATCAGTTATTGTAAATTATGATGCATCATTATTTATATATTTATTTATTTAAAGGTATTTATAGCCTGTACAATGACTAAGGCAAGTAACAAAAAACATACACAAGTCATCATGACATACCAATAAACTCATACAAAATAATTTGAAAAGAAATATAAAATAAATCAGTCTAAGCTAAACAAAATAAAACTAACTAGAAAGATTACCATTTGAGAGCACAAACTGGATCATTATTGTACTATAAACATGATTGTCCGAAGTACTTCACTTGCCTATCAGACAAATCCAGAAAAGGCCTGCTGGAATAAATAAGATTTCAACTTTTGCCAAAAGACCATCAACTCAGCTTTAGCATATAACTCATTACGGAGTGAATTCCAAATGGATGGAGCACTCAGAGAAAATTCTCTTGTGAAATAACTGAAAATTAATATTTTTAAAGGAAAGAACAATTAATAGTTGTGCATCCTGAGACCGTAAGACACGAGAAGGACAGTAAAGTCTAAGTAAAGTTGATAAACTAAAAGGGGCCATATTATGCAAGCATTTAACGATGGAAGTGGTAGGGGCAAATACAGTGAAAGAATTCAAAATGGCATGGGACAGACACAGCGGATCCCTTTATAGCAACAGGATAAAATCAAAATAAACTTAACTAACTAATTTCTCAACATACAGGTGTGTCCTACATGGAGCAGTGGGTTCACCCCTAAAACAAAGACCTGTTCTATGTGAAGCCAAACAGTTGTTATGGTCATTTTGTTTTATGTAAACCGCGCTGATACGAAATAGTGCGGTATATAAGAAATTGTAATAAATAATAATAAATAAATAATGGGGAGGGGTGGCCTGCATGGAACGGCAGGTGCACCTACTCTTGCCATCATACTGGGCAGATTAGATGGACCATACTGGTCTTTATCTGCCGTCATTTACTATGTTACTATGTTACTTTATACAAAACTCAAAATCTGATAGAATGTAAATTACTACTAGATAGATATGGTTTTAGTCTCCTGAGAAGATGCAATTTATAATAAGCAACTTTAACCAATCTTAGTATATAATCATGCAGATTTAATTGTGTATCTACCCATACCTCAAGATCTTTCACAACATAACTAAGCACAAAAGGAAAAAAAATCCATTACAGTAGTCAAACTTGAAGGATTTGGAAAATCCAAAGATAAATAACAAGATTTCTGTCTTCTTCATGTTCACTTTCAACCAATTCTGAAAATCTACGACTCAACTGAATTAAGACAAAATTCCACATACTTTAAAGAATCATCTAACGAAGCAGAAATAGGGATGACGAACTGCACGTCGTTGGCATACACTTGAAATTTAACATCCAAATTCTCAAAACATTTTTGAATTGGGGGGATATAGGGATTAAACAATATAGCCGACATTGCAGAACCCTGAGGCAATTGAGCAACAAGGTTTATCAACTGCTACTTCATGGAAGTCGAACCTCTGCTTATAAAAAAATAAGCAAGCCACCAACTCTTTTACCACTACGCGGCTTAGATATCCACAAATAATTGGCAGGACAAATTTCAATAAGTATAACTGTTTCTAACAGCCAAGATTCAGTGATGCAGAATATATCAGGCTTCTCAAAATAACTTATATAATGCAACACCGAAATCTTATTTTTAACGGACCTCACATTAACAAGATATAATATACAAAGAGAAGATATTGTAGACCCTAACACTGGATTTGAATTAGGGCAACAATAGTATAAAATTCTTCCAGGTCTAAGAGATCGGCGAGGAAGTATCTGACCTTAATGGCCATGGCCTGTAATTACTGGAATACTGTTGCCAAAACACATGATAAACCTGCTAACCAAACACAATGGCCGAGCAGATAGCTAAAAACACAGCAACAATTTTTACCCTGCCAAATTTCGCACAAGCAAACATGCCAAGGATCTCCTTAGTCACGCTCCGTCAGCACGACGGAGGAACATCGCACCTCTAGCGTGTAGCACTGGCTTTTAAGCACCAGCATCCCCGATGACATCACCTGGGACGAAACCAGCACAGTTCCAACTCTGACTACAATGCTTGTAGGCAAATTCCAGTGCAACACAACACACACAGGAAGATGGAAAACCTGTGTCAATGATGTTCCCAGGCAATATGGTCAGCAGGTAGGCCTTATTATGGTTTAATGGAGTTTCAATAAAATATATCTACAGCCAGCAGGGTAACTAGGGTGGCCATATAGTTCCATGTCACGGGATGGATTAAGAGGGAAGCAAAAAGCTGAGTCAATCCTAGTTTTACCCTATTTTTCTTGCAGAGACAGAGCAGGAATTCTCAATTCAGTCCTCAGAACACACACAACCAGTCGGGTGCTCAGAATATCTGCGGTGGATATGCATAAGGCAGATTTGCAAGCACTGCCTTCCTTGTATCAAACCTGCCTCAGGCATTGTAAAGATTCTGAAAGCCCAACTGGCTGTGTGTCCTGAGGACTGGGTTGAGAACCATTGCCTTAGAATAGGGGTTCTCAACCCAGTCCTAGGGATATACCTAACCCAGTGGCATAAATTCCACCCAAGCAGCCCCTGCAATGCGAAGGGGCCCAGGCAGGAAGGAGGCCCACACAGCGGCAGTAAGACAGAGGGGCAAACATACTTTAACAGGTTTGCTATACTGCTTGCACTCTTAAGTTTCCAGCAAGCCCGGAGGCTGTTACCTCCTGGGCCAAAGTCTCACGATAACAGCTGCACTGCAAGTCTTCAGTCTAAGAGGTGATGTCCTCCGGTCCTGCTAGAAACTTAAGAGCAGAGGCAGCGCAGCAAACGTGTTACAGTAAATTTGCTGCCACCACTGCACTGGCGGGGGGACGGGGGCTGGGGTAGCAATGGCGCATTGCGGCATCAATGGGAGACAATGCATAGGGGGATGTTACTGCAACAATGTGGGCCCTCAGCAAAAGTTTGCTTGGGGGCCCCTAATTGGAGTTATGCCACTGACCTAGCCAGTCAGGTTTTTCAGGATAACCACAATGACTATGCAAGATAGAGATTGAAACAAGAGAGACGGTGCATACAGATCTATCTCGTACATTTTATTGTCGTTATCCTGAAGAACTGACTGGCTAGGTGTGTCTTGAGAACTGAGTTGAGAACCACTACCTTAGACCAATCAAGGGGCAAAATCAGGACTCGTCCCTAAAAATAGCTATCTTATTAAACACATCTATAAACGTCCCTTAACTGACTTTATGGAATTGAGGTAACAAGATTCTTTGGGAAATGTACTGATGTTTAGTGGGCCAGCGTAATTGAAGATCAATACTAGTGTTTGCAAAGACTTCACCAGCTCATTAAAAGAGAACCACAATTATTATCGACATACAATGCAAATCTCTTTGAAATTTTTTCCACATGACATGAATTTCTATAACCAATTCAGATGAAAGCCCCATTATTTAAGACTGTGCCAAGGAAATAAGAATTGACTAAATTAGCACAAAGAATGCCATTGGGAAATGAGCTGATAGAGGTTTATCATAATCTATGAGTACTGTGGTTCAGATAAATCACGTTAAGAGGAATATCCATGCACCCCATTTTCCTGTGGTAGCTCAGGTATGGATTCTTCTGCAAAGTTAGAAGATTCTGTGACAAAGGTTCTGAAAGTCTGGAACAGTTCTGGGGCATTTTGCAGGGATTTGTTTTGCTTAGTGTAAATATATTCCCTTTGAATCTTATTTGCATGTTCTTCTTCTTTTATATTGGAGGGGGAGAGGTAAAGAATCTTAGTGATCACTGCCTGGAAGGGTAAGGGGTAAGGACATGGAGGATATCATCTTGTGAGGGAGGGAGGAGAGGAACGGAGAGAGGGTTTTAGTGTTCATAGAAAAAAAAAAGAAACAAAAAAGGAAAACAATGTGATACCTTTCTGCTAGACTAACTTCATACATTCTTGGACTAGCTTTCGAAGGTTAAACCCTTCTTCAGGTCAGGACAGTATCTCATAGCCTCATAAGTACAGTCCCCCTCACCCTCACTCCCCTATTACCTGCAGATTTTTCAAGATTCTGCAGCAAGATTTTGCAAATTCTACATCAGATTTTTAATAATTCTGGGACAATTATGTGGCACATTTTCATAAGTTTTCTTATATGTTTTTGCATTTTAATTATGGTTTAAGGGTTTTCCCCCCAAGTTTATAAAACATAGTCATTTCCTGGCATTATTGTGCCCAGTTACTTTATAAAGTCTTTTTTTCTTGGGGAATAGAGATCATAGTGATCGATGCTGGGAAGGGAGAGCGACAGAGAATAGGGGAAGGAGAAGGGCTCTGTGAGGTAGGGACAGGATGAAAACTCAGCAGATGGAGAGGCAATCTCCGAGGAGGGAAATGGAGAATGAATCCCAAGCAAGAGAAAAAGAGGGAGAGGATAGGGAGACTTTGGGAGTTTAAGGCAAGATGGCTTATGGGAGCATAGGTGAAGGATAAGATCAGAATGGGAGGGGGGAGGGGGTTGAATTCTGCTGAATGGGGAGAGATTTAGCAGCCACTATAAGTGGTGAATTTCCATCTCTGGATCTCCCACAGCGATTACAGAGAATGAGGAATTCTGCTCAAAGGAATGCATTTTGGCCATGGAATTGCAGGAGACTGGATGACCTGTTGTAAGGCTACACTGCAATGGTAATGTGCTTCAGTATGTGAGAGAATGAAGATATTTGCTGTATCAAAGTTGGGGGATTTAATAGTTGATAGTAGAAGTGCTCCACATAAAAATACATTTATATAGGTAACGCCCTTTAATAAACATCCCTAGACATCAGCATTCACAGCTGCCTTGAGGCACAAATAAGTACTTGTTTTAAATTGTAAAAGTTGATAGTGCCCCCCCCCACACCCAATCTCCCCACATCAATAGTTTCTATCACCCCCCTCAACATCGATCCCTTCCCCTAATTACCCCACAATATCTATCCCTCCAATGCCATCAATCCCTCCACAGTGACCCTCCCCAGCAAACTCCCCTCAACCCCTGATCCTCGGTTGTTATCAGGGTCCTTGGCAGTCTAGTCCGAGCAGGAATGATCCCCAGTTGTTCCTGCTCATGCTGATTCCAGTTTCCAAAATGCCATCCATGACTCCTTATTTGACAGCCTGCCCCCTTCCTATTGATTGTACCACAAGATTATCATTAGGAGTCACAGATGCCATTTTGGAACACAGCTCCAGTATGAGTAGGAGTGACTGGGGACCACTCCTGCTCCCACCTAAATTACTAGGGGCCCCAGAAAGAGCTGGGGATAGGATTGAGTGGTGAGGAATCTGCTGGGGAGGCCACAGGGGGGTATTGGGCAGGGACAGGTGCGGGGCTTGATTCATGGTGGAAAATTGATGCTGGAGGAAGGGGTCAGCATATGTGTCTATAGTAACTTTCAAAAGTTGCGCTCATATATATTTGGGATAAAGCTGCATGTTTCTTTCCTCATATGCAGCTTTTTAGAATTGATACTCCCAATGGACATGGTGAGGCGTCAACTTGCAATTCTGTTCTTCCTTGCATATACTGTAAGTGGAAATTAATGTACCTTGTTATTCTTAGAAAGTGAAGAGCAGGGGCAGTAAGGCAGAAAGCAAATCTTTAATAAAGCCCGACACGGCCGTGTTTTGGTGAACCGCTGCCTGTGTTAGGGGCAGATTTGACTCACTATTGTGTAATAACCCACCAATGTGGCACTGTGCTATGTAATGGGCTGATGTCATCAGTCTGTTAACAAATTAAAATTGTTGGTTAATGAAGTACTGTTGTCCTAGGAGTTAAAAATTGTAGGCATTGTAATAGATTCTTAGTTGACCTTTTAACTTGCAAGTGAATGGCCTTGTTAAAATGTTAACTTCACCTTACGGAAATTACATCAAATACAGTCAAGATTATCAATTTATCCCAGTCTTTGGTATTAGCCCAGATGGATTATTATAACAGCATTTATTTTGGTCTGTCTGCAAAACTGTGTTTAAACCTTCGGTTTCTACAAAATCAAACTACCGAAAATTTGAGTTGTCTTATTCTGTTTTTAGGAATAATTTAAAAACAGGTTTATCTCAGGAGGCTTTTAAGGTGGAAAACTTTCTAATTGTACTGATGCTTTGTACTGGATTATCTGTTACATGAAGGATATGGTGTATTCAGATTTTATATTGTTGTTATATGTATCTTGCTTTTTGTACTGTAATCTGCTTTGGAACAGCTTTTGTTAATTTAATTTCCAGTCATTTATATTCTGCTTTTAAGTTAAATTACTGATATCTAATTGGAGCATTCACTTTAAATTATTATTTGGAAATGAATCACAATTCTGGAAGTTATTTCTGCCTATAAAAAGAAAGGTTATCCTTGGCCTTAAAACTTAAGTGCATCATTAGTGTACGCTACTGTGCGCCGTGCACGTGTGCGCGGTTTAGTAAACCTACCCCTTAGAGTTGCTTCCCAGGTATCAAAAACGTATTCATGCCTTGTTGTTCACATCTGTTGGTTGCATCATCAAATCTGAGAGCACAAGAAATTTGCTAAAAACGGTTACGGGCCATATTTTTGCCGAAAACAGAACGACCATCTTCGAGGTTCCACAACTGAACTATGGATTCATTTCGTGACTTGTACACGCCTGAGAGGATCATAAGTCCAAGAAAACGTTGAAATTCTCCGTCTGTCAAATCTTTCCAAGTGTCATCATAAATGTGTATTCCTTGTTTGCTCGTTCACATCATGATTTCATTCAATAAGTTCTTCCTCATGGAATGCTGCGAGAGGGCCATCAACATTTTGTACAGCATACCTTTTAGGATCTTGTTGTACGGGCATGACATTAGCTCTGGCATATCTTCCAGCAGCTTGCTTTATAGGTTTCCTGTTCCATGATGAGGAATCCTTAGATACACAGGCTTCAATGACAACATTTGTGCTTATAGTTGATGATCTCTTAGCTCCTCTACGACCACAACTAAGATTCCTCACAGATAATACCGACACCGAGGACTCCTGCCTTCTTCCCTGTCCAGCACAGCCTTGACCTTTGCCTCGACCTGTAACTTGACTCTTTGCTGCAGGCGATGTTACCGGCTCAACATCAGTCTCACATTCACTTGGCGACCAACTGCTGTCGCCATCTGAATCATGTCTGTCATCATCAGATTTATCGCCCAAACTTGGCTGATATGCTTCTTCGCTTGCTGAATATGCTGCACCATCAGACAACTCAGAGCCGTCACTGTCAGCATCTTGTTGCAATATTTCTCTTACTTGGGCAGCTGAATACTTTCGTTTTGACATCATAAACAATAACCTAAAATAAATAAGTAAGATAAAGTTAAATAAAACGCAAAGCAGTTTTACTATAGGTGTACAATAATTGTGATGAATGAGCTGAAAGCCTTTAGATTTCATCGGAAATAATGAGAGAACGTATGATATCAATTACAGAAAATGTGTAATTTTCATAAAATAAGAGTACAAAAAATAAATGATACGTAATTAATGATAAATACCTTTGTCAGATCAAAAAATTCACAAAACTGCAAATTGTATCATGATTCAAACCGGACGTAAGCAACTGGGGTCAAAAATGACCCAGCTGGTACTCTGTGCTGCAATTCATCACTAGCGTCACCTAGCGGATGAAAATTATTCTTCTCATGGCACAATATAAAGAGAATATTGACATGTGAAAAGTCATAAAAAGATTGCATTCCTGAACAACTAGTTTCCGAGATACGCGTTGTGAAACTTGCAATGGGGTCACTTTTGACCCCATCGGTACTCCCAGGGTTAAGATTTTTTCATTGCATGATTGGATAAAATATGTTGTACAATATGGTAATGGTACTCACTCGGCCAAATTAATATTATGTTTATGAAATAAAACTTGCATGAAAAATTGTTTTAATAATAAAATATAGGGAACACAGATACAAAAAAAAGACATGGAGGGGATATTCAATGGCAATCACAAGCACTGCTAAAGCTCGTAGCCACTGCTGCTGAACTTTAAATCTGGATATTCAATGCTGGGTGTCATATCAGGCCACCGGCATTGAATATCCAGGTTGGATGAGTGGAGGCCGATTCAAGTCTGGGCATCCCCGGATCATCCAGGTGCCCAGAAACTGGACGGGCCTATGTTGCACCCAATTCTGCTCCTGCGGGGACTAGATGTGCCCACAGGATCAGAATTGGGTGCAACTGGCTGGATGTGCAGGCTGTGCCCCGATTCTGGATATCCAGACATCCAGCCCACTATCCGCCTAGCCTAGCTAAGTTCCTGCATGAAGCCATGGTGCCCTGGCATACCATTGCCATGGCACCACGGCTCCATGCAGGAGTCGCAATCCCCGGCAGCCACAGCAAAGTTCTTTTACATGCAGCCCGACCCCTGATCAGGCTGCCGTGACCAGAGTTGGGCTGCAGTGAACCCCCTGCACCTCCTCATCTTCCTTTACGGTCCTGGATCCGTCGTCCTCCTCCATCTAGGGGGACATTCCACCTCAGAGGTGGAATAGGTTCCCCATGCAAATGGCAGACCCCAGATGTACAGGGATCAGGTTCCCACCCTCGGACCTCCTCTGGTCTACCCCCTCCCACCCACGAATGGAGTTCCTCACACAACTTGCCTATAAGTAAAGGGAGCTCTGTCTTCCAGATCGGCAATCCAGCATTTAGCAGGTCTGGACACCCGGATTCGATGTCCAACCCCGCTAAACAGAATGACTCCCATAGTGTATAAACTAAATGGGCAGCGGTGATATTCAGCTGCTGCCTGGTTAGCTTCAGTGATGAAAGTTAGGCCAGTCTTTCAGGTGCCTAGTTTTCGCTATTGAGGGATAACCGACTAGCGGCTTAATATGCCTTTGGCTGGTTATCTCCGGGTGCTGCCTGCAGTCTGTCCTCAAAATGCCCCAATGCTAGCCGACTAGCATTGAGATGTTTAGTGGCTGCACCTGGTGATATTCAGTGGCAGTAACCACGTTAGTGCCACTGAATATCCCACTAGCCACAACTAACACGGTTAGCAGGTCTGCTAACTCTGTCAATCACTTTGAAAATCCCCCCATACTTTTTATTCCAAATGAAAGGAAACCCGGTACTAGAATGCAAAGGGGCAGTAACGGAGCTGAGAAATAGACAAATTGATATTTTGAGGAATTTGGCTAAAGTTGTGATAACTTTTCCAAATCTGCATTAATGCAAAGTTGTATGTTGTGGTCACAATATTCAGTACTACAAAATGAAAATGGTTACCTAGTATCCAAGACACTTCAAATAACTCGTAAGAACATAAGAAAAGCCATAATGGCTCAGATCAAAGATCCATCAAGCCTAATATCCTGTTTCCGATCCAGATCACAAGTACCTGTCAGGTTCCCAAAAGGGTAGACAGTTTTGAAGCTGCTTATCTGAGGGATGAACAGTGGATTTCCCACAGCCAACCTTAATAATGGTCTATGGACCTTTCCTCCAGGAACCTGTCCAAATCTTTCTTTTTTTTTAAATTGAAGCATTTATAATATATACTCAACATCAAGCACAGAAAACCAAATATAAAGACAAATCAAGTCAAACATAATTTCCCAAAGGAAACAAGAAAATCTGGTAAAACCCTTATCAAGAGAACAGTGTAAGCACAAGCAATCATCTCAAGAAAAACAGACAGTAAGCAGCCATTCTAAGAGGAAATAATACTTCTTATCAACACCAGCATCCATTACATCTCTTACCCCTACCTGTTCAAAAGAAATTCTCTAGATGAGATACTGTACCTCAAGAAAAACACAAGTCTTCTCCTGCAAGTTACCATACACTTGTAGAGGAAGCACAACAGAAAAGAACCACCCAAAGCCAAAACTTTGGCTTTCAATTGAAAAAATTGCCTCCTTCTCAACTGAGTTACCCATGTGACATCGGGGAAATATTTCATTTTTGCCAACAAAACAAAGCGTCTTTACACTTAAAGAAAAGTTTAAGAATTTTACATTTCACAGCTTCTGAACTAAATGTAACCAACAAGATAGCACAGTTACTTACCTGTAACAGGTGATCTCTGGGAACAGCAGGAATAAGTCTTCACATATGGGTACGTCGGTACCGACGGAGTCCGCGCGGGAACGCTCCCCAGTGTCCAATCAGAACGCTTTTGGGAGCATCCCAACACGCCTGCGTGCTGCCTTCCCGCCTTTCCCAACTGCCTCTCCTCAGTTAAGTTTTAAAGCTGAGACCAAAAGAGAGAGTGAGAGAAAGGGAAAGATAGAGATAGAGAAATGCAACTCCTAGGGGAGGTGGGTGGGTTGTGACGACTTATTCCTGCTGTTCCCAGAGATCACCTGTTACAGGTAAGTAACTGTGCTATCTCCAGGAACAAGCAGGAATGAGTCTTCACATATGGGGACTCCCCAAGCTAAGATGCCCGGAGGGAGTCCTAGCATGTTGCGAATCTAGAATGAGCCATGCTACTCCTCAGAACCCTCAGGCATCCTGGGGATGGAGGGTAGGAGTTGAATTACAGAAAGGTGCTGTGGAACAGCTGGACTAGAACAGGACTGTGGAACAGCTGGACTAGAACAGGACTTCTATAGAGGAAGATCCTGTGTAGATGACATTTAGTAGTAAAAATATTGAGTGCAATATTCCAATATGGACCTCCCTTGGTGGTATTGTAAAAAGTCTATTGAGGTTCATATGGATCTGTTAGAAGAGCCAGTAGAAGATCCTCAAGGAGTACCTCACTGTGAAGTACAGGTAATAAACTGTGGAAAAAACAAGTGGAGGTCAGAACCCTTCAGGGTGAGAAATAGCCCCAGGGGAAACTGGGGTAGTACAATGAGGTAGGGCTTCAGTGGGAAATGCAGAAGGTACTATTAGACAAAGCTTAAGCTCTTTTGGCCGATGAACAGAACAATCCTAGGACCAAAAGGAAAATAAGTCTGACCGATTTGGACTGACAATAGAAATAGTCCATGTAGGAGAGAAGGGGTATGGAAGACCCCTGTATCCGATAACAAAGTAAGGACAGACTTATGAAGCGTTACAGCTTTAGATTAACTGAAGATCCAAAATGTCTTTCCTAAATGAGGTCAATTAGGAAAGAAAAAGGTACATGGAGAGCTTCAGAGGTACATAATCCTGAAAGGTTATGGTAAGAAAAAATTTGCTAATTACCACAGGGAGTGGTTGTATGGGTAGAACCCTAAGCATGCTGGCACAGCATTGATAGGGGTAGTGCCCATCTGTCAGAGTCATATAGGCATATATGGATATATGAACCTAAACAGACAGATAGATAAGTACATAGATACATAGCTACCTAAAAGATATATCTCAACAGATATATATATATATATATATATATATACACAGAGATATACATGGGCAGAAGATACACGGATACATCTATTATATATATAATATATATATATATGTAGAGATATAGGG
Source organism: Ichthyophis bannanicus (assembly GCA_033557465.1). Lineage (NCBI taxonomy): Eukaryota > Metazoa > Chordata > Amphibia > Gymnophiona > Ichthyophiidae > Ichthyophis > Ichthyophis bannanicus. The sequence continues at coordinate 294,882,558 of CM066034.1, forward strand.
GGATGTTTACTAAAGTGCGGTAATCGTGAATAACACGCATAAAGTATGTTTAACGATCGTTCGCACGTCCGAACGCACGTTCTGACGTGTGAACGATCGTTAAACGTACTTTACGCGCGTTAACCGCAGTTAACGATCGTAAACCTCCGCGGCGCGTTATAACAGCGCAGAATGTGGAGAGTGGGCGGAGAGAAGGGGTCAATGGGCGGAGAGTGGGCGGGGAGAGGCTCCCCTCACACTAACGCACTGAATTCCTGAGCTCAATTCCAACGCGAATGAAAACCTGTCGTTAAAGGCATATTAAAGGGAAGAGAAACCATTTCCGTCAGCAATGTACAGCAAAACCGGGGAAACCCACAAAACGTGAGCAGTGTGATACATGTGCACAGAACAAAATTTCACATAAAACGTTAAAAATGACCACAAGAAACATTGTAAAAAGCATAAGTCAGCTGGGCAACAGTGATAGCAATGGGCAACAAGGAACAACACTCCCTGGAAAGCACCAAAAAAAAGAAATGATGTTTGGAAGGGTCTACGCTCCGCCGACCCTTTCAAAGATCATTTCATTGTAATGGAGCTGTCCTGGGAGTGTTGTGTAATGTTGCCCAATGATATCATTGTTGCCCAGCTTGGTTATGGGTGTGTGCCCCTTTTTTGAGGTCTTTTCTGAGGTTTATGTGCACCTTTGTCTCCATACAAGGTAACTGAGCCCACAGTAAACTTGTGCAGAGCAGGGTTTGTGACTCGTCAGGCCGGTTTAACTAACTCCAGGGACTGCACTGTCTCTGTGGCCACAGTGTGGTGCAACAGACACAGCCAGTGCCTGTAAGACCAGAGGGTCACAGGTTCAAATCCCAGCTGGGGCTCCTGCCAACCCAGTCTCCATAGTTTTACCCACCACTAAACAGTGATAATAAAGACACCCCTTTATTGCAGAGAACATACGCATGGTTCATACACCTATATTTTACCACACCAAACACAGACACCAGAAACAGGTGCATTACCCAGAGCAGAGTCTAGCAAATGCAGTCCTGGAGGGCCCCACACCATTCAGGTCCCATGCTGCCTCTAATAAAGATGCCTGTGCTGCATATCTATGCACCACCCCCATGGTATGCAGATGTAGCTCATGTATATTTATGAGGGACAGCATGAAAACCCGAACAGTGTTTGGAACACCAGGACCGGAGTTGGGGAACTCTGCCGTAAAGCAGCAGCCAACAGGGCCAGACACACCCACACACACACCCACAGGCTCCATTGGCCAATGCCTCCTGGAGAAGCAGGACATTGGGCCCTGCCTGTATCTCCCAATACTAGCAGTTGCATACCTTAGCAATGCCACCCTACACCTGGGTATATGGTACACAGCTATCAAACGTTTCCTGTGATAACTGGCAGATATCAATTCCTACATTAAGCACAGTTTGCTCAGTGAGCTCCACCGAAACAAGCATTCTGATGTCTGCGGTGTGTGCTGCAGGTTTGGTCTCTGACAGTGCGTACCACCCTGGGGAGTGAACCCCAACAGTCTTGCGTACCATATCCATGCCTGAACTGTGCCCAGGACTGGTGTGATGGGTATGGCTGCTGAACACCTCTATAGTTGCACAATGCTGGCATAGGTGTGGGGGTGGCTGTCTGTCAATCCAGTGTGTGGTGGCTGCAAACACCTTCCACAGCCCACACTGCCAGCAATGTTGCCAGTATTGAGCTGCCAATGTGCATAATGAGGAGCAAGGTACCATGGGTATAGGCCGGACCGGGTGGCCTGGCCAGGGTGGCATCTGCACAGGGCATAGGGGGCAGTGACAGGCAACATTTTAGTGCCCGGCCACCACCTACTACACAGACAGGGTGTGACCTCAGTATGTCCTGCTGAGAGATCACTCTCACCCTGACTGTACAGTGACCACAGCATGGCTAGGCACCCCCACAGTGCTATATAGTATTTCTCTCATGTGATAGATATGGGTTTCCTTTTGGGGCCCAGTCACTGATTTATCTGCTTGCTGTGTATGCTGACATCCCAGTTCTGGGTGCATGCATCTCCACTGGGCACATGCATTATGGACTAACTAGCAGACTGTTTTGCAGCTGGTATGTGTCTTGATGGAGTGGCTTGCAGGGTGCAGTGGCTGATGGCTTGCTGCAGGAGAATATCATATAGTGGTGGGGTGCAGCTTACCATATCCAGGCATAATGTCTGTCTGTGCACAGAGCTGCATTGCCTGCCCTGGGGCTGATGTTACTTTCTACTGCCACCTTTGCAGGGAGGTAGAATGTGCATCTATTGTTGGGGGACCCTGCTTGCCACCCTTGGTGCTGGGGGGGGGGGGGGGAAGAGAAAGAGAGAAGCATGGGCCACCTAGGGGGGTCCATGGGGGCTACACCTGACTGCAAGGTGTTTGTGCAGAAACTACCTATCTCACACATTAACACTGCTTTGGACCAGCGCCATGGCCTCTTTCAGCCATGGACGGTGCTGTGGACCTGGTGCTGGGCGCCTCACTGCACTCTCAGGGTGAGCACAGTACCCACACAATGTGACGGTGTGTAGATACTCTGTGCCAGTACAACACACGGTCAGTACCCCCTACCAGGCCGAGGTGCTGTGGGGGTGCACATGGTCACTTCCCCCTACCAGGCCGAGGTGCTGTGGGAGTGCATTCCCCATGGTGTGTATCTGTGGACAGCTGATTTGCATGTGCAGTGCATCATGGGTGTGACTGGCACGATCCAACCCTGGGAGGATCCTGCGCCTGCTCACAGGCTCTGATAAACCATAGGCCATCACACGTACATCTGTTAGCATAATGCATAGGTGCAAGACACCCTAAAGTGTCTGTACTATAAGATACCCACGCTGGTAAAAACACAAGTACCCATGCACGATTGTACGCACGCACCAACGCACAGGGCTACGCCCGTAACAATGCACGCAGCCACGCACGCACCAACGTACATGGCTACGTGCACTGCGAGAGTGTGTTTCAGTAACCACTACTGAATGTAAAGAAAAACATGCCTCCTCATTCCTTATGTGATGTACAGGATGATGCCTGGGACAGCCTTTTGCGTTAGGCACACTGGGGACTCGAACCCATGCTGCCTGTAAGAGCGGTGAGTACACTAACCATTGTGCTACAGCTCTGTTTCAGTGATTTGTGTCTGTACGCCTTCATACGATTAACGCGCAGTAACGCGCCACGGCGCCCTGTAATGCTCGTTAGTTTTTGGAACGCGCGTTAGTGGTTACGATGTCCCGCCCATGTCCTTTTTTGGCTTTCCTTTCACTAACGCGGCTCCTAATGCGATTTGCACTAACGCAGTTTAGTAAACATACCCCTAAGACACATGTCTCCAAGTATGTAGATGGAGACATGGCTATATAACTAGATCCCCATAGGAATATGGGGAGAGAGAAAGATTCATCTAATAGCAAGAAGGGTGATACCTGCTTGAATAGATGCATAGAGAATCTTCTTTCCCTGGTTATGATTGACAGAGTCAGAGGAATGGTCTCCCTGACAAGGAGGAGTCTAGATTCCTTTAAGAATTCAGGCTCTTGAATAACCAGAATGGCCTATGTGAAAAATGCAGAGGATAACTTCAGTCTGCAGGCAGCAAGTCCAGATCTCTCTAGAACTCCAGTATGGTAAATGGATAGAGGATGCCAATGGAATAAGATACCATATTGACCTGCCTATGAGGGCAAGATGGGTATCATGCATCCTTCAGTTGAACATGAGCGTCCCCTGAAGTATTGGGAAGGAAGCATATAAGGATGAGCTGCAACGAAAAGAAAACTATCCCTGGTGAGAAGTCCAAAGAAGATGTGGACCAAGCCAGGGAATTGGCCATTCTTTAGGTTTTCACGTGCCTTTGTTTCGAAAAGAGATTTTAGATGAGATGGTAAGGGTAGGGAACACCTACCAGTCATGGGAGCATGACTGGGTGAACCCCTCCTAACCATCTGGGATTATCTGCTAGACAAGATATTAATGCTCTCTAGCAAGAGCCCATAGTGCAAAGCTACTCTGTAGAGTTGCAGAGAGCATATTGCAGGTTGGTTAGAAGAAAAAACTGGCTGCTTAAAGCCAATAGGTAACTTAAACTATTCTGCCAAAAACAAGGGAATTGGAGATGGCGAAGAATAGAAGTCAAACCAACAAGCTGTGATAATAGGGTTTCCAAAAAAGATTATAACCTGTTTTGGGTTTATTACCCAGGCCGGAAGGATTGCTAGTGGAGGACAAACCCTGGTTGTGTGGTGAACAGAACCAGTGGTTTAACCACTAGGAACTGCTGCATTTGCAGCAATTACCAGGGCAGCGGAAAAAAAAAATCTTTTTTTTTTTTTTAGATTGGAAAAAGAAACAACAGACATAAGCAGGAGTGGTAAGACTTCCTTATTGTCTGATAAGCTGCCCTAAAGTAAGAATGTGAAAGGGGGAGACAACTCTGGAAAGGAAACCCCTTCCTGGAATAGGTAGAGAACCATAGGGGCTTACCAGTGTAATAGAACCACTCTTACAAACCGAATGTTGTAGTAAGAGGGCAGGTAAGACAGAGTTGAAGGAGACTCACGATGTAGTAAGTCTCTGAAAGGTAAGATGATACATGCTAGTACAGGGAAAAACTGTCTTATTGATAGTTGTTACACCTCTTTTTCCCAGTAGGAGGAAGAGAAACCTGTTAACTATAGGCATGATTAAATAAAATAAATAAATGATCATCATAAAAACTCTAAGAGCAAAAAGAAAGGATGTCTCATGAAAAGAGATCCATGAGAATTTAGGATGAAATTAGTGTAGATGCTTCAAGTGAAAAGAAGCAGACTACAAACTCTAACCCCCAAACAGGAGATGTAATGATAATCTATCCGAAACCCTGCGACTGCTGGGTTTGCTGAACCTGTTGAGGTTGTGGTTTCTTTAGCCCGGTCTGATGTTTCCCCTGTCTGGGAACATCTGTATGATGGGTAGAAGATGGATAAAACTTTTTCCCCTTAGGGGAACAAAGTTTGTTAGGAAATTTCCTACCAACTGGGAAAGAGGAAGGCGTAGACAAACCTCTGAAAACAGCAATGTCAGTGGTTAACTGAGCAGCTTGGAGTAAAGACTCCTTGTTAAAGAGATTTTCTCCAGTGCAAGGAGTATTTCCCAGTCTTTCTTGAACCCATTTGTCCAAGTCTGAAACTTGGAGCCAGGCTTTACGTCGTGCCCCTATAGCTATAGCAGAAGTTCTGCTAACAGACTCAAAGGAGTCTAGGGAAGCACGAGTAAGGAACCTAGAGATATTTTCAGCATGACTAACCAATAAGGAATAGTCTGCTCTTTTGGGCTCTTGAAGAAAAGGGGTCAAAAGTAGTAATTTCTTTGTGACGTCTTCAAGAGATAATCCCATATAGAAAATATGTGAGAGAATTCTTGCTGAAAAGCATGGATGCCTGGAAGGTTTGGCGTCCAAAGGCATCTAAAGTCTTAGGGGCTTGTTTACAAAGCCATGGTAGCGGTTCGCGGTCGTTATCGGAGCCGCGGCCCCATTGAAATCAATGGGGTCGCGGCTCCGATAACGATCGTGAACCGCTACCGCAGCTTTGTAAACAAGCCCCTTAGACTCACGACCTGGCGGATAAGAAGAGTGCTTTTTAGTACTCTTAACACACCTCATTGCCGATTCTACAACAATGGAATGATGAGGAAGTTGAGTCTTTTGAAAACCTGGAGAAGGGGGCACCTTGTATAGAAGATCAGTTGCCCTAGAAGGTGGGGATACCGTTAAAGGAGTTTCCCACATTCGAAAGAGGAGATCCTGCAAGGTCTGATGCAAAGGAAGCATGATGTCCTCCTTTGGACTCCAGGGAATATACAGAGATTCTGTATTCCCTGGTGCAGGATCTTGACCAGGTATAGAAATGGCAAGTGACTTTGCCATATCAAGCAGGAATGCTTGAAAAGAAAAATCCCCAGAAGGAAGTCCTCTAGAAAGAGGAGTACAGGCTAGATCTGTTGAAGAACTAGCATTGGCACCCAGGGATCTATCCAAATTCATTGGATTAGAAGACCCTAAGGGGTGGAGCATCTGACTGTCCTTACAGGATTGTCGCCGGTACCGCAGGAGGTCGGGACCACCAACAGTCAGTAGCACATCGTCCATGCTAGGGATAGATTCCAAACTCAGTACCGAGGGAAGCGAGCCTGTTGAAACAAGCATGGAAGGTACCGACAGCGATGCTAATGTGGATACCGGTACCGACTCCGGTACCGTATCCGATACCGATACATGAAGACCAGTCAGTGACAGCTCTCACGGTACCGAAGAAACCGAGAGTGCCCGACATGGATCATCGGAACCGTGCCTTCGGTACCGTCCGGTATCAGTACCAAAGCGAGTCGGTACCCAGTCATCACTGTTCCCTCTAAGCTGTGCGCGTGTGCACGTGCACACACCTCGCCGAGCGAGCGCACATACTTTACAACGGAGCGCACAAAAATTACGGCTCTGATTCTGATAGAAAACAACACAGACGTCTTAAAATTTAAAAGTTAGGATTGTAATTATTAGAAATTTCCCGCTTCATTTAGTAATCGTCTATTTTCATTTAATTTGATTAAAATCAATGTGGTGTACATACTGTATTCTGATGTGTAGTCAAATTTTAAAGTATATAACTCCGAGTGTCGTTATGTGGTGCACAAAAATTTAACCTTCCTTCAAAAGCTGCACACAGCTGATATTTTATGTGCACACAGCCTACAGAAAATTAGAGGGAACATTGCCAGTCATCCAGACTGGAGATCGATTCCAGACTCGGTATCGAAGGAAGCGAGTCTATCGATGGACATCTGGAGGGTACCGACGTCGGTACCAGTACTGGTACCGGGATCGATACCGATACTGGAAGATCACTCTGCAGCGCTTCCAATGGGCCCGCAGGTACCGAGGATGCCAGACTACAATCTTTGGTGAGGAATGTTTCATCCAACACCATTGCCGATGCCAGGGTATCGGTACTGCTCGAAGTGGATGCCACCACCGAGCATGGCTCAGGTATGTTCGGAGAGGGGTGAAACTCAGGAACAACCTGAAACCCCACTAAGGATTTGGAGGCTGAAGACTCCCACTGGGGTTTTAAAGCCAATGTGTCCTCGAGGTCAAGGCCAGAGGCATCTACATGCTGTGCATGAGATCTACCACCCGAGGATTGGCTAGTCTTAACAGACTGTTTTTGGGTTACCTGATCCTGCGAAGAAGAAAGGGTGGTCGGTGCCCTGAAGTTGAATGGGGACCGCGTATCAAGGTGAACTCGATGCTGAAGACTTCTTCCGACTATACTGTTGCAGGAGGGACACTCCAGCGGATAGTGGTCAGGACCCAAGCAGGGTAGACACCAATTATGAGTGTGTAAAATCAATTTTGTACCGCCACAGTTTGAACATTTCTTAGGGATAGTGGCTGGCGCTTCCATGAAGGAAAGTGAGTAGGCCTAGCAGGCCGAAAAAACAGTCAGGCACTAACAAGGAAAAAAGTATTCCTTAAAAAGGAAAATTTACAAGAAAAAAGAAAAGAAACACCGGCAGTACTGGTGGCGTCGGGGAAGGCAGACGCGACCACAAGAAAACCAAAAAATAAAAGAAGAATTTTCTGCGTTGACAGGAGGACGTCCTGCCGGCTCCGCGGAAAATCGAAAACTGAGGAGAGGCAGTTGGGAAAGGCGGGAAGGCAGCACGCAGGCGTGTTGGGATGCTCCCAAAAATGTTCTGATTGGACGCTGGGGAGCGTTCCCGCGCAGACTCCGTCGGTATCGACGTACCCATATGTGAAGACTCATTCCTGCTTGTTCCTGGAGATACTACGCTTAGTGATCATATCAGAAGAATCTTCAAGAAAATGTCAAATTTTCTACAGTGGCACAAAGGGAATCAAAAGACTCTTCATCAACAGCAGCTACTCGAACCCTAAGGGGAACATAATATGCTTGTATAATGTCCACAAGATCAGTCAACTTAAGAATCTCAACAAAATACTTCAACAAAATTTTGGGGGAGAGCAAATGTGTTTGTGGAAAATTCAGGAACCGGAGATTCCAGACATAAAAACGATTTTCAAGTGCCTCCAGTCTGGCATGTGTAACAAAAGAATCTTTAATAATGAAATGTTAACAGCACTGGCAGCTTGTACCTGAGAGTCTATCTGTGCCAAGGAGTTCTCCAGCCCTATAATGTTAGAGACTAAGGGGGTTAATCTGTCCCACGCCCCATTGGGACGTCCATCTCCGCTAATCGCCCCCCTACCGGCTCCGGCAAAAGTTTTCCCCTATGAACACCACATTTGTACGGGGAGTCTTAGATGTGGATGGGAGGAGGCGTTCCAAAGGTGGAGCAAGGGCAGGGCATGGGCGGTCCATGATCCCGGATATACAGGGCTGATTCTGAGGTTGGCCCTGTACATCTGGGGCCGTGAACATAGGAAAGGTTGAGCAGTAATCAAAACCCCTATTTCCACATGTTAAATTCTATTTTACGTGCAGAAAGGGCTTTCATTATTGCCGTCTCATGGTTCATGCTGAGGATAACTGTCAAAAGAATTCACAAAATTGTTCTCCCTTAATGTGGTTACTAGTAGGTATGTTGGTCCATAGCCTATGTACTGGTAGCCCCATTTTGGGAGATATACCTGAGGATATGTTTATGTTGGGGAGGAAAATAACATGCATACATTCTATGTCCAGATCTGCTCAGGCTATTTGCAATGTAAGTCCATGGGTACCATGTATCACAGAAAGCTTCAAGCACCAATACATATCCCTGTTTCATTTAAAAACGGATGCAAAATCCATTGCAAAAAACAGCCCACTGATTTTGTCCTAGTGTGGGAAGTTTAAAAACTGTCCCCACAAAAACTTTGGTTTAACTTGATATTTTTGGAAAGTGAATCAGACAGAACTCCAGAGGCCAGTTCTGAGAGTGTGAGGAAAGGAGAACGGAAAGGAGAGGTAGGGGAAGTGGGGCTGACAAGGAACGTTGATTAAGGAACCTGATTAACCCTTAGCAATTGCACTAAAACCATAGGGCATTTCTTCCTGTTCACATTTAGAGTGTTTCCAAATGATAGAACCTTTTTCAGTGGAAGACAAAATCTCCTCATTTAAAGATCATGGACTAAACAGGATGAAACTGAATATGAAGGCATTTGAACTCAATTATTTCTCTTATCACAACTGTAATCAGGGCAGAATAAGCCATTATTGCAGATAATAGTGTAAAACACTGAACTCTGGGTAATAATTAGGATTACAAAGTGTTCCATGTTAATTACTGGACAGGTATTCATTTTCAGAATTTATTTCTAATGCTGAAAATCTAATTAACTTGTGATTGCAAAAAAAGCCCCTAGATTCTTCTATGAACACATACTTTGAATTTGTAAATGCTAATTATATTAACCCAGTTAACATACTGTACATTATTGATGGCAGAAATAACATGTACAGGGCTTTCTCCTAAATATTTCATGCATGTTATCATTATGGATTTGCTTTGGTGTTTCTTTCTGTTTATCTTTTTGTTAGCTGGTTCTCTTTTGAAGTATGAGACCCAAAGGGTTGCAAATCAAGACAAATGGATCAATCACTGACCCACAAAAGTTGATTTAAAATATTTATTAGAGCACTGTAGTGGTTTCTGCTATCCCCCCCTCCCTTTTCAAACCATATTTCAAGTTTTCATTTATAAATTTAGAAATATTACACAGACAGAAAAGGAAAGCGTCCTGGAGTAAAATAACAATATACAGAAATCAACAAATACATCAAAAACTAAATCAATAAGAGGAAGCCTTTTTCCACTAGCCCTGGAATCAGGAGAGGAATCAAGACTAAAACCAAAGAAAAAATTATAAAGAAATAAACATGGAAAAATCTATATTAAGGACAGATTACTGATCCCCAGCAACAACAGGTAGATTGGAAACAGATCCTTGAAGATTAGAACTCATTGTCACCACTATTTTATTACTAAGGAACTGAGCAAACTGGTGGGGCTCAAAGACATTTCCTCCCTGAAGTTTAACTAAGCATTTACATGAATTGCACAAAAGAATACCCACAAGCCACCCAACTGGGTGACCTGGTATACCCATGCTTCTTAATGTGGCCGGGAGTTTCTCATAGTTTACACAGTCAAAAGCCTTATTGTAGTCAATAAAACACATAGATATCCTTTTTGATAATATTTTGTCTTTTCAAAGATTCATCTCACATCTGCAATGATGTCTCTTGTTCCTCGCCCTTTCCTGAACACTGTTTGCACTTCAGGCAGTTCTCATTCCAGTTATGGTTGTAGTCTCTGCTGAATGATCTTGAGTAGAATCTTCCTGGCATGTGGGATCAGAGCAATTGCGTGATAATTTCCACCACAGATGATCACCGCCTTCTCCTCAGTAGCCTGCCTCTGCTTGGATTCAGGAGTTCTCTTCTGTCCTGATTTTCTTCTTATCTCTCCCAGTGCACTTTTAGTGTATGTTCTGGTGGATCCTCCTCTACTGCCATCTCGCTTTCAGTTGGTGTACCTCAGAACTCTGTCATAGGACCTCTGCTTTTCTCTCTCTACACTCAATCCCTGGTGCACCTATTTCCTCCCATAGTTTCCAGTACCATCTTTATGCTGATGACTCTCAGATCTCTCTCTCTGCACCTGAAATCTCTCCAGTAATCCAGTCCCAGATCTCTGCCTGCTTATCTGACATTGCTGCTTGGATGTCTCACCACCATCTGAAATTGAACATGGGCAAAACTGAGCTCTTATCTTTCCCCCTAAAATCACCTCCCCCTTCCTCCCTTCTCTATTTCTGTAGATGACACTACACTCCTCCCCGTTTCCTCAGCTCGCAATCTTGGGGTCAGCTTTGACCCTACTCTCTCTTTCTCTGAGCACATCCAACAGATGGCTAAAACTTAGAAACATAGAAATATAGAAAAATGATGACAGAAAAAGACCGCATGGCCTATCTAGTCTGTCCTTCCATATCAACAACTACGAGGGGTGTCCGATATTAAAGATACAGGTGGCAATCATACCGGCTGCGCATGCACAATAGTGCCATCATATGCAGGACTACTTGTACTCGTAGTAGGAGAGTCTGTAACGTTGTTTTTTTAAACACTCAAATTACGAGTAGCTTTCGGGAAGCAAACAAACATGGTGTGTGTAATCGCAGAGTATTCAAAGTTTGAGGTGTGTGGAGTTATCAGATTTTTGCAAGCCGAAAGAGTTAAGCAGAGCGAAATTCATTGCAGATTAGAGGGCGTGTATGGCCCGAACATTTTAAGCCTAAAAGAAGTCAGCGTCTGGTGTAACAAGTTTAAAGATGGCCAAAAGGAGTTGAATGATCATCCGGAAAAGAAAAGAGGCAGAACAAGGACCTCTCACATGGATGACAACTGCGCAATTGTCGAACGTCTGATTAGGGAGGATCGTCACATTAAAGTTTGTGAAATTTATGAAATGACTGGCATTCCTAAGAGTTCTGTTCATGAAATCATATGCAATCTCAACTTCCGCAAGATCAGGAGGAAGACACCATTATGGACTACTTCAAGCAACTTGACACGCAACTGTACCGTGAAGGGATGTTCAAACTAGTGTCACGCTGGGATAAATGTCTCAATGTTTACGGCAATTATGTGGAGAAGTAAACAAAAGTATGTAGTTTTTGGTGGAATGTATTGAATAATTTCTAAATACAAATGTTAGTATAATTTAGGCCTGCACCTTTAATATCAGACACCCCTCGTACAACAGTCCCCTTTTTTCCTTTAGAGATCCTCTGTGTTTGTCCCATGCTTTTTTGAATTCAGATACTGTCCTCATCTCTACCACCTCCTTGCAGCTTCTTTCTTTATAACTTCAGCAAAATGTGTCCCTTCCTTTCTACTCACACTACTAAGACTCCTTTCCACTCACTAGTCACCTCCCGCCTTGACTATTGTAACCTGCTCCTCTGAATCATCTCTCTCCAGTCTGTTCAAAACTCAGCTGCATGGCTTATCTTCCTCCAGTGTTGCTATGCTCATGTAATCCCTCTTCTCAAATCACTTCCCTATCAGTTTCTGCATCCAGTTCAAACTTCTGCTACTTTTCATAGTTTACACCTGTATAGATCCCCAATCCTCCATCCACCCCCTGCTTGAGTAAGCCTGCTCTGCCTGCTTCCATTGTCATTAGAAGTAGAGTGTGTGGCAGGATCTAGCAGGACTGGCTGTGCCAGCAGTGCAGCCACACAGGATGTAAGCAAAGAAGGGGGCACTAATATCATCACTGGGCTTCCAGGAAGCTCAAAAAGAGTGAGTTACTGAATGTGGCTGGGTGGAGGAGGGGCACCAGATTCGTTAGTCACACAGGGCACATTTCTAGCTTGGTACGGGGTCCTAGGATCTAGCCAATAGGAAAGAAGGTCTAGTCAAAGGAAAGGAGGGGGTGAGCCATGAGGACGTTCTGTGCTATGTTAGTGAGATGAGGGAGGGATTAATCTCTGCTGACCTTGGAGAGAACTAGTGGAAGCACTGAGTGTGCTTGGGAGGGATGAGGTTACTGTGAAGAGAAAAATGGTGGATAGATGGAGAAAGTGTGAGGGGACTGCTGCAGGCTGAGGAAAATAACTGACAGCAAAAGCAAGGACTTTATATTATGGGGCAGAGCTGACTGAAAGGGCACATGAGCAGCAGGAGAGCGAGAGCAGCAGGAGAGCGAGAGAGAGAGTGTGAGTGTGTGTTTGTGTATGCAATGTCTGTGTCTGTATCTGAAGGCTGACAGAGTATGTGTGTGTCGTAAGAGTGAGAGTACATTTATATGCAGGTGTATTACTCCTACTACTTATCAGTGTATAGCGCTACAAGATATATGCAACGCTGTACATATAGATGTAAGAGACAGTCCTGCTCATCAAGGCTTACAATCTAATCAAGCCAAAGACCATCATGAATCTGGGGACTAGTGTATGGTAAGATACACATACGTGGTGAGCACGACAGCGAGGGGCATCAGGATCCAAAAGCAGCCTTGAAAAGGTGGGGTTTTAGCGTGTGTGTGTGTGTGTGTGTGTGTGTGTGTGTGTGTTTTGAAAATTTAGTCTGGAGTGGAGAAGTGCATTGGTACAAATGTTCTCGTGTGCATGTCATGTGGAGGGAAGTTTTTAGCCAGAGGAATTGTCTCCATTTTGTCTATACACTTTCAGAGGCAACAAAGAAAGTTTACTATCATTTTCTTTTCCTTCTTCCATTTATGAAGCCTTTTCTAGATTTATCTTCAGACATGTGGAGCATTATTTTGCCACCTTGAGGTCTTCAGACCCTATCACTCTGAGGTCCTTCTTCTGGTCCGTGCACACCAACTTCTTGCCCCCTCTATCATGTACAATTCTTTAGGAGTTCTGCATCCCAAGTGCATGACTCTGCACCTCTTCACATTAAATCTTAACTGCCAAGCATTAAACCATTCTTCTATTGTTTGTAGATCTTTCCTCATGTTGTCCACTCCCTCAGAAGTGTCTACTCTGTTGCAAATATTCATGTGATCTGCAAAAAGGCAGAATTTTCCATTCAGTCCCTCAAAATATCACTCACAAATACACTGAACAGTATCAATCCCAGGATCGATCTCTGAGGCACACCACTATGCACCTTCCTTTCTTATGAGTGAGTTCTGTTTCCCACCACCTTCTGTCGTCTGTCAGTCAACCAATTTCTGATACAGTTCACCACCTTGGGACCTATACCCAGGCTGCTGAGTTTATTGATAAGAGGAACAGTATCAAGGGCTTTACTAAAATCTAGGTATATCTCATCCATTGCATACCATTGATCTAGTTCTCTTGTCACCCAGTCAAAGAACTCAAAATTGTTTGGCATGATCTTCCCCTGGTAAAACCATGTTGTCTTGGATCATGCAATCCATTGGGTTTAGAAAATCCACTATTCTTTCTTTCTTTCAAGAATGCCTCTATTACTTTTCCCACTACAGAGGTAAGACTTACCGGCCTATAGTGTGCCAACTTCTACCCTATTACCACTTTTGTGAAAAGGTACCACATCAGTTCTTCTCCAGTCTTGCAGAACCTCTCCTATCTCCAACGGTCTATTAAAACATCCTTTAAAAGCCCTGCCAGAATTTCTCTGAACTCCTTCAGTATCCTGGAATGTATCCCATCTGGTCACATGACCTTGTCCACTTTCAGTTTTGCAAGCTGTTAAAGCATCATCTTCTGTGAATGGTGTGGTTGTCTACTCCATTCCCATTTGTATATTTGTCAATCATGCATGGCCCTTCTCCAAGATTTTCTTTTGTGAATACAGAAGTATTTGTTTAGCATGTTTGCTTTTTCAATGTCACTTTCCATGAATCCATTCTCGGCACTTTTGAGTCTTCGAAGTTCACCTCTGATCTTCCTCTTCCTCCAAATATACCTGAAAAAGGTTTTACATAGAAACATAGAAATATGACGACAGGAAAAGACCACATGGCCTATCTAGTCTGTCCTTCCCTATCAACAACTACAACAGTCCCCTTTTTTCCTTTAGAGATCCTCTGTGTTTGTCCCATGCTTTTTTGAATTCAGTTACTGTCCTCATTTCTACCAACTCCACTGGGAAACTATTCCATGGATTCACCACTCTTTCCGTAAAGAGATATTTCCGCATATCACCCCTAAATCTATCCCCCTTCACCCTCATCCCATGTCCCCTAGCAGCAGAACTTGCTTTCAATTGAAATAGACTCTCCCCCTGAATATTTATGCCACAGAGGTATTTAAACATCTCAATCATATCACCTCTATCCCGCCTTTCCTCTAAGGTGTACATATTAAGATCCTTCAGTCTGTCCTTATATGGTTTATAATGAAGACCACTAATCATTTTAGAAGCCACCCTCTGCACCGACTCCATGCTGTTCACATACTTTTTCAGGTGCGGTCTCCAGAATTGCACACTATACTCCAAATGAGTTCGCACCAAAGACTTATACAGAGGCACTATCACCTCCTTTTTTCTGCTAGCCATTCCTCTCCGTATGCACCCAAGCATTCTTCTAGCTTTTGCCGTTGCCTTTTCTATCTGTTTACCTACTTTAAGATCATCAGGCACAACCACGGCTTGGTCCCGCTCTTCTTTAGTGGACAAAAATACTTCACCCCTATACTATATTGCTCCCTTGAATTGCTGCAGCCCAAATGCATGACCTTACATTTTTTTAACATTAAATCCCAGCTGCTAAATTCTAGACCATTCTTCAAGCTTAGCTAGATCCCTCCTCATGTTATCTACACCTTCCTGGGTGTCTACTCTATAGCAGATTTTGGTATCATCTACAAAAAGGCAAACCTTACCCGACAGCCCTTCCACTATATCACTAACAAAGATGATAAAAAGAATCGGACCAAGGACAGATCCCTGGGGCACATCACTGGTAACATCCTTCTCCTCAGAGTGAGTTCCATTTACCTGTACTCTTTGTTGCCTCCCACCCAACCAATTTCTAATCCAAGCAGTAACTTTAGGGTCCATCCCTAGGGTGCTCAGTTTGTTTATAAGTCGCCTGTGAGGAACAGTGTCAAAGGCTTTACTGAAATCTAAATACACCACATCTAGGGCTCTCCCTCGGTCCAACTCCCTGGTCACCCAGTCAAAGAAATCAATCAGATTTGTCTGACAAGACCTGCCTCTGGTGAATCCATGCTGCCTCGGATCCTGTAATCCACTGGAATCCAAAAACCTCACTATTTTCTCTTTCAGCAGTGTTTCCAATAATTTACTCACCACCAAATTTAAACTAACCGGCCTGTAGTTTTCAACCACATCCTTACTTCCGCTTTTGTGTAAAGGCACCACATGAGCCTCTCTCCAGTCCTTTGGCACTACTCCCGACTCCAATGAGGCATTGAAAAGGTCAGTCAGTGGAGCTGCTAGAACGTCCCCAAGTTCCCTCAGTATTCTAGTGTGTATCCCATCCGGTCCCATCGCTTTGTCTACTTTAAGTTGAGCTAGTTTCTCACAAACACAGTCTTCTGAAAATTGTTCAAGATGTCCCTTGCTTCTGTTACTGTTTGTGGGTGTTTTCTGAGGTCCTGCTCCTGGTTCTTCATCCGTGAACACAGAACAGAAATATTTGTTAAGCAATTCCACTTTATCCTCATCAGCTTCTACATATTCCTCCCCTTCACCCTTGAGTCTGACAATACCACTTTTGCCCTTCCTCTTCTCACTAACATATCTGAAAAATGTCTTATCCCCCCATTTTATTGCATTGGCTATTTCCTCCTCTTTTTGAATATTTGCTTTCCTGACTACTTTGCTAGCTTCTCTAAGTTTTCCAAATATAGATACCTGTCTTCCTCTCTCTGTGATCTCTTGTATTTCATGAAGGCCTCCTTCTTTTTCTTCACTTTTTCAGCTACTTCTTTTTTTTTTTTTTTAACTTTTATTTTCATTTTGCAACAAACAAAAGAAACAACACACCAAAGGAGACAAAACAAGTATACAATAAGGAAAAGTAAACCCAATTACCCCCCACCCCATGCTTCTTCTCTAGCCGATTAGGTCAGCATGTGAGCGCTTCCAGTTAACAGTGATTATACATCAATACGGTCAAAAGAGTATCTACGATACAGAATGATCATGGGACCAAAATATATACAAATTTAGACAGTCAGATGAGAGTATTTAGCAGAATGTACATAGTCATTGAGCATCTTACATTTAGACCAATAATGAGAAGTCTGAACGGGGGAAGTAAACATACAAGGTATTTGTTCATATGTACTGTAGAGACAAACATGATTCCACCATGCATTGGGGCTCAGATGGGAGCTATTTTCCAGTATTTCTTAATTAGGGAAATAGCAATGCCAAGCATAAAGTCCAAAAGGAAGTAAGCCGTTTTTGGAAGAGAGGAGATCCCCGCAACTGGGCGAAGTCTCACCATCCTCCAAGAAAGGGGCTCCTGAAAGTGCAAAATAGACTGGATACGACCCCAGACCCGACGCCAGTAATACTGTAGTGCGGGACATTCATACATAACATGAGGTAGTGAGCCAATGGCCGCATGGGATGTCCAACAGCTATTGCCCTGAGTAGTGTTCCAGTTGGCTAATCTGTCAGGAGTGTAAAAACACCGGTGGGCTAGAAAGAAGAGTGTCTGAGTGAGTGAGGCGGATCGGGAAACCCGTGTCACTCTACTCCAGACAAGGCTCCATTGCTCCAAGGTCAAGTCACATGCAATACTCTCTCCCATGCTTCTGCACAATAGGGGTATCGCTAGTTATAGCATTACATAAGGTTTTGTAAAATTGGATGCTACACCCGGGGAACTACCGATAGATCGGATAGTCTCCGATCAGCCTTGTATAGGGGATGCCGATGGCGGAAGTACCCTAGCACTCCGAAGGCAATGCCGAAGTTGCTTCGACTGAAAGCAGTGCCCCGCTGGGAGACCAAATTCAGTTTGCAATTCACTAAAAGTTTTCCAGCGACCATCATGGAACAACTGGCTAGGAATCCAAATGCCCCTAGTGTACCAGGGGCTCCACGCTATCGACTTATATTGTATTCGCTATCAAGTATTGTACCAAAGCGGGAGCCTGTCAAACGGACAGAGTCAGGAGTCTAAAGAGTGCATTAGAATATTAAAGGCACCTAAAGTGTCTAAAAGCATTGGGGGATAGTGGGAGTCTGATGGGAGAGTCATATCAGGGAGAAAAGTAAGAGGAATCGGTTTGCAAAGATCCACTTCTATGTCTAGTCACACAGGTCTACTCGGTACTGGATCTTCCAGCCAACGAGCGCCTTGCTTGAGAAGAAAAGAGGGATGGAACACTTGATGAAAATCACCACCAAGTATTGATGGAGCATTGGCAGAGGCCTACGCCATCTGCGCAATACTTGCATAGTAAGCAGGGTCGTCTACATTCGGGGCATAAATGCAAAAACACATGAATTCACTATCTCCAACCTTAAGGTGTGCACGGGCCCGTCAACCCTCCTTGTCAGCGCTAGTATCTATTACAGTAGCTTGCAAAGACTTCTTAACCAGAATGGCTACCCCGCACCGTTTGGAAACGGCGGGAAAATAGGCAGCCACCATGTTAGACTTAGCATTGAGTTGCAGTGTTGCAGCAGAGTTGAGATGCGTTTCCTGAAGAAACACAAAATCAGCATGCTCATGGCTAAGATAGCTAAGGAGTTTCTTCCTTTTGATTGAACTATTAATGCCTTTTACGTTGAGTGATAAAATTTACATAAGGCCATTCAGAAAATTAAAAGTTCTGAGCATGATAGCGCACATAATTTCACAATGTCCCTCATATTGACTGTATCTGGCTGTACATATGACATGAAAGAAAATAGGCTAAGATAATACAATGGAGCGCCCCACATTAAAAAGAAAACCGCAGTGCGGTAGAGAAGAAGCAAAACCCCAAAAATTACTGGCGACCATGTGTCTGCGGGGAGAAACCCCAGAGAAGGCCAAAATTGAGAAAAAAAAAAAAAAACCACATGACCTGTAGGACTGTGCGTGCTCCGAATCCGACCGAGGCACACATCATGGAGGGATAGGAGACCAAAAAACAAAAGGTCATATAGAGAAAGAAAGAAAGTCCAGGTAGTCTCTGTGCTTGGCTATGACCGCCGCATCGGGCCCTTCAAAATGGCGGACAGAGCCGGCAGATAAAAGTCCAAGTTTTGGATTAGCGCATCTGCTCTGCTTCTTTGGAGTCCAAAAATGTTGACAGTAGATCAGGATCTTCGAACGTCCTGGTTTGGTTGTGAAGAGTCACACGGAGCTTCGCTGGATACAACAGGCCAAAGCGAGCCTGTAGCTGTTGAAGTCGAGGGCGAAAAGCAAGGAGTTTCTTCCGACGGTCAACGGTGGGCTTTGTAAAATCAGGGAAGAAGGAGACTTTGTGACCTTCAAAGTCCAAATGATGATTCGTCCGGGCAGCATTTAAAATTTGTTCCACTTGTTGATATCGTAGCAAGCGAAAGATAATAGGCCGGGGGGTCGTTCGGTTGAGCGCCATGTGGGTAGGAACACGGTGCGCACGATCGATTTCCAGTTCTCGATGAAAAGTGATCTTCAGCAAGGAGGGAAGAGTTTTGAGCAGGAATTCTCTTATATCTCCGGCTTTCACCCCCTCCGGTATTCCAATGAGCCTCACATTGTTGCGACGGGCTCGATTATTGCTATCTTCTAACTCCTTTTGAAGATTCTGTATCTGGCGCTCAGCCTGGTCCAGTTTGCCCAAGCGCACCACGTGCGAGTCGAGGACCCCCGCCATATTGTCCTGCCGTAATGAGAGACTTTCAAGTCGGTCCTGGAGCACTCCAAAGTCTTCTCGCATGGCTCGAAGCGCTTCTCCATTGGACTGCACCAATTCCTTCACGCCGCGTATTTCCTCCAAAATCTCCAGGTGCATTTCGGGGTTTTCACGAAATGGAGCCATCTTCTGTGGGGAGGACACCTCTGTTTTGGAGCGTTTTCCGTGAGAAGAAGAAGGAGACCCGAAGTCCAAGCGCGCTGGTTTATGGGCCGCCATCCCCCCCGATGTACCCCGGTCAGCTCGGAGCGAAATAGTAAGTTTGTATAGGTATTAAGTCAGGATTCTAAGTAGGCCTCTCGGGAGCTTCAACGCGAAGCGTCTTACCCGCTGGACATCAGGCTCCGCCCCCCTCAGCTACTTCTTTTGAAAGCCATAGCAGTCTCCTTTTCCTTTTACCTTTGTTTACCATTTTAACAAAAAGGTTGGTTGCCCTTAAAATATCCCCTTTCAGTTTTGCCCACTGTTTTTCTATATCCCCCAGCTGTTCCCATCCCGCTAATGACTCCCTGAGATATTGGCCCATCTTGTCAAAGTTAGTCTTCCTAAAGTCTAAGACCCTCACTTTTGAATGGATTCTAACAGCCCTAGTCCTAATACTGAACCACACCATCTGGTGATCACTGGATGCAAAATTATCTCCCACTATAACATCAGAAACACTTTCACCATTGGTAAGCACCAAGTCCAGTATGGCCCCTTCACGTGTGGGGTCTGTTAGCAATTGTTTGAATAGTTCTCCCTGTAGAGAATCCAGGATCTCTTTACTTCTAGATGATACTGCAGCAGGAATGTGCCAATCAACATCTTTTTTGTCTCCACACTTTACATCTTTAGCCATCTCTTCTTCCACCTTTGCTTTTGCTAGTCTTCTTTCTCTCTTTGTCTCTTTTAGCTTTATCCTGGGTTCTTTCCTGTGTTCCTCTTTTTGTGGTCTTCTGAATTTTGTGAAAGCTGTGGTTTGTTGCCTTTCAGTATGCAGTCACTTCTTTGGTGAACCATAGAAATTTCCTTTTCCTGTTGTTTTTAATTTACTTTCCTTACATATATATCCATTGCCCCTTTTATTGCCTCTTTTAGTTTAGCCCATTGCAATTCAACTGCCTTTATCTGTTCCCATTTATAAACCTTATTAAGTAATAATGTATATGAGTTTCCGTTCAGTGTAAACTGCCTTGATATCTTGAAAAGTGGCATAAAAGAAATGTTAAATAAATAAAATAACTTATCCTTCAGGTATTTCCCCATTTTATTGAAGTCAGCATTTTTGAAGTCCAGGACTTTGAGTTTGCTGTGATTGGACTCTGCCTTGGCTTTTTTTTTTTTTTTTTTGAGCAGTTTCATATACCACCTTTCAGCAAAATCAAAGCGGTTTACATCGATCAAAACAAGAACATTACATTATAACTTATTTAAGCAGGCAACCTATGAATAACATAAGTAAAAGAAAGGTAGGATGTCTTGACATATTTACATGAGGTGACAACAAAGTGAAAAATACCTACCATATTTGCATTTAAGTGATGATTTATTTAATATTTACAGCAAAGTAAAAAATACTGACATGGCTTGCAGCACATAATCACAAGTGGGAGGTTACATTTTACCATTCTTCAATTTGACATATGTAGTTGATTATTTATATATTCTACAGGTATCAAATACATTTATATATTTAGAAGGATTGTGATATTTATTGGTGGCTATATTATATTTTGTTAGGTTGCCTTAGTGACTTATGCATGGCTGATGTTTAGGGATCTATTGTACTGTGACGGTGGGGTATGTGTTTGGATGTGTGTCTGGGTCTAGGTGGGAAATAATTCTTTGATTGGCTCTGAAGTACCAAAGTGTTCTGTGAAAAGATGGGTTTTGAAGCCTTTTCTGAAGGTTGCTAGGTCAGTGGTAGCTCTCAGTCTGTCTGGCAGGGCATTCCGTAATGAAGGAGCTGAGAAGCTGAATGCTTTGTTAGTTGTTACTTTAGTGAGTTTTCTAAAAATATTGGAAATGAGTAGGGTGTTCTGACTCTATTCCCTCCTTATTCTGTTCTTTGAGGGGTTGCTTATGAGCCCAGATAGATGTGATTGTGCTATCTCACTTATCAGTTTAAACGTAGTCGTGATTATTTTATATTTAATCCTGCTTTGTATAGGTAACCAGTGGAGTTTGAATAGAATTGGAGTAATGTGCTCAGATGCACTTTCTTTAATGAGCAATCTGGCAGCAATTTGTTGTGCTACCTTTAGCTGGCGTAGTGTTTCTTTTGGGAGACCTTGAAGGATAGTGTTACTGGTCAATATGAGGTAGTATTAGTGCTTGGAGGACTGATTTAAAGTCCTGTTGTGATAATAGGGGGCTTAGATTTTTAATTTGTTATATATTATGTTAGTTTTGTTCCTGATGTGTGTTGTTAGACTCAATGTTCTATCTATGATGACGCCAAGGTATCTGATTTCATTCTTTATATAAATATTTGTATTTTCAATTTTATTTCTGTCGGGGGAGTAAAGTTTTGGTTTATTGTTACGATTAATGCTTCCGTTTTTTTAAGGTTGATTTTGAGATTGTGATTATATAGCCATTGAGACATTTTGGCGAAGCATGATTTGATGCCAGAGAAGTCAAGGGATTCTGTATCCATTAGGAAGTAAATCATTATATCATCTGCATGTATTGCATATTTTATGTTGCACGCCTATATAATGTGGCAGATTGGCTGTAGATATATATTGAAAAGGAGCACTGAAAGGACAGAGCCCTGTGGAATTCCTTGTTTTTGGGTGTAGGTTTTAGATGTATGGTATCCAATTTTAACCTGTTGAGATTGGTCAGTAAGGTATGATTGAAACCATGCAAGAGTAGTGTCATGTATTCCCACTTGTTTAAGCCTTTCTATGAGGATAAAGTGATTGATGGAGTCAAAGGCAGTTATGATACCTCAAACCACACCGTGTGATGATCACTGCTGCTCACTTGGGCACCCACCCGAACATGCGACACGCTATCTCATTTAGTGAGTACTAAATCCAGCATAAACTTTCCCTGGTTGGTTCCATCACCATTTGTCTGAGCAATGCTTCTTGGAAGGCATCCACAATTTTTTTACTTCTTTCCATATATGCAGAAGGAATACTCTAATCTTCATCTGATAACCCAAAATGATCACTTCTCCTTTCATTGCTACCTTTGCAATATCAGTGATCAAGTCTCTTTCCGTTTCCTCAGTTTATGTTGAAAGCCTGTAGACTACACCATTGTGGATGATAGTGCCATCTCCTCTTTCTAACACAATCTACAGCCCTTCTTTTTTCCCCCCACATCTCCTGCATTTCAGCAGCTTTAATATCGCTTTTGACATATATGGTTACTCCTCCTCCTCCTTTTCTTCTTTCTCTCTCTATTCTAAATAAATTTTAGCCAGTTTTGGCTATATTCCATTCATATTTCTGTAATGGCCACAATGTCCAAGTAGATTTCCACCATCAGGGATTCCAGGTCAGGAACTTTGTTGGCTAAGCTTTAAGCATTTGTGCTTATTGTCTTCCACAATTATTGGCTGTTTGCTTGTATTGTGCATGGAGTTTGTTCCAGACTCCTCTTCCCTCTTGTCATTGATATGTGGATGAATATGATGACTATTGCCAATGTTATTATGTTTATGCTGGGAGTGACCTCTGAACTTGTTTTTTTTTTTTACATCCATCACCCTTTTCCCTAGTTTAAGTGTTTCACAACATATTGCCTGAATTTTTCACTTAGGATCCTTTTTCCTGCCACAGAGAGATGCAGTCCATCAACACAGTATGGCTTCTTCTTGTTCCATCTATTGCCTCAGTTGTCTATCTCTCTAAAACTTTCTCATTTACACCAGGTTTGGAGCCACATATTAAAGTTGGTTATGTGATGCAGCCTCTCTTCCCCCTTATCATGAACAGGTAGATTCTGAGAATGCTATAGTGTTGACACTTGGTTGAAGTTTCCCTCCCAAAATCTGGAAGTCCCTTTGTATTGTAGAGGTAATGGGCCCGATATTACATAGTAACATAGTAAATGATGGCAGATAAAGACCAGTATGGTCCATCTAGTCTGCCCAGTAAGATGGGAAGAGTAGGTGCACCTGCCGCTCCGTGCAGGCCACCCCTCCCCATGTCTTTGTTTAGGGGTGAACCCACTGCTCTGTATAGGACACTCCTGTTTGTTGAGAAATTAGAAAGTTAAGTTTATTTTGATTTTATCCTGTTGCTATTAAAGGGATCCACAGTGTCTATCCTATGCCATTTTGAATTCTGTCACTGTATTTGCCCCCATCACTTCCATCAGGAGGGCATTCCAAGCACCCACCACCCTTTCAGTGAAAAAGTATTTCCTGACATTTCCTTTCAATTTACCCCCTTGCAGCTTCATGTTATGCCCTCTAGTTTTACAGTTTCCCCATCTTTGGAAGATGTTTGTTTGTTCATTATTTCTCTTTAAGTATTTAAAGGTCTGAATCATATCTCCCCTGTCCCTCCTCTCCTCCAGAGTGTACATATTTAGGTCTTCAAGTCTCTTCTCATAAGTCTTCTGACGCAGGCTCCAAATCATTTTGGTCGCCTTCCTCTGAACCGTTTCCGGTCTTTCTACATCCTTTATGAGATATTCAGAGCTCTAAACCATTAAATGCCCCTAGGTGGGATATTCAGCGGTACTGACACGATTAGGGCCACTGAATATCCCACTGTAATGCCGCTATGTGCCCTGATGCTAACTGCTTAGCATCAGGACGTGTCGGGGCGTTCCACGGGGCGATACCTGGGAATAACCAGTCAGCGGCGATATTCAGCCATTGCCCGGTTATGCCTCGGTGGCAAAAATTAAGTAAAGCAAAAGCTGTCATAACTTTTGTGCCAAAGCTAACTGGGCAGCGACTGAATATTTCCATTGCACGATTAGCTTCTGCACCGTGTGCGGCTGTATGGCAACCCCGGATATTCAATGCCGGTGGCCGGATTGAATATCCAGGGTTAAAATTCGGTGGCACAAATAAATATCAGGACCATTGTTTCTAGACAGGTCATCTGTACTCAAGTGGATAACATCATCACATTTGCTAATAATTTGGCTTGCATTTCTGCTGGCTGAAGAACCTGGGAGGCATTTGGGCATCTTTTGTCCCTTGGACTGTGTTCCCAAATTAATCCCTGTGATGAATACTGTTTCCTGTTTTGTGATGTTTTGTTCATATTTGGGGTATTATCAAACTAATCTCAGAAAATCCTAGGTAAGATATCAAAGCAATTTGAACAGAAATCAGAAGTATGAGTTTGATAAAAGGATTCAGGAAACACTAGCCAAAACGTCTGAGCAGGAGGGACAAAACCAGAAGGGTGAACAAACAGCAAGTTCCCCAGTTTCAAGGAGTGAGATTTTTGCCAGTTCTGGTTTTAAATTTGCCTTGCAATGCAGTGTAATATTTGTAGTCCCCTACTTTAACCACTCACATCAGTATAGCAAGTCCCATAGTACATCATGATAAGACTGTCAGAAATCCAGGAGTGGCTTAAAATCTCTCCTGGAACTAGATAACTTTGCATTTCCGAAACAGTGTTTCAGGAAAAAACTCCTATAATACTGGCTTGCCAACAAAAGCCACTTGAATCTACTGAACTTCAATTTTACAGAAATTAACCTTGTCCTTCCCTAAGGGGAGCGAGTGGCTATGGGGGTCATTCCAGAACACAAAGACGGGTTTGTACATGTGGCAGGGACATTTATGTGCTAAAAATGTCTTAGAGTAGACCATATTCTGGAACTCTGCTGACATGGATGTCCACAGTGCTAGCATGGGGATTGAAGAACTTGGGCGGGAGAGGGAGGAATGAGGGTGTTGTTAGCCATGGAGATGTAGAACGCGTATTCAGGAAAGGCCTCTACGTATAGTTCTCTGGAAACATTCACATTCTTCCTGCTGAACATTTGAAATAAGGCCAGGACTTAGAAAAAATTCTGTTCTCTGCAATGCGGCCCACATTGAGGAATGGTTGTGACAAGTATGTCATGAACTAGTGTGATCAAAAACAATTGCCAAATCTCAGATCTGTGTAATGAATCCAATTAAAAAAATCAGATCATATATTTAGGACAAACATAAACTAACATTTACAACACAAAACATATAATTATTAAATGTAGGAACATCCGTCAAGTCGGGGGACAGGAAACCCCTTCGTATAAACGGACTTCTCCCTTTAATCTTTTTTATTATTATATTTCTACAACTGTCTTAAAGAAAACAAAGCAGACCCAAAGAGCCACAATGCTAAGATTATAAATTCTTAATGACCAAAAAGTCAAAATCAAACTTAGCTGGCAATGGGTCCTGCAGTAATCTTCCAATTAGCTCAACGGGACGACCTCCCGAAACATTTCAATGGGAAAAAACATCCTCCAAAGTTAACTCATCGAGAAGACATTTCTTCAAAATTCCATAACCCAGCGCTGTGTTTCGGGTCCTCCGACCCTGCTTCAGATGGCATAAAAATAATCGTCTTCAGGTTTTGGGATGTCTCACAAATAACCGTTGTACTTTCAGAGAACGTCCTTCCAAAAGAATGGACGCCATTCTTTTGGAAGGAGTGGAGGAGTGGCCTAGTGGTTGGGGCAAGGTACTTCAGGCCAGAAGGTCAGGGGTTCAAATCCCACTAGAGGACAGCAACCTTGGGCCAGAAGGACTGGGGTTTCTAGTCCCACAGGTGCTCCTTGTGGTCTTGGGCAAGCCACTTAACCCTCCATAGCCCATGTTCCCCTGTAAAATAGCTATCTCCAAGTTATAATGTCCTGTTCAATGTAATTCCAGTTTGTTCAATGTAAACCGCACTGATGCAGAATAGCACAGTATATAAGAGAATCTCTTTACTGAGGTCTTTACTGAGGAAGATGTAGGGATGTTACCCACGACTGAAGTGGTATTTAAAGGTGTGGAAGAATTGAAGGAAATATCGATACATCGGGAAGATGTCCTACAACTATTAGATAAACTGAAGAGTAGCAAATCACCTGGGCCGGATGGTATACATCCAAGGGTGTTGAAAGAACTGAAATTTGAGATTGCAGACCTGCTATCAGTAATCTGTGAACTATCATTAAAATCATCTCTAATACCTGAGGATTGGAGGATCGCCAATGTAACACCAATTTTTAAAAAGGGTTCGAGGGGTGATCCGGGGAAAACTACAGACCGGTGAGCCTGACATCAGTACCGGGAAAAATGGTAGAAACCATCATAAAGAATAAAATTACTCAGCATATAGATAGTCATGACCTAATGGGAGACAGCCAACATGGCTTTAGACAAGGAAGATCTTGTCTTACTAATCTGTTATGTTTTTTTGAAGGAGTGAATAAACAGGTGGACAAAGGTGAGTCGGTTGATATTGTGTATCTGGACTTTCAGAAAGCCTTTGACAAGGTCCCTCATGAGAGACTTTTGGCAAAACTAAAGAGTCATGGGATAGGAGGCAGTGTACTACTGTGGATCAGGAACTGGTTAAAAGATAGAAAGCAGAGGGTAGGGCTAAATGGCCAATTTTCCCAATGGAGAAAGGTGAATAGTGGTGTACCCCAGGGATCTGTGCTGGGTCCGCTGCTTTTTGACATATTCATAAATGACCTGGAAAGTGGAATAACGAGTGAGGTTATCAAATTTGCTGATGACACAAAACTATTTAAAGTTGTTAAAACCCAGGAGGATTGTGGAAAATTGCAAGAGGATCTTGATAAATTGGAAGACTGGGCATCAAAATGGCAGATGAAATTTAATGTGGAGAAGTGCAAGGTTATGCACCTAGGGAAGAACAACCCAAACTATGGTTCCACGATGCAAGGTTCCACATTAGGAACCACCACCCAAGAAAAAGATTTAGGCGTCCTTGTGGATACCATGTTAAAACCCTCGGCCCAGTGTGCAGCGGCGGCCAAGAGAGCAAATAGAATGCTAGGTATGATAAGGAAAGGAATGGAAAATAAAACAAAAGATATTATAATGCCTCTATATCGTTCCATGGTGAGACCGCACCTTGAATATTGTGTGCAATTCTGGTCGCCATATCTTAAAAAGGATATAGCAATTTTAGAAAAGGTTCAGAGAAGAGCCACCAAAATGGTAAAGGGGATGGAAGGCTACTCCTATGAAGAAAGGCTAAAAAGGTTGGGGCTCTTTAACCTGGAAAAGAGACGGCTGAGGGGAGATATGATAGAAGTCTATAAATTAATGAACGGAGTGGAACGGGTAAACGTAGATCGATTGTTTACCTTATCAGAATATAGAAAGACTAGGGGACATGCAATGAAGCTACAGGGTAAACTATTTAAGACTAATAAAAGAAAATATTTTTTCACTCAACGTGTAATCAAACTCTGGAATTTGTTACCGGAGGATGTAGTAAAGGCTGTTAGTGTAGCTGGGTTTAAAAAAGGTTTGGACAAGTTCCTGGAGGAAAGGTCCATAAACCATTATTAAGAAGGGACCCAGGATATCAATGCTTGAACCAATACAAGCATTGTGGAACCTGTGTCCCTTGGGGAAACTGCTAGGTACGTATGACCTAGATTGGCCACTGTTGGAAACAGAATACTGGGCTTGATGGACCTTGGTCTGACCCAGTATGGCATATCTTATGTTCTTATGTTCTTATGTTATGTAAATAAATAATAAAAAAGATTAAAGGGAGAAGTCCATTTATACAAAGGGGTTTCCTGTCCCCCGACTTGACAGATGTTCCTACATTTAATAATTATATGTTTTGTGCTGTAAAGGTTAGTGTATGTTGTGTCCTAAATATATGATCTGATTTTTTAAATTGAAATGAACTAGTGTGATTGCAGTCTGCAAAAAACACAAGATGCGGTCATAAGGTACAGGGAGCAGAGGTGAACAAATGTTGTGAGGTATAGACACATTAATATGCATCCTAACAGAAATAGTAAGAACAACAATAGTGTTATGCAGGCTATGCACAAATGTGCTGTGTATGCTA
Source organism: Ichthyophis bannanicus (assembly GCA_033557465.1). Classification (NCBI taxonomy): domain Eukaryota; kingdom Metazoa; phylum Chordata; class Amphibia; order Gymnophiona; family Ichthyophiidae; genus Ichthyophis; species Ichthyophis bannanicus. The sequence continues at coordinate 294,910,952 of CM066034.1, forward strand.
AAGGAGCCAACCTATGGCACCCTAACAATTCCCATGTTCAGAAAAATGGGACTACTGATGTAGGGATACTATGGGCGTGAGCAGGGAAAGATTCCTTTTTGGGTGAGAAACAGAAGTTCAGGGCATCTTTTTGGCAGAACCATGTTTTTATGACAGAAAGGGAGGGTGTGTGTGCATGGCTTGAGAAGTTCATGGGGGGATCTGGTGTGCTCATCTGAAAATCAGGGGGACATGAAAGCCTGACCAGTTCTTGGACCGTATGGATGACCGCAGCGTCACCAGGTGCCAATGTGATTGGGCAGTCAGACTCAGAGAGGGTTCACCATAGCTAACTGTCAAAACATATCCCTGTCAATGCTAAGGGACTCTCAGAATAAGGGCACTTAATAGTGAAAACAACACTAATACATGTCCGTAATGCACATTTTGTGGGACCAGTGGTGTTGCTGTCGCACATGTATTAATACTGTTTGCAACTGCTAATGCCTGTATTCTGAGGGTCCCTATTATTGACAGGGTTATGCCACTAATGCTGCTTCCTTCTGGATTGTTTTACATAGGGTGCTTTAATAAGATCAGATATTGTTGGCAGTGTGATAGGGCAGCCATACATCTGCTGTGCCTGGTACACGAATGATGTAATGCCAACATTCCCCGGATTGTCCCATGCGGCCTACATTCCTATCCAGGCTAGAATCAATGAGAGCTGCATGAGTGGTGATATGTCTTGAATCTGGCTACACTGATGTGATGGCACAGGGATCTCCCCTCTTATGCCCACACAGCTCTGACCATTGGAGCAGGACCACAAAACTGGCTGTGGGAAGGCAGGCAGGTAGCGAATGTACTGTATACAGACTGACATACACCATGATGGGACAGGTGTAGCTGCTGTGAGAAATGCCAGTACCCAGATAGATGGGTCTTAGATGCCATAGCCAGAAGGCGCTATTACCACTACTACAGCTATTACTGATCATTTGTATAGCACTGCACAGACACATGTAACAAATAGTCCCTGCTCAACAGAGCTTGCAATGTAGTTGAGACAGACAACACAAACAACTGTAGACAGGATACATCCAGGTGGAATGGTCAGGAAACATGAAGGAACTTAGGCGGATCAGATCCAGCAGCAGCAACGATGAGACGAGCACTCATCCTGGATATGAGAGGGGCCAGGGACGAAGCCTGATGTACAGACTCAGGTAGTTTGTTCCAGGCATAAGGAGCAGCAAGGTGAAAGTAGTGACATCGGGATTTGGCAGTGGAAGACAAGGGCACAGATAGAAAGCAATCTGACAGAAGAGTAGAACTCCCGGGAAGCGTTTAGGGAGAGATAAGAGGGGAATGAAATGAGAGTCAGAAGCTGTAAAGATGTCTTACAACATTGGAACATGGAACGTACGAAGCATGAACCAAGGGAAGTTGGAAGTGGTCAAGAATGAAATGGAACGTGTACAACTTGATCTGTTGAGTGTCAGCGAACTGAAATGGACTGGCATCGGGCACTTTGCATCAGATGATCACATGGTCTACTATGCTGGAAATGAAAGACAAAGAAGAAATGGTGTTGCATTTATAATAAAGAAGAAACTTGCAAGAACTGTAATGAAATACAATGCAGTCAGCGAACGCTTAATCTCTATTCGTCTACGAGGATTGCCTATCAACACAACTATAATTCAAGTATATGCCCCAACAACAGCTGCAGAAGAGAATGAAATTGAAGAGTTCTATGAACAAGTACAAGCTGAAATTGACAGAACATGCAAACAGGATATCCTGATAGTCATGGGTGACTGGAACGCAAAAGTTGGCAACAAAGAAGAAGGCAAAGTAGTTGGAAAATATGGGACTTGGCAACAGAAATGAAGCTGGAGAAAGATTGATAGAATTCTGCAAGGACCAATGATCTATTCATCTCAAACACCTTCTTTCAGCAACACAAGCGACGACTGTACACATGGACTTCACCCAATGGATTGTATAAAAATCAAATTGACTACATCTGTGGAAGTAAACGATGGAAAAGCTCTGTAACATCAACAAAGACAAAACCTGGAGCTGACTGTGGTACAGATCATCAACTACTAGTATGCAAACTCAAGCTAAAGTTGAAAAAGAGCAAACCACTCATGAATGCACCAAAATATGACCTTGAGAATATACCACTGGAATTTAAAGACTGCCTGCAAAATCGATTTGCTGCCTTAGATACAAATGACAGAGCTCCGGAAGAGTTATGGAATGACATCAAGAAGGTTGTGCTGGAAGAAAGCGAGAAGTCTCTACAAAAGGTGACAAAAGCAAAAACGGCCAAAATGGATGACGGAAAGAAACTCTGAAAAATTGCCCAGAAACGCAGAGAAGCTAAAGCCAAAGGAGAAAGAAAGACAATCGCAGAACTCAACAGAGATTTCCAACGTGCAGCAAAGACAGGACAAGGAAAAGTACTACAATGACACTTGCAAGGAAATAGAAGCAGAAGAAAAACTATTAGAGGAAGAACAAGATCGGCTTTCCTAAAGCTGCGAGAGTTAAAGAAAAAGTTCCAGCCTCGAATTGGAATGTTACAAGATGCTCAAGGTTCTATGTTGAATGATGCTGAGAAGATCAAGAAAAGGTGGAAGGAATATACAGAGTTTTTATATGATAAAGATCAAGTGGACCAACAGCCGTTTCAACCTATACCTTATGATCAGGAACCATTGGTGATGAAAGAAGAAGTTGAAGCAGCATTGAAAGCCTTATCAAAGAACAAAGCACCAGGCATTGATAGCATTCCCATAGAAGTATTGCAGCAATCTGATGCAGCTGTTACCGTACTTACAAGGCTCTGCCAAGAAATATGGAAGACAACATCATGGCCAACTGACTGGAAAAGATCTGTGTTTATACCAATACTAAAGAAAGGTGATCCAACTGACTGTGGAAATTATCGCACAATCGCTCTGATCCCACATGCCAGCAAGATTCTACTGAAGATTATTCAAAAGAGACTACAGCCATACCTAGAACAAGAACTACCTGAAGTGCAAGCAGGGTTCAGGAAAGGGCGAGGAACGAGAGACATCATTGCGGATGTGAGATGGATCCTTGAAAAGACTAAAGAATACCAAAAGGATATCTATTTGTGCTTTATCGACTATAGCAAGGCTTTTGACTGTGTAAACCATGAGAAACTCTGGGCCACATTAAGAAGCATGGGTATACCAGAACACCTGACCGTTCTCTTGCGTAATCTGTACATTGATCAAGAAGCAACAGTTCGAACGGAAAAAGGAGAAACAGAATGGTTTAAAAATAAGCAAAGGTGTAAGACAAGGCTGCATACTTTCCCCCTACCTGTTTAATTTATATGCAGAACAAATCATCAGAGAAGCAGGACTGTATGAAGACAACAGAGGTGTGAAGATTGGTGGAAGACTCATCAACAACCTTCGCTATGCTGATGATACCACATTACTGGCTGAAAGTGAAGATGATCTGAAACATTTGCTTCTCACAATCAAAGAACATAGGGGTATGTTTACTAAAGTCCGGGAATTTGCGCGCCGCAAATTAGCGCACGGCAACGCGCCACTTAAACGGTGACAATCGCTCCTAAACGCCCCGCACAGGTGCGATGAAACCCCGTGAATGTGCGCGACACACTAACGGGCCCCGCACAAATACGGGCCCGCAAATGTCCGAAAGAGGCGTGTGTAACGGCGAACGGGAGGGCGGAGGAAGGTCCCCGAGGGGCGGAGAGAGAGACGGGGTCAATGGGGCGGGTAAGGGGAGGGGAGAGGCTCCCCGCACATGAACGGGGCCGAATTTCCATGAAAAAATAGCGCGAGTGAAACAGTCGCGCTAGAGGTCATATAAAGGCAAGAGAGAAACCATTTCCGTTAGCAATGTACAGCAAAACCGGGGAAACCCGCAAAACGTAAGCAGTGTGATACATGTGCACAGCAGAAAGGTGAAAGTAAAAATAGACAATGACCAGAAAATCAATAAAAAAAATAGTAATGCAGCTTGTGAACAGTTACAGTAATGGGCAAATATAAAAATCACACCCAGGACAGTCCCAGAAAAAAAGATATGAATTTAGGAAGGGCCATGGAGCTGAGACTCCCCCAAAAATAATTCCCAGCCCTGTGGCTGTCCTGGGTGTCTTCCAAATGGTTGCCCACCAATATCACTGTTGCCCAGCTTAAAAGTAAAGCCCCGGTATATGTGTCTATTTCTGGGGTTTAGCTGCATGTATGTCACCAGACAAGGTGAATGAGGCCACAGTAAAAGACTGAAGAGCAAGCTGTGCGTCCCCATCCTGACAGGTGTCCTATCACCAGGTACTGCACTGCCTCTGCGGCCACAGTGTGGTGCAGCAGACAGAGCCAGCACCTCCAAAACAGGAGGGTCACAGGTTCAAATCCCAGCTGGGGCTCATGCCAGCCCAGTCCCAATATTATAACCATAACCAAACAGAGATAGTAAAGACACCCAATTATTGCAGAGAGCATAAACATGTTGCAAACACCCATATTTTACCCTCCAGTGCAGATGCACCTGAACAATGGGCATCACCCACAGCCGAGTTCCCCAAATGCAGTCCTGGAGTGGCTCAAACTAATCAGGCCATATGCGTTTGCTAAGATGAGGACATGCCAGCATGTTGGTGGAACAGTTACAGAGGGTGGAGGGGGCAGGGGCTGTGAGCCACAGAAGACAGTGGCTTAGCCATGTGCAGTCTGGCACCGTCCACTGCTACAGACAGGCCGTGATGGATGTACAGACATGGACCTCCCAGGGAACCCAGCCAATCTGTGGCTACATGGTGGTGCAGTGCACACAGATAGTGTATGCAAGAACATAAGGTCACAGGTTCAAAGCTCAGCTGGGGCTATGGCCAATTCCACCCACATTTTGTCCAACAACTAAACTGTGCTGGTAAGCACAAACCTGTACTGCAGAGGAGATAGGCATTGTCTATACGGCTATCATTTCCCATTCCAAAGCACATACACCATTAACCGTGGCATCACTCAGATCAGAGTATCCGAAATGCAGACCTGGAGGACCACACACCATTCAGCATCCATGCTGCGGCTAATACTAATGATTGTGCTGCATATCTATGCACCACCCCCATGTTATGCAGATGTAGCACATGCATATCCATGAGGGACATCCTAAAACCAGAACAGTGTCTGACACACCATGACCTGATGTGTGTAACCCATATGAAAGGCATCAACCAACAGGCCATGACACACCCATACCCACAGGCCCCATTGGACAATGCATCCTGGAGGGGCAGGACAGTGGGCCCTGCCTGTAATCCCCAAAAGTAGCAGATGTGTACCTTAGCAACGCCACCCACCACCTATGTACATGGTACAAAGCTATCCTAGGTCCCATGTGAAAATATGTTCATAATGATTCAAATGCTCAGTACATGTGTCCCATTGAGCACCACCATAACAATCATTCAGATGTGTGTGTTGTGTTGCAGCAGGTCTTGTGTCTGATAGTGCGTACCGCCCTGGGGAGTGACCCCCAACAGTCTATGCCTAACATATCCATGCCTGTAGTGTCACCAGGACTGGGGTGTTGGCCAGAGCTGTCAAACCTCTCGATTGTAGCACAAAAGAGGACCAACCTGGGTCATGGTCACAGCAATGTGAAACATCATCAGACACACCAAGAAAGGCAGGGCCAAAATATATGAATGTTGGAAGGGTCACCAGCCCCTGCGGCATAAATGTTGAATGATCACACATTGATGTAGGATAGAGCAGGTTTCCCCACAGCAATGGACAGGTCCCCTATGGCATGCACATGTTGCACAACAGCATGTGTGAGTTGGGGGGAATGTGCAGTAGAGGTAGTTGCCGACATGCACACTGTATGGTTTAAAACTGTGCGCCCCCAGCACCAGTAGCAGAAGGGCCTGTAGCATGTTGGGGAGAACGTTACTGGTATCTGAGGGGGCCAGTGGCAGGTGGCCAGAGAAGATGGAGGCTGAGCCAATGCCATGTGGGTGCACCGGACCACAACAGAAAGGCCCGCTATGACAAACAGACATGCCATCTCCAGGGTCCACATTCCACTCTGTGACTGCAGTGTGGTGCAGGGGACCACAGCCAAGTGTGCTGGGGAGCCAAAGATTACCAGTTCAACTCCCAGCTGGGGCCAGCAGCAACACTGTGCACATATTTTACCCACCAGTTAAAACGTGAGAGGAAATCAAAACATGTCTTGCAGATAACAACCAATATAGTGTAGAGCACCCAACCTTTTTTCGGTGACCTCACAAACCTTTTTCTTTTTGTCGGAGCTAGCCGTAGGAAGGTCGGAAGAGAAACCTACCCACACCAAGCGAGAAGCTAATTTTATTATTATAGGTTAATCACAAAAATAAAGTTAAAGTTCATTTAACCATAAAATAGTCAAAAGACTTATCTCAGTCCAGAAATGCCAGTTATGAGAGATACACGACGCGCACGTTTTGGGCACTCTAGCCCTGTTTCAAGTGCAATAACTAGGATTCCTCAATCTTCAAATACCATCCTCTGAACGCCGTCAATGCAGCTTAAGGTCATTATTACAATGGCTGATGAATCACTTTTAAATAAAAGAACCGACCAATCAGTATCGGGAAAACCCCCTGATCTGATTGGTTTTCAAAAGTTATGACGACATCATCATCTTATGCTCTTCAAAACACCTGGTATCATCCTTCCGAAATAGGGATATATCATTATTATGTCATTCCCGATGGTCACATAGAATTGTAACTTAAATAAGACTCTGCCAGTCTATTTCCCTGTTCAAACCTCCTGGCTCCATTGTTTCAAGACGAAAAATCCATCGTTGTTCTATGTATTGCAGACGTTCTTCCTGCTGTCCTCCCCGAGGATTAGCTGGCACATGATCAATAATAGACCATTGAAGCTGGTCAATAGTATGAGAATATTATATACAATGAGGAGACCATGGGTGCAGAAAGTACCGCACATCATGTAGCAGTGTGAGGGTCTTGCCAATAGCAGCACCTCTGTAATGTGGAAACCGGTCTGGGGCATGTAACAATGTTGCAATGTATGAAGATATATGTCTGGTGCAGCACAGATGTACATGAAAAAAAACAATGGCTTCTGTTGCACTCAAGTATGAGAATGTGTGATGCCTGAGACAGGCAGTCCTGAGCTCAACTGGAAGATGTAACCCATGACGGCTGATTAAGCAGTCCATGTATCAACCATTGAGCTATTTTGCAAAAACCAGGACTGTATGCCGTCACACATACCAAAGGATAATGTGCAGTGTGGTGACATGGGGACCCACATAGTCCTGTAATGTCCAACACGCAACCTACTTTGCGTGTGCAATGCTCATATATGAATCTCCCCCCCAACCCCGATGGCAACCACCACAAAATGTCTGTCCAGACATGGAGATACACCACACAACATATTGCACTGGCACACACAACCCCCTATCACCAGGTTGAGTGACACCTGATGCTGATGGTTTGTCTGCACCCATACTAGTAGTGTCTGAGCACTACCTGCTATGTGACACACATAGCACACCTCATCTGACAATGCATCAGCACTCAGTTGCTATGTGTCCAGAGGTTCAATACCACACTGTGTGGGACAAGGGTAAACCATAATAATAATTGTTTGTCAAAGTGACATTAGAGAAACCCCAGTAACTATGTAATTAGGCACAGAACAGTAAACATATTTTGAGCACAACCATTACAAATCAATATGAATGGTGCGTGTGAGATAGTATTTGCAATTTGCAGACGCACAGCCATGCGGAGTGCACGGGCGTGCAGAGATCTGACGCGCAGCCATGCGAAACGCACGTGCGCGATACGTCACGCGCAATTCCGGAAGTTGCGCCGGGAGCGTCCGCCGGTCCGTCACCACGCCCAAACAAACATGGCGTCCCAAACCAGGAAGCCGGCTTTTAGCCACAGAGAGCTGTGCCACCTGGGCTCCCTGATAGCCCAAAAGCAGCACTGGCTGTTCCCAGGGCCATACCGGAATTAGAACATGGGGAGGGTCCTGAGTGCCTGGGACAGGGAGACCAGGCGTTGTAACATTCAGGCAGACCAACAACGGGAGGTAATTGAATGGAACTAGGTCAAAATAAAAATACACACATACAGGGTTGATGTCAGCTGTCCATGCTGTTGTAAGTAGTCTGTATAGTTTAGTGTAGCAGGTGAAAACACATGCCATATACATGTGGTATCACATCTGATTGTGTGGCCATGTAGCCAGGTGTTGACGGTTTGTGCCAAAGAGGGCATGATGGCCCCCTGGCGTCATGACAGCTGCTGGTGTTGATACAGCAAAGCAGACTGTAACAAACCTAGGCCATGCATCTGCATAAGGAGCGTATGCAAACATCCTGTGTTGATGGCGGTATCTGCATCAGCAGGGTAACACATAGGGTTACCCATCAGGGGTGGTGCAATGTTAAGCACATGGGGCCTCAGACATACAGGTGATCTGGGGTTGTCTGCCAATGTTGTTTAATACATCCACCCTATCCTCAGGGGTCCAGAGAGCCCCTCAAAGTGTGCACTCAGTCACTCTGTGGATATGTGTGTGTGTGTCAGAATGTTCTGGGGATCACCATCACCATCTCCAGGAGTCTACAGGGCCACACAAAGTGGTCCCCACACCCACTGGGGATATGGCTGTGTGTACTAATGTAGTTGGAAGCATCCCCCTACCTCCAGGTGTGCAGAGAGACCATTCAAAGTGGGCTCTGTGTCACCCTGGAGATATGGCTGTGTGTACTAATGTAGTTGGAAGCATCCCCCTACCTCCAGGAGTGCAGAGAGGCCATCCAAAGTGGGCTCTGTGTCACCCTGGAGATATGGCTGTGTGTACTAATGTAGTTGGAAGCATCCCCCTACCTCCAGGAGTGCAGAGAGAACATTCAAAGTGGGCTCTGTGTCACCCTGGAGATATGGCTGTGTGTACTAATGTAGTTGGAAGCATCCCCCTACCTCCAGGAGTGCAGAGAGGCCATCCAAAGTGGGCTCTGTGTCACCCTGGAGATATGGCTGTGTGTACTAATGTAGTTGGAAGCATCCCCCTACCTCCAGGGGGCCAGAGAGGCCATCCAAAGTGGGCTCTGTGTCACCCTGGAGATATGGCTGTGTGTACTGATGTAGTTGGAAGCATCCCCCTACCTCCAGGGGGCCAGAGAGGCCATCCAAAGTGGCTCTGTGTCACCCTGGAGATATGGCTGTGTGTACTGATGTAGTTGGAAGCATCCCCCTACCTCCAGGGGGCCAGTGAGGCCATCCAAAGTGGGCTCTGTGTCACCCTGGAGATATGGCTGTGTGTACTAATGTAGTTGGAAGCATCCCCCTACCTCCAGGTGTGCAGTGAGAACATCCAAAGTGGGCTCTGTGTCACCCTGGAGATATGGCTGTGTGTACTAATGTAGTTGGAAGCATCCCCCTACCTCCAGGAGTGCAGAGAGGCCATCCAAAGTGGGCTCTGTGTCACCCTGGAGATATGGCTGTGTGTACTAATGTAGTTGGAAGCATCCCCCTACCTCCAGGAGTGCAGAGAGGCCATCCAAAGTGGGCTCTGTGTCACCCTGGAGATATGGCTGTGTGTACTAATGTAGTTGGAAGCATCCCCCTACCTCCAGGAGTGCAGAGAGGCCATCCAAAGTGGGCTCTGTGTCACCCTGGAGATATGGCTGTGTGTACTAATGTAGTTGGAAGCATCCCCCTACCTCCAGGAGTGCAGAGAGGCCATCCAAAGTGGGCTCTGTGTCACCCTGGAGATATGGCTGTGTGTACTAATGTAGTTGGAAGCATCCCCCTACCTCCAGGAGTGCAGAGAGACCATCCAAAGTGGGCTCTGTGTCACCCTGGAGATATGGCTGTGTGTACTGATGTAGTTGGAAGCATCCCCCTACCTCCAGGGGGCCAGAGAGACCATCCAAAGTGGGCTCTGTGTCACCCTGGAGATATGGCTGTGTGTACTAATGTAGTTGGAAGCATCCCCCTACCTCCAGGAGTGCAGTGAGGCCATCCAAAGTGGGCTCTGTGTCACCCTGGAGATATGGCTGTGTGTACTAATGTAGTTGGAAGCATCCCCCTACCTCCAGGAGTGCAGAGAGGCCATCCAAAGTGGGCTCTGTGTCACCCTGGAGATATGGCTGTGTGTACTAATGTAGTTGGAAGCATCCCCCTACCTCCAGGAGTGCAGAGAGACCATCCAAAGTGGGCTCTGTGTCACCCTGGAGATATGGCTGTGTGTACTAATGTAGTTGGAAGCATCCCCCTACCTCCAGGAGTGCAGAGAGGCCATCCAAAGTGGGCTCTGTGTCACCCTGGAGATATGGCTGTGTGTACTAATGTAGTTGGAAGCATCCCCCTACCTCCAGGGGGCCAGAGAGGCCATCCAAAGTGGGCTCTGTGTCACCCTGGAGATATGGCTGTGTGTACTAATGTAGTTGGAAGCATCCCCCTACCTCCAGGAGTGCAGAGAGACCATCCAAAGTGGGCTCTGTGTCACCCTGGAGATATGGCTGTGTGTACTAATGTAGTTGGAAGCATCCCCCTACCTCCAGGAGTGCAGAGAGACCATCCAAAGTGGGCTCTGTGTCACCCTGGAGATATGGCTGTGTGTACTAATGTAGTTGGAAGCATCCCCCTACCTCCAGGAGTGCAGAGAGCCATCCAAAGTGGGCTCTGTGTCACCCTGGAGATATGGCTGTGTGTACTAATGTAGTTGGAAGCATCCCCCTACCTCCAGGAGTGCAGAGAGGCCATCCAAAGTGGGCTCTGTGTCACCCTGGAGATATGGCTGTGTGTACTAATGTAGTTGGAAGCATCCCCCTACCTCCAGGAGTGCAGAGAGACCATCCAAAGTGGGCTCTGTGTCACCCTGGAGATATGGCTGTGTGTACTAATGTAGTTGGAAGCATCCCCCTACCTCCAGGAGTGCAGAGAGGCCATCCAAAGTGGGCTCTGTGTCACCCTGGAGATATGGCTGTGTGTACTAATGTAGTTGGAAGCATCCCCCTACCTCCAGGAGTGCAGAGAGGCCATCCAAAGTGGGCTCTGTGTCACCCTGGAGATATGGCTGTGTGTACTAATGTAGTTGGAAGCATCCCCCTACCTCCAGGAGTGCAGAGAGACCATCCAAAGTGGGCTCTGTGTCACCCTGGAGATATGGCTGTGTGTACTAATGTAGTTGGAAGCATCCCCCTACCTCCAGGAGTGCAGAGAGACCATCCAAAGTGGGCTCTGTGTCACCCTGGAGATATGGCTGTGTGTACTAATGTAGTTGGAAGCATCCCCCTACCTCCAGGAGTGCAGAGAGGCCATCCAAAGTGGGCTCTGTGTCACCCTGGAGATATGGCTGTGTGTACTAATGTAGTTGGAAGCATCCCCCTACCTCCAGGAGTGCAGAGAGACCATCCAAAGTGGGCTCTGTGTCACCCTGGAGATATGGCTGTGTGTACTAATGTAGTTGGAAGCATCCCCCTACCTCCAGGAGTGCAGAGAGGCCATCCAAAGTGGGCTCTGTGTCACCCTGGAGATATGGCTGTGTGTACTAATGTAGTTGGAAGCATCCCCCTACCTCCAGGAGTGCAGAGAGACCATCCAAAGTGGGCTCTGTGTCACCCTGGAGATATGGCTGTGTGTACTAATGTAGTTGGAAGCATCCCCCTACCTCAAGGGGGCCAGAGAGGCCAACCAAAGTGGGCTCTGTCACCCAGGTGATATGGTGCAGTGTGACACAGCAGATGAGCCAATCACCCGTATCTCAGGCACACATGATACATGCGTTGTGTGGGCAGGGTGTCAACATGTTGCAATGCTGTATCCTGATGATGATGTGCCCTGGCACACACAAGACCCTGGTGGCGGGGGAGCTGATCGTGACGGAGGGTATGTCAGGCAAATGTGTGCAATAAGGTATAGTGGTCTGGCTGCACGGCATCCGCAGTCCAGGGGCCACATAGCCCAGGACAAACACTGTAGATGTATGGAGATGATATGTAGGATGCAGATCTGGATGCGCGTGAGCAAATACCCACACACAGTATCTCCAAGAACCAGGTCACAACCTCTGCAATGGCAACCTGTCCACAGCTATGTATGTTGATTCAGGTCGCTCCTACCCACAGCCCACAGGCATACCGCCCCTGTGTGCATAGGTATCTCACAGATGCCCTTGAAAGGTTGCAAGCACACAGTCAGGTTGGCCCAGATAGCCTAAGAGGCACACATGACCAGAGGTGCGAATAGCCCATAGTGTGTGCAGTGACACCTCCCAGACACATACACGACACAGGTTAGAGGAACATAAGAACACCCGATACGCCTGTTTGGGACAGATGCCTGTCCACCATGACCAGTATGCTATGTCCAACATTTGCCAAGGTTGGACTGACGTAGCTATCAACATCCCCATGACATACAGGATACACTGATCCTGTAGTGGTATGGCAAGTGACATCTCTGGCTATGTACAAAGGCATGTGTCATGGACGTGTCCCCTGCCAAGGTGCATAGGGGAACCCACCCAATGTCTCATGTGTCTTCAAACACCCATGTGTGCTGGTAAATACTGTTGCCATTGGTCGTGGAGTGCATGGCATGTGTACATAGTGTGACCCCAAATGTGTATGATGTAACACCCACAGGGTGACAGGGCTGAGCATGGACACCATCAGTGGCCACAACACATGGACATGGCAATGCCATGTCTCTCAAGGGTGCCAAAGGGAAACAGATATGTGCGCTATGGGAGACCTGCACAATGCACATAGGTGTGACTGCACACATGGCAACACACACAGCTAGGCATGTAGGTTGTACTGGGTACAGCTACACATCTGGAACAAGCAGGAATGAGCTGACACATGATGGTACCTGATGGCCTGTTGAGGCCAGCATGCCACAGCTCCCCACCAGACATCTGGTAAGCACAGGGGGGGATCACACAGCACCTGTCACCTTCCCTGATGTCAGCCCAAAATGCTGCACCCCAGATCATTAGGTTAGTCCGACTCCCCATCTCTGTGTCCCTGTATGTGCACTACACCCGACGTTATAGCCATCCCTGTGTCTGTGCCTGCTGATGCCGCCAGAACCGTTGATACTGGTGTATGTGAAAGACCCTCACCAGTGGTTGTGTGGACCTCACCGAAGCACAAGACAAGGGGGTCCTTGGCAATGACACACCCATGTCCTCACAATATCTGTGCCCAGTCCAAAGCCACAACACCAGCATGGAAGCCACGCCCTGTGTCAGGGGACTGACGTGGGGGGTGCTGATCCCTCCCCAGTCACTGTCAGCCATGCCCAGTGTGCTGACTGCCGAGGGCCCGCATGTGCGATGTCACGATGATTGTACAGTGGGTTGGCACACAGGGGTGGTAGGCTGAAGCAGGCAGCCAGGCACAGTGGCCACCACCACACAAACATGGCTGGGTGGGGAGCAATGTCCCCTGTGCAGCCCCATGTTCCCTGTGTATCACATCTGACACAACATACAGTGTGCTGGTTCTAAAGGGGTCCCGAACCCTAGCACATGGGGTTTCCCTGGTGGTGGGACTGAGGAGCGCACACTGCACAAACATCCCTGGTGGTATCACTGGCCATGAAAAGCGACTCAGTGCCCACAGCAAGGTATGGGGTCAGCAGATGTGTCTAAAACCCCCTGTGCCATGCTGAGTGGCATGGGCTGTGACAGTTAAATAGACACACGCAGAGCAAGTGTCACCAGCGCACAGGGTGCTGGCCACAAAACATGCTAGTGCAGCTAGCCCTGCCCCAACAGGGTATCTGTAACCACCCCATACCACACACATGGTGTGACTACAGGCCACAAAGATGATGGCCACAGCATGGGCATATGGACCATCAGTGCATGTGTTTGGCATGTGGTACCCATTGGTGCAGGGTCACACCTGGTAGTATGCGCCTCTGTCCTAGTACCGCAGTCTGCCACATCCCCCAGGGACAATACACGTCCAACCCGCTGTGTTGACCAGTGAATGTGACCACTCAGAGGATAGTACTGTCAATTGCAAGGGGGTGCCTGCATGTCCCAACACACAACTGTTGTTGGGCGATGACATGTCCCACCAGGGGCTGCCATGTCCTGTGGGCAGGGTCCAATCACGTGCAGTCACAACTGATGTACAACACCGGACACATGAGGTAGACAACCCCACCATACACAGACCTCATGGGAGGATGCTACACCTACAGGAAACCCAAACGTGCAGGTTATCCCATTGAACAGGATGGGATACACCCCCCAACAACCCCCCACATGCCGTACAGCTATATAACAGCTATGCTGCGTTGACGTCACCTGCGTCCCCAGAGAAAAGGCACCCTAATCGTACCAGTGTGGGGTACGCAGGTATGCTGAGGACAGCATGACACAGAGGACATGCCGTGAAACAGCTTGGTAGGTGCCCATGAACAATGATGCCTAGCTCGCAGTTTGTGCCATGCATCCCTGCTGTCACCCAGGATACTGTCCAGAACCCTGTTCCCTGTGGATGGCATGGATGTGGGTCTGCCAACATCGCTGACACCTAGATGCGCACCTCACACATGACAAGTGTGAGGTCCAGGTAGGCCATGTCAGGCATGCCTGTGGCAAACGAAAATCATGCTTACAGTGTCGCATTGGAATGGTGACGGGGCATAGTTAGGGTCCCTGCCATTGCCATTGTGGCACGGACCTGTGGCTGCATTGCTGCACCAGCAATGGACCACCTGTCATAGGATGAGGTGTGATCCACCCCCTGTATGTGTCTCCCACTGTCAAGCACAATCCCCATGCAAACATCCCGAGCGTGGATGCTGACAGGCCAGTCCTGGCCAGGTGGTCCCAGAAACGATGCGTGCGCAACTGAAGGACCACCCACAAACCCCCTCTGTGCAGCACGAATGGATGCTAGCAGTCAGATGCCCAACATGGCACACCCCCAGCTTAAGATGATATAACTGGCAGCGACACACAAAACATCACATGTGGGAGACACCCAGACGTATATGGTCCACCAGCGACACCACCCACAGGACCCCAGGGTACCTGGTGAGTTCTCCCCCCCCCCTTGCCCATCCACGGAAACATCTGTAGTCTATCCCATGAGGCCCATGTCCACCCATGCATGTGTTGTGGGACAGACCATAGGACGCCTGGAACATGCCCAGCACATGAGGCAGCCCAGGAGACACCCCCGAACAACCCCTCCACCCACAACATAACATCGGAACATTTCCCAGAAGCAGACCCCATCAGACCCCAGGGGATATGTGTGAGAGAGGTCAGGAGGGATACACGTGTTAGCACCCCAAGAAATGGACGGTGTGTTCCACAGCCCCTATCTGTGCACACCTGAGTCAACCGGAGGGAACAGACACATCTGGGAGCCCACAGGACTGGCCAGGTCTATCCCTGCGATAGGTGGACATATGTCACGACCTTAAACATTTATTACCATTCCCCCACAGGCCACACTAACCCCCCCACCCGAGCACATGGATGACGGCAACCATGTGCACAGCCACCCCTCAGTCCGTCAGTCCACAGAGTATCCCCTATATTGGTAGGGGTGGGGCGGCTCAACACACAGCTCACACCCTGGGTCCAGACACAGCACACACAGTATGCACATGGTGCATGGCTGTGAAAGCTGCCGAGCTGTGTGGCAGGGCACATGTGTATAACCACACCTGGACGTGATGGACATCTGGAAAAAGCCACTGCAGGGGGTAGGCCTGCTTCCCCTCCCACACACCAGGTCCATGCTACGATGTATGTGGTTGCAGAGATACCCTGGGAGCTGGCACAGCCCCTCGCACATCTCATTGTGGTCACACGAGCATGACAGCTTCGCAGACTGACAACAACACACCAGCTGCAGCTGTGACATCCCTGCATTGTGCACATTGGAACATGGGACCTGCAAGTAAATCACCACCTAGACCCTGAAATGCACCAGCAGGTGGGTCACATGGACGCATCATGGGCCCCATCCTAGTCTGTCTGTGTGCATGTCAACACACGAGCAACGACATGGAGACTGCAGATGACCAACAAGGGCCAGTACTGCTCAGCTGGGGGCCCACATAGGGATGCTCTGTGTGATAGGGATGCTGTGAAACACCAATCACAAACATACACATCCCTGAGCCAACCCCCATAGGGAATGTCACAGATCCCTAATGTGTGGGTGAGCTGCCACACAGGGCACACACATTATGGGGTGCATACCCTGCCAATGGTGCCCAGGGGGCGCCACCAATGGTGACAATGTCCCACGTGAAGCATGGGACCACAGACACACCCACCATGGACAGCTGCTGTCAATGCACAGCTGGGATGTGTCTGGCAAGGTAGATCATCTCCCCTAGGTGATATTTCCCCCCCTCATCCACTGTGTGTCTGTCACGCCCCACCGGTTGCCCCCGTCGCTCCTCTCCCTCTGTCCATCATTGTGCCAAACACCATTCCACCAATGTCATGTGTGGCTGTGGTGATATGGGTGGGTCAGCATGCAGTCAACATGTGATGCTGCTGAGAGCTGCCCTATGTGACACTGCATGTGTGTGCCAGCTAGGCTCGTCTGATACTGCTGTGACACAGCTGTGCAAACCTACACCCACATGTCCAAGGCAAGGGCTTCCGGGGTTGTGTCACGCAGCTGTATATGCCACAAACAGCAGGGGTGGTGCTGCAGGTACATGCGTCACACACAGGGCAATGTAATCTGGTTGTCTGCTCCAGTGACAGGTGTTAGGTGCTGACCACAGACAACGTTTATATATCCACAGGTGGAGGACCTGAGGAAAAAAGCGCGGGAGCTGCGGCATTACCACCCGGAGTTCCTGGAGAGGTGCAGGAGGGAGCGACAACAGCACCATGATGGTCAGTATTGCCAGGGCTAGGTTGCAGGTCAGGTCGGCCATGGGACCACCAGCCTGTGTCTCACCTGTATCTGTAAATGTTGTATGTGACACACATGGATGTGCCCTGATGTCTGTCATCCTTCACAGACAGTGATACCAGCGATGGGGCGCCACACACCTCCAGCTATTGCCTGCGCAGACCCACCAGCCGGCACGCGAGGCAGGAGGAGCCAGACGCGGAGGAACAGGAGGGGCCGACGGAGGAAGAGGAGGAGGTGGCCATGGAGGCGGAGCCACTCCATGTGACAGATGTGGGGGAGGAGGAGGGGGAGGAGGAGGACGTCACCCCACCCACCCATGACCAGGGGGATGAGGAGGAGGAGGAGGAGGACGATGATGTCCTGATAGTGGGTGCAGGGGAGGGGGGAACAGGGGGTCTGGGTGGAGGCAGGGTGGGGGGAGGGAGGGGCACGGACAGGCCAGGGAGGGTGGGGGGAGGGTGCACAGGGAGGGGGGAGGGGCGGGAGGGGGGTGGTGGCAAACACAGCCCAGCACAGGGCCGAGGGGGCAGCAGCCAGACACTGCAGGCATCTGCACGGCATGGGTGGCAGCATGAGCGTGCACCACCCAGGGCCACTGTCACACCACACCACATGCACATGCCAGCACACAGACTGCAGCCACTGTGTGTCTGTGTGCTGGCAGGTGCATGGACGAGGTGTTAGTGGCCCTGGCTGATGCACGACATGACACCCATGTCGTGTTACATGCGGTGCAGTCTCTGACTGTGGCTGTTCGGCAGGTGGCAACTGATGTGGTGCATTTGGCATCCCGGTTACCACCTGCCGAAGAGCATCACAGGTACCAGCGATGGCACCTGTGATGCCCCCATGTGCCCTGTGCTGGGCTGTGTTCACCCCCCTGAGTGTGTGTTGTGGGTTTGGGCATGTTGGCCATTGTTAATGTTGGACCAAATAAAGTTTACATACTTTCGTAACCCAATGGTCACGTGTCATTCCTACATTCAACATGTATGCAAGCACGGGATATGTATTGCGACCTGCAGGGCCAGGTGGGGCGGACATGGGTGTCATACGTGTCGTGCGCGCACATGCAGTCAGAGGGGCCATATATGTGTGGGGCTGTGGGTACTGGGTGGGGCCATGGGATGCCGCCTGGTGGGGGTCCACCCAAATTACACTGACACATGGATGTGTGCTATGTAGCCCCATGTGTTGCTGACTGCCTGGACCACCTGACACATGACACCCCTGTCTGCCTTATGATAAGGAAGCTTATCATAGCTCAGGTAGGAGCTATAGAAAATATGATGTGACCCTGAACAAGCAACCTGTCAGTTCTGGTAGAAGCAAGAAAACAGAGTTGTCACATAAAAGACTACCAGTCCCAGATTGCACCAGGTTTCCAGCAGCCATGAGAGGGGCTGACGTGAGGAAATGTGTGTGCAAACAAGAGAGCTATGAGGTAATCCCTAAGCACTCATCTCAAAGGGCAGGGCCTGATTCAAGACAGCTGCGCTGTGTTAGGGAGCAGCACACATTAGAACAGGATAAGAATAGAGCTTATTCTTCAGATAACAGTTTCAAGAACAGCTTCAGCAACTGCTACAGAGGGAGGAAGAGATACAGAGACAGAGACAGCAACGGCTACAAGCTCAAGCACCAGTATCACCTGGTGAAACAGAAGCCAAGCCAAGCAGATAGAGAGAGAAGGAAACTCTCTGGATGGAAGAGAAGAAAGGCCATTGGAAGGTCTGGGAGATTCCAAGGCAGTACTCATACTGGGAGGTAGTCCAAAAGCCAGCAGAGTCCATTGGACTGGATTCAGCCAGAGGAATGGAGTGGCAGAGATAGGAATCACCAGTGGCTACCTGTAAGAGAGAAGACTGCATGTGGAAGGGACGTTCAGACCAAGGCCAGAAGGTATGTGAGAGGAGATCCAGTGTCCAGGGATCAAGATTGGAAGGCTGGACATCAGAATTGGGTTACATATTGGCCAGGCTATACAGAGAGGAATAATGATAGCAGGAGAGGCTCAGGTATGAACACTGATCCAGACCCTATCTATAATAGAGAATGGCAGCAAGGGAATAAGCATTCTCATGATAGTGCCTTAATGAAAGACTCGTCTGTGCCAACGTATGATAATGTCCCTATGCTGATTGATACAGCAGATGAAAGTACAGTTTATATGGACTGTTCTCTATCTAGATGCTATTGCTAGCTTTCTCTGAGCAAACACATCAGCCATCACAAAGAAACCTAACTTTGTTCTTTATTCCCACTGCAAACAGCTCTTAAAGCAGGATTTGGGCTCACACAGTAGCAGCCAGCCAGCTAAAGGCTTTCAGCTGGTCCATTGATAGTAATGAGGGCTGCACATGATTGTGTGTGTGAGCAAGGGAGAATCACTGCTGAGATCGGCGTGGAAAATAAGCAGAGGTTAACCTAACCAGCAAAGTTTATTCTTTACTTTGTGCCTTTGTATTTGTTAATTATTTGCTAATAAAACATTAGCTAATTGCCTGACATGCTGAAGGTTGTTTCTGGTTTACTTTGTGACCTTTTGTTATCCATTTTAAACACTGCAAGCAAGTAACCTCATTTATAGTGCTATCAAGCATACATGTGCTGGGTGAATTAAACCCCATCAATAAAAGAAGTATGTTATTGATCTTACCACATGGTTTCACAACTCAAATTATTGTCATCAGCTGTGTTTGGGAGTGAATGAACTACAATACCCACAATACCTTGCAGGAATCATATGTATATATGCATCGTCAAGATTGTGTAAGCTCTCACCCTAGGCAGCCGTCTGACAGCCGTTACCACCCACATGCCCGAGGGGTGTGCCATGGCGTGCAATGTGCTTTGCAAGCAGGGGCGAATGTCAGGCAGCTGCACACAGTGGCGAGTGTAGGTAGGGGACAACATTACTATGGAACACATCAGTACGCGTGAGGTCTGGGAATATGCACCCTCCCTGACCATGGGTGTGTGTGAGCAGCACCCAGCTCCTGGCCCTGGGCAGCTGACACACCCTGTGAGGGTCACAGCCATCCTGTTGTGCCAGTGCTGCAGGTGTCACTGGCAAGCCAAGCCACACATTGGCAACGTGCTAAGGGTAAAGGGTAAATGGTCATGGACCAACCATGCATGTGCACAATACATACGGGACCACAGGTGCACAAATATGCTACAGACCTGGCACACACTGTTTGCTACAGTTTTATTTGGCTAAGGTTACTTTCGACGGCGCGGCCGACCACGCCTGGCCTGACCCATCCCCCCCACCCTCTGCAGTGCAACACCCTCCCCCTGTGAAGATGGAGGCGCTCGTGGCCGAGGAGCCGGTGCCGGTGCTGGTGCTGGTGCTGCTGCTGGTGCCGGTGCTGCTGCTGGTGCCGGTGCATGTACCCCCTGCTGTCTTGCCGCCAGCATCCCCTCCAGGGCTACACACATGCGTTCGAAAGGTATAGCTCTCACCACCTCTGTGAGGCCCTGTATCTGTGCGGTCGACTGGTCCAGCTTGTTGCATACGACATCAATGGATGCTCTGATGTCCATCAACGCCTCACGCAGGCCTGTGTGTGAGACAGAGCGTTGTATGAGAGATAGTCCGTGGTCTGGGAACTACATCAACACAGTGACAGGTTGCACATCATCACCAGGGCTAGTACTGTGGTGTGGCTTACCCCTGTAGACAAAGGTGTGTGGCGATGTGGCAGCGTGTGCCCCACTAGTGTGGGGAGACCCCACACACAGCACACGGTCCACACTCAGAGATGTTCTGATGCACGTGACCCATGTGGCTGTGCTGAATCACACATGTAATGCATGGTCTGCTACGGTTGTGCATCCAGGGGACTGAACACATGTTTCAAGGACATGGGAGCTGATGGCTGATACAGGGACAGGGACAACAAATGCACACCATCACAGGTGTCCCCGAAAGGGTGGGGGTCAGGGGGACAGGGTGGGGCCACAGTGCAGCAGGAACACAGACCTTTGACAGGTCCATGTTGGAGGGGGCTCAGGTCACAGGGGGGCGATGTGTGCATTGGTACAACAGACCCTCACTGGCGTATGTGCACAGCTGCAGCATCCGTCTGGCAATGATGTTAGGAGAGGGTACGGGCCATGTTGTGTGATGGCAGGGACATGTTGTTTGTGGGGAGGGACATGGTACCAGTGCGTACTACCTGGGCAAGACAAGCGGCGGGCATGTTCCGATAGGATTGGACAAGAGATGGATCCGCAGGGGCTGTCTGCCCCACACACATACAGGCAATGTAATGCTGGTTATGCACATAGCAGTTGCTGCCCCATGGGGTGTGGTGCATCACAACACTGCATGGGGGGGGGAGTGCCGTGACCTGCAGATGGGTGTGCACATGCGGGGTATGGTCCAACGCTATACACAACAGAGGACAGCACATGACCAGTGTGTCCATGTAGGTGACCGACCCAGCTGTGCAATGTGGGGGCATATTGTCATGTCCCCACGAGGGGGACATGTTATTGCACACATTGATATGTCATGCACGACATCGTATATGTGCGCAATCAGGGGGCCGGTGGGACATGTCCCTCACCCGGGCCAACTCTACATTGTCCCTGACCTGGACATCTGGTGGGTGCCAGGTATCTGGGTGTCTGGACAGGCCTTGTCTGCTGTAGGGCTATCATATTCTGGCGGGCAACAACATCTCTAGCATGGTGTGACAAGGGGCCGTGGGCCACAACAGGTGCAGGGCTTCATAGGGCATGGTGGGTCTGTCCCAGTTCCCCCGGACAATGTGGCAAATGCCATTCATATGCGTGTGTGTCAGCTGCATGTGTGCGATGCGGAAGACTATTGCTAGGTCAATGCATGTATGCATCCCCTGTCTGTTAACATGTGGCCGCTGTCAGACAGATGCCTGGGTGTGATTCATCCCAGGCCTGTCAGGGGTATATACCAATATGTTGCGCAGGGGTATGTGGAGGATGTAGCCCATCTATGACAGACACAGCTGCTCACACTGATCAGTTATGCCTCCTCAGGTGTGACGGCAACAGGATATTGCTATGTGGGGTGACGTCCACCAACACAGATATGCCTGGTAGCACACACAACAGGATACCTGCTGTCAGTGTTAGATGTGCGGTGACACGGGGCAGGGGTGTCAACAGTTGGACATGTCATGGAATCCCCAGAGATGTGTGCAGACCTGTCTGTACACAGCATGGCTTTTGATGTGCAGGCTGTGGCAAGGTTATCCATACCAAGCATCGGAAAACAAACATAGGAACATAGGAACATGAGATATGCCATACATGGTCACACCAGGGTCCATCAAGCACAGTATGCTGTTTCCAACAGTGGCCAATCTAGGTCATATGTACCTAGCAGTTTCCCCAAGGGACAGTGGTCCCACAATGCTTGTCTTTGATCAAGCAGTGATATCCAGGGTACCTTCCTAATGATGGTTTATGGACCTTACCACAGGTACCTGTCCAAACATGTTCTATACACAGCTCCACTAACAGCCTTTACTACATCCTCAGTCAGAATATCCCAGCGTTTGAGTACACGTTTTGTGTAAGACGACATCCTGTTATCAGTTGTAAATAGTTTACCCTGTCGCTCCAGTGCATGTCCCCCAGCCTCTAGATATTCTGATAAGGTGATCAGGTCATCTATGTCTACCCATTCCACACCGTCCATGGATATATAGACCTCTATCACTTCTCCCCTCAGCGGTCTCTCTCCCAGGTTATAGAGCACCAACCTTTTTAGCCTCACCTCATAGGAGTGGACTCCCATCCCCTTTGCCATTTTGGTGGCCCTTATCTGACCCACCTCTGTATTTGCTAGATCCCAATTCATTTTACGGTGACCAGTATTGCACACAATATACAGGGTGTGTCATCACCATGGAACGCTATAGAGGCATGTTAACATATGTTGTTATAACTGACATTTCTGTCCAGATCATACCTATCGCCCTTTATGATAATTTGGCCGCCGCTGCACTATGGGCCAAGGGTATGAATATGGTATCTGCAATGACGCCTACAACATCTCCCTGGGTGGTGGCGCCAAATGTTGAACCCAGCATCATGACACCATAGTTTGGGTTGGGCCTCCCTAGGTGCATATCCCTGCACCTCACCACATTATCCCTCATCTGCCATTCTGATGCACAGTCCCCCAGTTTATCAGGGTCCTCTTGCATGTATCCGCAATCCCTGTGGGTTTCAGCAACCTGACATTGTTGTGTGTCATGTGCATATCTGATAACTTCACCTGTCACACCACCTTCCAGGCCATTTAGGAATATCTGAGGAAGCAGCAGACCCAGCACAGATCCCGGTGGTACACCACTATTCACCTTTCCCCATTGGGGAACCTGGCCATTTAGCACCACTCTCAGCTTCATATCTTCCAACCTGTTCACGATACACAATAGTACACTGCCTCCCATCCCAGGAATCTTCAGCTTTGCAAACGGTCTCTCATGCGGGACCATGTCAGAGGGTCCCTGCCAGTCCAGATACACAGCATCAACCGACTCACCTTTGTCCACCTGCCTCTTCACACCCTCATTATAACATAACTGATTAGTGGGACAGGATCCTCCTGGTCTAAAGCCACGTTGGCTGTCCCCCATCAGGTTGTGCCTATCTACCTGCTGAGTACATATATTCATTATGATGGTATCTACCATTTGTCACGGTACTGACATCAGGCTCAACGGTCTGTGTGTTCCCGGATAACCCCTCGATCCCTTTTTACAAACCATACCCATAACCATAACCATATCCGTGACCCAGAACATTACCATACCCATAGCCAACGCCGTATGGATCACCTATTCTCTGCAGGTTGACCTTCCATCTCCCACACATGGACTCCAGGGTCATTGCATCAGGGCACACATTCATGTAGGTACGGCTCAATTGATAGCAATTACCCAGCTCATCATCCACCTGGCCTGCCTCCCACTGCGTGGCTATCAGTCATACCCAGGGGCCTCACTGGGTGGATTTGATAGCAGGTTTGTATGTCTGTGCGATGGTAGGTGTACGTTCCAACATATTATGACATAACGGATGTGGACATGCGGTAATCCATGTATCCCCAGCTTGTACCATGGGGCTCCTCCCCCCCGTCAACAGTTATGTTTCCATATGAGGGCCTGACACAGAGGGATTCCCCAATGTAGACGGTCATGCTGCATACGTATTTCCCAGCTGTCCTCCAGGGGTGTAGCCAGGGCATAGGTCAGTGTTTCCACCTGTGCTCCCATCGCTGTGAGGGTTCCTCGCCAGATATTCTGGCCATTATGTTCACCAGTTACCATGTTCAGCCGCCCAACACAGTTCCAGGGACACCGGCACTCTCGTCACATACCATCTGGCACGTGTCCCTGGGTCCCTATGACGTGCAGACACCGCTGGCAGAGGTACCGTCTGGAGATGCCTAGCTCTACAGCACCATTTCCCTGACCCTCACCACTACTCTGATGTGGGACTGCCTTCTGATTGTGTCCCAGTACACGTACCTCTCCTGCGTCGGCGCCACCTCACAGCGCATCGTCGCTTCATCCCTCGAAGGGTCACATGCCATCTCTGTCTGTACACTGTGTCCTTTGCATCCGCTGATGTCGCTGGGGATCATGATCATGCTCCCTGACATGATAGTCCACTGTAGATGGCACTCCATGTGGCCTATGCCTTGTTGTGTGCTCCACCCTAGCACTGCACAGCTGTGCTGACTCAGGCCCTGACCTTTGTGGTGTGTAGTTGGGTTACACCTCATAGCCCTCTTGCATGGACACACGGTACCACACACCAGCTCCTTTTTTGTCTCTGGGGACCCTGGTGCATTCTGGGAGCGGTGGTGTGTCATCGCAGGTACCTGCTGTCACATGCCATACAGGACTGACAGTTTGCTTGTCCAGGGTCACTCACCCTATCAGGGGCTCGCTCCTGACCTAGGACACGCTCGCTCCTCACCAGGTTCACACAACACTGCAGTTATGCCGGCATATGACTGTGTTCATTGGCCCTCAAATGGTGTGCTGTTTGTTACCTGACCACCCGCCACCCAAAGCCATACCCCTGTGTCTATTCCGCCAATATGCCAGTACATAACCCTCACCAGTAGCAGCTGTTGATGTACAATGTGACAAATCACATCACACAGGGAACAGTTACATATATCTTGTGTATGTGACCACCTCATGCCACCCACCTTCAGCATTGTGTGCTCCACCTGCGCCATGGCTGCGCAACTCAGACATCGGAACGTCCATCATGTGGCTGGAAGGGGCCTGCAGCTGTTGTGGTGGGGGACCCATAGCCTGGCTGTCAACAGGCTGCTGCATGTTTCCGGCCATCCCAGGTGATGATCCACTGGTCCTGTGGGGCGAGGGCTGTGGGCCAGTTGCATCTGTGCCTGCGCCTGATTGCTGGGCCTCTCTGTCCTCCCGGGTCTCAGCCACATCCTCGTCTGGCTCATCTACATCCTCCCCCTGCTCAGCCTCATGCGCACCCATGCTGCTGTAGTCACCTGTGATGTGAGCAATAGAGGAGGGCTCTGATATGTATCAACGCAACAACTGTATATCCGCTTGTGCTGTGGTCAACACATACATGCGGTGATGTTGGCATGCATACTGCTTACACATTCACCTGCTTCCTTCAACATCCCATACGGTAGTGCCATGTCCCCTCACCTGGGGTACAGGTGGGTGCAGTATCCCTGTCTGTGTGTTCTGATTGGCAGTAAGGTGCTCATAGACGCAGATCCCTTCCTGCCCCTGTCCCATACCTCCCTCCCTATGTGCCTCTCATGTCACCGTTTGCCCTTGGTTACCCTGTGGTCGCACCCGCCTCTGCCACCCCCTTTCAGAGTGTGCAGGGCCATTATATTGGGCATGCGACCATGACGGATAGTGTTCTGCGCGGTGCGTGACATTCAGGGCTGTGGGCTGGGATGCTGTGCAGTAGACCCTTATAGCACCGTCATGCGTTTGGCCACACACATGCAGTGCCTGGCAGCTCACATGTTCCCTATACATGCCTTGCTGCATGTCCACACATTAATACAGGGTACGTCATAGACTGTTGTGGGGGTGGGGGTGTGTCTTATTGCCATTACCAGATATGGGACAGGTGGGGGTACGGATGGGATGAGGAACATGTGGTAACTGTGTCCTGCGACCTGGCCCCACATCAGGGTTTGTGTTAGGACAGCATACCCACATGCCCTATTGGGGATGGCTACAGGGTGTGGCGTGTGAGACACATACGGGGTGTGGGGTTGCACGAGGCTGCGTGGTCTGCAATGCTGATCACAGGTATGTCCTGTGAGCTACTTGGTAGCGGTGTGTGTTGGTGGGCAATGACAGCAATATACATGGATGTGTGCTGAACGTGTCATCCTATGCGTCACAACATTACCTTGCCCGGACATCAGTCTGCTAGATTGGCACATCAGTCCTAGTCCTATCGCTGTGCGACCTTCAACAGTTACGCAGTCACGGGATGGAGCGGATGCTCCCTGGTACACAGCGGTCCGTGGAGATACCCTCGTCCCATTACGGAACCACGGGAAACACTGGCATCGCTAACATGCATATGTTGCCCTGGGAACAGTCAATAGCCACCCATCTGCTAGCCGCACGGCAATCTCAGTGTCAATGACATGGTAACACTATGATACCATGTGGAGATCTCACAATGGTCCACGTGAACATTTGTAACTAGTTTGGACCCTGTCTAGGGGGCCATCCCCAGGGCCCCAAGCGGAGATACACCCTCAGAACTTTGCAACTCACCTACACTCTCGGTTGTGCCTTATCAACAGTCCCTCAGTGACAATCACTACACCTGTGCAGGATGTCCCTGGCACCATCTCACCATTCTGTTTCCCTTCCGACAAAGGACATGAGGGCACCATTGCAGCCCTATTCATCTCCACATCCCAGTCCGATCCATGCTATGCCTCCTGGGTCAAGGGGCTTCACAGGCACGTCGGCCCAGTGATCGACAACATCATGTCCCTTTCCTTCACAACTGGATCATTACCTGCAGGCCTTTGGCATACCTCAGCTATACCCCTGTTGCCAGACTGCAATGTGTACCCTCTACAGTTGGGCTCCTATGGACCCATCTCTGGCACACCTATACTTGCTGAGATGATAGGAGACGTGGACGTATGACAGCTACAGGGACATATTGACTGTGCTGCACCACTGGACCCCTGCCAACATGGCCTCAGGGAACTCCATGGAGTTGACACCCTCCTCACCATACTCCTCAGTTAGCTGATGTATGGCATAGATGATATCCAACTGGGTTGCCACCTCCCAACTCTGGACGTCCCTGCAGCGCGTGATTCAGTGACACACAACCTCCTTGTGGCGGGAATAATTGTGAAGGGCATCACTGGAACAGTGCTTATATGGTGCAGGTCCGATCTATAGCGAAGGTGGCAGCATGTCGGCTCAGTGGACAGTACATCTGAACCCTTCCACCTACATCAGGGTGCTAACCAATGTTCATCACATTCTATCCCCCTATTGAACATCTACCTGCAAACCATCTGTGGGTTCATACATCCTTGTAGTGTTGTCTACATGCCTTATGGCGATGACGTTGTTCTTTACACACCCATCTCCAATGCACATATGTCTCTCCCCCCTCTCATACCCTGCCCCAATGCATTGTTAGGGTGTCCGTCCTCGTGAAACCTCCATATGTGACATACAACAACGGAGGTCCTCTTGATCACGCGCAATCCCAACATCATCCCACCACATCATCTCAGGACTGGGGTATATGAACTGCAATCCGACCCGTCCTCACTTTACCAGTATTTCATTTTATAGCTACGCGTCCATATGATATCCCACCTGGAAAACACAGGCACACCTGCATACTACCTAATCCAC
Organism: Ichthyophis bannanicus; assembly: GCA_033557465.1. Taxonomy (NCBI): domain Eukaryota; kingdom Metazoa; phylum Chordata; class Amphibia; order Gymnophiona; family Ichthyophiidae; genus Ichthyophis; species Ichthyophis bannanicus. Next base: position 294,938,848 of record CM066034.1, read on the forward strand.
CTTATGGGACACCTACGCTGCATGTTGGAACCAGACAATTTGATGACAATATACCATGCACTGATGATCCCACACGTCATTTACGGGACCATCATTTGTCAGCTTCCTCACTAATCCACCTTATACCCGTTACAGCTGCCAATGACTGCTACAGCAAGGTTACCTCAGGGAGACGCCTTGGATAACCATGTTCCCCTGAGCTGATTCACTTACATTGGCTAGCCATTCAGACCAGCATTATCTTTATCACCCTAGCTCACACGTTGAACAAACCTAATAGGCTCTACACTGCATTCTTCTCCTCCCCTACTCACTGCAGTACACCAGACAGAGCGAGAGCATCCACGAACATCACCTCCCTGGAGCTACAGACGGCCATCACAAGCCCTGCCTCCTCTGCAGCCCACAGGACCTTTCACCTTTGTGCCCCTAGGTGCTGCAATGCAGCACCCCCTGGCATCTGGCCTATCAGCAGCTAATCACAATTCAGGTAGGCCGTCACTTTCTATCCCTGCAAACTCTTCCCTATAGAGTCATCAACACCTGTCGACCTCAGCGAGCCCACCCACATACCTGATTGCATGATATCTCAGTAACCTGCCTGTGATGAGTATATATGACATTGGAATATATACCTGTCACCTTATAGTGGTAACATGTCCCTGATCATTTATGGTACATCTGTGGGATTTCTGTACATTGTTTGCCTTGGTATCCACGTTCCGTCCCATGTCATCTGTGATCTCATGCATGTTGAGTGTACTGGGATTAGGTTTGCCTGTTAGACACGCTGATGCTGAATAGTGCGGTGTATGAGGGGATATAGATATGAACCTAACTACATAGCTATACAAGGTGTACACTCCGGGGGACATTGGGATGGTCACCTGAGGATGGTGTAGACTACTTACACCTCTTATCAACACACATGTGTTGTCGCAGAACCGCTGATCTCTGACTCACACATGCAATGCTTCTGCAGCAGCATAGGCAGATTACCTTCTCGCATCAACGACCTGTATCATGTGCTGCTCATTTCACAGGTTAGGATATGTTTTTTCCGGCCTTGGACCGCTACTCTTCCTGCTGCACCTGCACAGGTCTGTTATCATTGACCACCTTTGTATAACATCTCCTTTGTCATGTTGGACACTGATCATCTGCCTGCTGCTACCATGGAACTCCACAGTAGCAGCATTCAGGTGAGCATTGTCTGTGCTGATCAGGCACATGTTATACGACGTGTGTTAATGATTAGCGTGATGTTCCGTCGACAGCCTGGGATGACAGGAACATTGGACAGAGAGAACATATCGTACCCTGTCATTGGAGAGGTACATGCTACAGGTCAGTGATGCGTTAGGGCATCCTGTCTTTGCATCGTCCCTAGCTTTGCATGTGTGCGTGTGAGACCAGCATATCATCCACACCCGGTCTGTATTGATCAGAGGTGGAGGTGGTCTGGACCTTCATCCAGTGAGTCCGCCATGTATTTCTGGAGGGTATTCTCTATATATCTATTTGATATCTCCCTGTGATTGGACCCCACTAATCGTGGCAAATAACAATCATACCGGTCACATCAGGGAGATGTGTGCCACGTGCATGTGCGGCCTGTGCTCAGACCTCACCCAGGCTGGGTGCTCAGACACATTGCATAGGGGACACACATGGAGCCAGGGTATTGGGCAACATCCATCACAAATATGTGTGTCAGCCATCATGTTGTACGGTAGTTTGTGGTGACACACAATGAGTGGGAGGGGGGCCATCACAGGAGGGACAGGGTGCACAGTGGCAGATTGGACTGCAGGACGGAAAGGTATGTACAGTGTCCATACAGACATGCTCAACAGAACAGGCACTGCCATCGCAGCTGGGCTTTCAGCAGCCATGACAGAGGCTACAGCAGCACAGATGGGCCTGTCGTGTCAGAGGGGACTGTCACAGCAGTTATCACACCAGGTACTGGCTCACAGGGATGTCATGGCGGTATCATGGAAGGAGTGCAAGCTCTGGATGCATTGTGTGGACCTACACACTCAGTTATGAGTGTGCTGTGGACTCTTGGGGGGGGATGTCCTGGCCCGTGGGGCCGGGGAGGGTGCCTGTGCAGAGCTTTCAGCAGTGCCCTGTCACGGTTATTGCAGGAGGGACAGACCCCCTTGACATGCAACCTGTCTGTCAGAGTGTGACTGATGGACCTCTGTGATGCCGTGATTGCGTCATTGCATACATAGGTTCCAGACTGAGCTGGTGACATCATAGGGTTGCTGTTGGTTGAGATGTTAGGTCTGTGGGCATTTTCTCTGGGTTCTATCCTGTATGTGCGTTGGTCATGTATTGGCCCGCAGACTGAATTCCATACATGTGACAGCAGAGGTGAGGCTTGGGGGATGGGAGGGGTGAGCTGTGCCTCACAGTGCATGTTGTGTGGTTGTCCTGGGGACAATGTTTGCTGGTCTGCCTATCCACACACTGTGTGCAGCAGAGGTATCCAGTTTGCAGCTGTGAGCTCTGTTACTGTCACCTCACAGGTTCAGTGTCCCCTGGGTGTTGTTACAGTGAGCCATGTTGGTTTGGCCATTACATGGCCTGGCCAACCCTGACACATATTTGTGATTACAGGCGTACACTGTGGGGACTACCTAGTAGCCATAGCGTACAAAGGGTTTGGAAATGCACATGCTTAGCTGATAGACCTGTTTCATATTGGCAGTTACATACGGTGCTACGCATAGGCTGTTGCCTGGACATTGTTACATAGAGATTTGTCAGACGTACCTGCTAGCGGGTGTGCAGTATCCAGGAGCTCAGGCAGGCCACATGTGTAGATATCTCCAAGTCTTTCTGCAAGCTCACGCTCGAGGGCCGATAGTGGGGAGATGAGGGGGCCCCCGCCACCTGTCCCCAGGGCATGCTGGTGTTCAGCCACCATCACCTGCCGTACACCTCTTTTTATGTCAGAAAATCTTTTTTTCAGACTGTCCGTGTCTCTTGGTGGGCCACCCGCCCCAGCCACTGCTAGCCGCACATCCTCCCACACAGCATTGCGGTTCCCCACGGGTGTTTGGCTACTGAGGCGGCCGAAGAGGACATCGTAGTTCTCCAGGACCATGCTCAGGAGACTGTGGTTCTCCTGGTCACTGAATCTCAGCGCCCTCCTCCGCTGCGTAGCTGGCACAGGTGGGCGCTTTCTTTTGCCAGTGTGTCTTTGCACCTCCACACCTGTATTCCCCGATGGGCCTGCAACAGCCTCAGGCACCGGTGTCACCGCCCCACCCACCTCTGCAGTGCACTGGTGTTCTGCATCCCCACCGGCCTCATCAACATTCACCCCCTCTCTCCCCCTCTCCCCCTCTCTCTCCATCACCCTCTCCCCTCACCACTCCCCACCCAGCACAGGACACCACACACCACCCTTAACACTGCAGACCACCCCACCCCACCCAATCCACCCTACCCTGCACAGAACACAACAATACACATAGAACAGACACAGAAACAGTGCTACACCAAATACGATATGGCACTCTACAGACACACAGCCTCCTCTCCCCCTACAACACCTTCTACCTCTTCAGTATCACACACGCCTCTGTTTCTCCACACTCCCTCACTGTATCTTACAACACCCTCGTCGTTTACCTGTGGTACAGTGTGTTTTATACCATATTATCATTGCTTTTTGCCGTTGCGCATGCGTTTTTTTTTTTTGGTGCGCCGCTGATGTGCGCGTGCGCTGTCGTCTGTGCGCGCCGCGGATCTGCGTCAGAGCTGTGCATGGGCGTGTATGGGTGCGGCGCATTCAGACGCACATGCCGTCATCACGCATACACGCCCCAGCGCGGCCAACATGGACGTTTACGCTCTGTTTTTCGTTTGCGCATGCGCTGTTGCTGTTCGGCTTTGTTCTCCGCGCCACAGATGTGCGCATGCGCTTTCATCTGTGCGCGCCGCGGATCTGCGTCAGAGATGTGCATGGGCATTTGGGTGCGGCGCATTCAGACGCAGATGCCGTCATCACGCATACACGCCCCAGCGCGGCGCACACGGACGGCAGGGATTGCTCTATGGGATGCACATGCGCACGGCGCTCCCCCACGGCGCGCAATGACGCACAACGTCACAGGCGCACATCTCAACACCGGAAATACATCTATATATCCTCAGGCATAGATAGTACACATTGAGGGTTGTATTGTAGGAGAGGTGTACGTTTGGAGAGGGTGACATATTGATCAGGCTAGGTTATCTGTGTAGTTCATTGTCTATTGGGTTGTACTGTGTGTATTGTATTGTATTGTGTGTATTGTGTTGTGTATCGCATCCGTTTGTTCAGTTTGTCAGTCGGTGTTTGTGAGTTGGTCGCTGTTGTGGGAGGTTTGTGTGTGTGTTGTAGTGTGTTTGTGTAGGCCTGCGGGGTGAGGTGATGTCTGGGATATATGTTTCTGCATGTGCCCTGGATGGTGAGCAGATGCTGCGGTTGCCGGACAGGGGGGATGGTGTCCATGGGGCTGAGGCACAGGGCATGGGTATAGTCCCGCAGCAAATCAGACCTGCAGCTGTGGAGGAGGCCAGGCAGCTGATGTACGTGCACAGCGCAGGAGACGTGCCGAGGTGCAGGCTCGGCAGCCTCGCCTCTACAGGCCCAGGGCCCAGCTCCAGGACATGCGTGAGGACCAGGTCATCTCCCTGTACAGGCTGAGCACAAGGGCTATTAGGGAGCTCTATGAGGATCTACGACCTGACCTCGAGCCCCTGACTAATCGGTCCCATGCCATACCGGGTTTAGTTAAGCTCCTTGCTGCTTTACATTTCTTTGCCTCTGGCTGTTTCCAACACTCAGTGGGCGCAGTGGGTGGCATGAGCCGACCCTCCTTCTCCCGATGTCTCCACCAGGTACTGCGTGCCATGGTCAGCCGGGTGGGGAATTACATAGCCCTTCCCCACACTAGGCAACATTGGGGGACCCTGAACCAAGCTTTTGAGGCTGTAGCTGGGATACCATTTAACATACTGCTGTGTGAATTAGAAACCCCTAGTGTAGTTCTAAGTGCATGAAATCTCAAAGCCTATGCAGAAAAGACAAAAATCTGACTTTGAGTTAGAACGTTCAAACTAGTCTCAAAAGGTGCCTTACCATTTAACATACTGGATGTGTGGATTAGAAACCCCTAGTATAGTTCTAAGTGTGTGAAATCTCAAAGCCTATGCAGAAAAGACAAAAATCTGACTTTGAGTTAGAACGTTCAAACTAGTCTCAAAAGATGCCTTACCATTTAACATACTGCTGTGTGAATTAGAAACCCCTAGTGTAGTTCTAAGTGCATGAAATCTCAAAGCCTATGCAGAAAAGACAAAAATCTGACTTTGAGTTAGAACGTTCAAACTAGTCTCAAAAGGTGCCTTACCATTTAACATACTGGATGTGTGGATTAGAAACCCCTAGTATAGTTCTAAGTGTGTGAAATCTCAAAGCCTATGCAGAAAAGGCAAAAATCTGACTTTGAGTTAGAACGTTCAATCTAGTCTCAAAAGATGCCTTACCATTTAACATACTGGCTGTGTGAATTAGAAACCCCTACTGTAGTTCTAAGTGTATGAAATCTCAAAGCCTATGCAGAAAAGGCAAAAATCTGACTTTGAGTTAGAACGTTCAAACTAGTCTCAAAAGGTGCCTTACCATTTAACATACTGGCTGTGTGGATTAGAAACCCCTAGTGTAGTTCTAAGTGTATGAAATATCAAAGCCTATGCAGAAAAGTCAAAAATCTGACTTTGAGTTAGAACGTTCAAACTAGTCTCAAAAGATGCCTTACCATTTAACATACTGGCTGTGTGAATTAGAAACCCCTAGTGTAGCTCTAAGTGTATGAAATATCAAAGCCTATGCAGAAAAGTCAAAAATCTGACTTTGAGTTAGAACGTTCAAACTAGTCTCAAAAGATGCCTTACCATTTAAAATACTGCCTGTGTGAATTAGAAACCCCTAGTGTAGTTCTAAGTGTATGAAATCTCAAAGCCTATGCAGAAAAGACAAAAATCTGACTTTGAGTTAGAACGTTCAAACTAGTCTCAAAAGATGCCTTACCATTTAACATACTGGCTGTGTGAATTAGAATCCCCTAGTGTAGTTCTAAGTGTATGAAATCTCAAAGCCTATGCAGAAAAGTCAAAAATCTGACTTTGAGTTAGAACGTTCAAACTAGTCTCAAAAGATGCCTTACCATTTAACATACTGCCTGTGTGAAGTACAACCCTCTACTGTAGTTCTAAGTGTATGAAATCTCAAAGCCTATGCAGAAAAGTCAAATATCTGACTTTGAGTTAGAACGTTCAAACTAGTCTCAAAAGATGCCTTACCATTTAACATACTGCCTGTGTGAATTAGAAACCCCTAGTGCAGTTCTAAGTGTATGAAATCTCAAAGCCTATGCAGAAAAGGCAAAAATCTGACTTTGAGTTAGAACGTTCAAACTAGTCTCAAAAGGTTCCTTACCATTTAACATACTGGCTGTGTGGATTAGAAACCCCTAGTGTAGTTCTAAGTGTATGAAATCTCAAAGACTATGCAGAAAAGGCAAAAATCTGACTTTGAGTTAGAACGTTCAATATAGTCTCAAAAGATGCCTTACCATTTAACATACTGCCTGTGTGAATTAGAAACCCCTAGTGTAGTTCTAAGTGTATGAAATCTCAAAGCCTATGCAGAAAAGTCAAAAATCTGACTTTGAGTTAGAACGTTCAAACTAGTCTCAAAAGATGCCTTACCATTTAACATACTGCCTGTGTGAAGTACAACCCTCTACTGTAGTTCTAAGTGTATGAAATCTCAAAGCCTATGCAGAAAAGTCAAATATCTGACTTTGAGTTAGAACGTTCAAACTAGTCTGAAAAGATGCCTTACCATTTAACATACTGCCTGTGTGAATTAGAAACCCCTAGTGTAGTTCTAAGTGTATGAAATATCAAAGCCTATGCAGAAAAGTCAAAAAACTGACTTTGAGTTAGAACGTTCAAACTAGTCTCAAAAGGTGCCTTACCATTTAACATACTGGCTGTGTGGATTAGAAACCCCTAGTGTAGTTCTAAGTGTATGAAATCTCAAAGCCTATGCAGAAAAGGCAAAAATCTGACTTTGAGTTAGAACGTTCAATCTAGTCTCAAAAGATGCCTTACCATTTAACATACTGGCTGTGTGAATTAGAAACCCCTACTGTAGTTCTATTAAAGACTGCAATTCCCCTGCTGATGACAGAAGCGTTGGAAAAGACAACTTATTTTACAATAAACAGCACACACCACATAAACATATGCCTCGCCCACAGTACAGTCCCCCAAATGCAGCCATGCAGGCACAAAGAACACCCATGTTCGCTGATGTATCCAATAAAGATGCGTGTGCTGCAAGTTAATTGAACACCACCATGGTATGCATCTGTCTGAGAGGCATATTCATCACGGACATCATGAAAACCTGACCAGTGTGTGTGCCATATTGCCTGGTTTTTCTGAAAATATGGCCTACAGCAGTGGGCAACAGGGCCAGAAACAGCTGCACCTGCAGGCCCCAATATCTGATGACCAATGCAGTGGCAGGATGTCGGGCCCTGTGTGCCCCTCCAATAACTAGCATGTGCAGACATTACCAATCACACACTACACATGGCGATACCTCACACGCATATCAGAAGCCTGGTATGAGCAGTGACTGTTAGAAATGTCTATGCGAAGCACAAGCAGATCATCGAGCTGTAACATACCAATGTCTCAGATGTATGTACAATGTGTGTCAGGTCAGGTGCCCTCCAGAGATTGTCAGCCTGGAACATATCACAACAAATGTACCCCAACGTTGCCATACCCCCAGTGTGCCCATTACTGTTGCGTTGGTCTCTGCTCCTAAATAACCGTACATCGTCTCACTGCTGTCCTAGGTGTAGGGAGTGTGTGTCTGTTGATCCAATGTGTGCTGGCTGCCAACACCTCCCACAGCCCACAATGATAGCACCGTTGCCAGTATTGGTCTGCAAATGTGCATAATGAGGAGCAAAGTACTCTGGGTATAGAACACACAGGGTGGCAGGAGCAGGATGCAGCTACACAGGGCAAATGTGCATGCCTAGGACCATGTTGTGCCTTGCTATCACCTCCACAAACATGGTGCCCATAGCATGTACGGTGAGGAGGCAACCCTCACCACGAATGATCAGTGACCACGCCATGGCTAGGTTACAACATATTGCCATACAGTAGTTCTCCTCTGTGATTTTTATGGGTCGTGTGTATATATAGGGGGCCCAATCACTGAGTCAACTGCATGGGGGTTGTGCAAACATCCCAGTAATGGGTGCACAGAGTGTCCCTGGTAGCATGCAGTATGGACCGTCAAGCGGCCTGAAAGCAGTTACCATGTGTTTGGCTGGAACACCTTGCAGGGTCAGTAGCTGGGCACACACTGTGGCCTCTGCTGCAAAATGTCAGATGGTGTTGGTTGAGCTGGGTGGCTCTGGCTCAGCTGTTTGTCTGCCTGATCTAGACATATGGATATGTTCAAAATTGCAGAGAGTGACCTGTAGGTTCTGGGTACGACAGGCGGAATGAGGTTGCTGGCAACTGCTAGCACCGTAGTTGGGCTACAGAATGTGCATATTGTAATATTGTGCAAAGTGTGTTTGACAGGAAAGTGCAGGTGGTCAGACACATATAGCCAATGTGGCCAGAAATCTCCCTTACCCCTTCACATATATTATGAAGGGCAGGGCTCTCACAAAGGAGATGCACCCTTGGGTGAGCATTGTAGCCCACAAGGCCCAGATGGGTCAGGGAGATACAGATGCCTGAAGGAGGACTGTATGCGTCAACCTATCAGACATCGTCTGACAAGCTGATCTGATGTTCTTGGCCCTCTCAGCCAGGACAGGTGCTGTGTGTCTCACCTCACACTCAGGGTGATTAAAAGCCACACACACTGTGAGGTTCTGTACCCACTCTGTACCTGCAACACAGAAGGTCTGTGCACAAAACTATGTCCAGGTGCTGTGTGGTTGCACACCCTATCGTTGGACCATTAGTAGACTGCTGCTTTGCATGTGCAGTGCATCATGGGGGTGAGTGGACTGACGTTACCCTGTTAACTGCAGCACAAAGTCTGCCTAGGTCATATTGCAGACAGCCAGATAGTCTCATCACAGCCCCAGAGCTGTAGTCCAGTGGTGACTGCAATGCCTCAAGAGCAAAAGGTTGTTAGTTCAAATTCTAAATGTGGTTCTACAAGGAAAGTATTTTATATATCCTGACTTTGGCCCATAGACTCCACCAGTCAGCAGTAGTGTGGGGAAACGTTCTGAAAATAAACATACATTGAACAAGGCAGTGTCACATTAGGTAAATTTGTTTTTACAAGGTCCATGGGGGCTCTCAGGTGTGGAACGTGGGTAATGTCCTCAAGTACTGGCAACTTAAACACCATCACAGTGCATTAACCCAGGTAGACCCTATAAGGTGGTCTGTGGGGTACCTGCTGCTGACAGCACTGTGAGGATCTCACAACAACCACCAGTACTCCACAGTCATGCACATGTCATTGGCTGCACCCACCAATAACCTCACTGTATATGGACGTATGCAACCTCTGGCTCCCCATGCATCAAGGTTAGGTGTGGGCCACAGCTAGATTGATAAGAACAGATGCCTGGCTGGCCAAAGAGGCAATCATGCAGACAGTGTGTTGTTGTTACCAGGGTTGTGGTGCTCCATCAGTGAGAATGGTGTATGACATATGATGTCTGCAGCAGTGTGAGTGTCTTGCCACCAGCAGCACCTCTGTAATGTAGAAAGGGCTCTGGGGCAAGTAATAATGTTGCAAAGTATGAAAATATATGCTGTGCACAGCATAGATGTAGATGGAAAGCACCATGGCCAATGGTGTTACAACGTATGATAATGTGAGCTGCCTGAGACAGGCACTCCAGAGCGCAAAAGGAAGATGTAAGCCATGATGCCTCGTTAAGCAGCCAATGTATCCACCATTGCGCTATATCTCAGCCCCCAGGACTGTATGCCAGCAGATCTACCAAATTGTAATGTGGATTGTGGTGACATGCTGTCCACATTGCCCCCTAATGTCTAACACGCAACCTATTTTTCCTGTGTAATGCACACATATGAACCCCCGCAAAACACCTATGGCAACCACCAAATCATTGATGTCTGTACATGGTGAGTCAACACAGAACAGAGCCAACTAACACACATCATGCCATATCACCAGGTTGCTTGACCCCTGACGCTGATGGTTTGTTTGCACCCATTGCTATCAGTGGCAGAGCACTATCTGCTATGTGACACACATAGCACACCTCATCTGACAATGGCCTTGGAATCAGTGCATATGTGTCCAGAGGTTCAAGACCACATTGTGTGAACAAGTAATATTCAGAATCATTAAATTATGTTATAGGGAGATGAGAGATACCTTGTAGCTATGTGAGCATGCAAACAACATGAAACCTATTTGTATTAATAAATGTAAAACATGTGTATGAATGATGCGTGCCGCTAATATTTGCACTTTTCAGGAGCGCAGCAATGCGGAACGCATGGGCAAGCAGTTATGAGGGCCGCAGCCATGCGGCGCGCACGTGCTTGCTCCGATACGCGCAAATGCGGAAGTGGCGTCGTTAGCGTTCGCGCGTCTACACGCCCACAAACAAAATGGCGTCAAGGAGCAGGAAGCCCGCCTTCAGCTACAGGGAGCTGTGCCTCCTGGCCTCCCTTATTGGCCCGAAACAAAACATCCTTTTCCCAGGGCCCTCCAGGAGGATAAACATGGGGAAGGTGCTGAGGGCCTGGGAGAGGGTGACCAGGCGCTTTAACCGTGAGGCAGACCACCCACGTGAGGTAAGTGAATGGCCACAGGTCACAAAACCATATACACAGACAGGGTTAATGTCAGCTGTCCATGCTGTTGTGTGTAAGTAGGCTAGATAAAGTACGTGTAGTAGGGAAACCACATGCCAGATGCATTGTGTACCACATCTGAGTGTTTGCCCATGTAGCCATTTTCAGATCCATGTGCCCACAGAGGGCATGATGACCCCATGGCCTCATGACAGCTGCTGGCATTGATGTACTACAGACCACTGTAACACAGCTAGGCCAACCATCAGCCTAAGGAGTGTCTAGAATCACCATGTGCTGATGGAGGTATCTGCATCTGTAGGTTAACACATAGGGGCAACCATCAGGGGTCGTGGAACCTTCAGCACAAAGGCCCTGACGCACACAGGTGGCCAGGGGTTGTTTACAAATGTGGTATAATACATTCCCCTCCCCTCAGGGCTACAGAGAGCCACTCAAAGTGTGCCCTGGCAACCTGGAGATATGGATCTGCGTCCTCATGTACTATGAAACATAACCCATATCTCCAGGAGGTCAGAGAGGCCATCCAAGTGGGTCCCCTATCACCCTGGGCCTATGGTTGTGTGTCCTAATGTAGTTTGAACCCTCCTCCCTAACTCCAGGAGTGCAGAGAGGCCATCCAAGTGGGCTCTTTATCACCCTGGGCCTATGGTTGTGTGTCCTAATGTAGTTTGAACCCCCCTCCCTAACTCCAGGAGTGCAGAGAGGCCATCCAAGTGGGCTCTCTATCACCTTGGAGCTATGGATCTGTGTCCTAATGTAGTTTGAACCCTCCTCCCTAACTCCAGGAGTGCAGAGAGGCCATCCAAGTGGGTCCCCTATCACCCTGGGCCTATGGTTGTGTGTCCTAATGTAGTTTGAACCCCCCTCCCTAACTCCAGGAGTGCAGAGAGGCCATCCAAGTGGGCTCTTTATCACCCTGGAGCTATGGATCTGTGTCCTAATGTAGTTTGAACCCTCCTCCCTAACTCCAGGAGTGCAGAGAGGCCATCCAAGTGGGCTCTCTATCACCCTGGAGCTATGGATCTGTGTCCTAATGTAGTTTGAACCCACCTCCCTAACTCCAGGAGTGCAGAGAGGCCATCCAAGTGGGCTCTCTATCACGCTGGAGCTATGGATCTGTGTCCTAATGTAGTTTGAACCCACCTCCCTAACTCCAGGAGTGCAGAGAGGCCATCCAAGTGGGCTCTCTATCACCCTGGAGCTATGGATCTGTGTCCTAATGTAGTTTGAACCCACCTCCCTAACTCCAGGAGTGCAGAGAGGCCATCCAAGTGGGCTCTGTATCACCCTGGGCCTATGGTTGTGTGTCCTAATGTAGTTTGAACCCCCCTCCCTAACTCCAGGAGTGCAGAGAGGCCATCCAAGTGGGCTCTCTATCACCCTGGAGCTATGGATCTGTGTCCTAATGTAGTTTGAACCCACCTCCCTAACTCCAGGAGTGCAGAGAGGCCATCCAAGTGGGCTCTCTATCACCCTGGAGCTATGGATCTGTGTCCTAATGTAGTTTGAACCCACCTCCCAAACTCCAGGAGTGCAGAGAGGCCATCCAAGTGGGCTCTCTATCACCCTGGAGCTATGGATCTGTGTCCTAATGTAGTTTGAACCCACCTCCCTAACTCCAGGAGTGCAGAGAGGCCATCCAAGTGGGCTCTTTATCACCCTGGGCCTATGGTTGTGTGTCCTAATGTAGTTTGAACCCCCCTCCCTAACTCCAGGAGTGCAGAGAGGCCATCCAAGTGGGCTCTTTATCACCCTGGAGCTATGGTTGTGTGTCCTAATGTAGTTTGAACCCCCCTCCCTAACTCCAGGAGTGCAGAGAGGCCATCCAAGTCGGTCCCCTATCACCCTGGGCCTATGGTTGTGTGTCCTAATGTAGTTTGAACCCTCCTCCCTAACTCCAGGAGTGCAGAGAGGCCATCCAAGTGGGCTCTCTATCACCCTGGAGCTATGGATCTGTGTCCTAATGTAGTTTGAACCCTCCTCCCTAACTCCAGGAGTGCAGAGAGGCCATCCAAGTGGGCTCTTTATCACCCTGGAGCTATGGATCTGTGTCCTAATGTAGTTTGAACCCTCCTCCCTAACTCCAGGAGTGCAGAGAGGCCATCCAAGTGGGCTCTTTATCACCCTGGGCCTATGGTTGTGTGTCCTAATGTAGTTTGAACCCCCCTCCCTAACTCCAGGAGTGCAGAGAGGCCATCCAAGTGGGCTCTTTATCACCCTGGAGCTATGGATCTGTGTCCTAATGTAGTTTGAACCCTCCTCCCTAACTCCAGGAGTGCAGAGAGGCCATCCAAGTGGGCTCTCTATCACCCTGGAGCTATGGATCTGTGTCCTAATGTAGTTTGAACCCACCTCCCTAACTCCAGGAGTGCAGAGAGGCCATCCAAGTGGGCTCTCTATCACCCTGGAGCTATGGATCTGTGTCCTAATGTAGTTTGAACCCACCTCCCTAACTCCAGGAGTGCAGAGAGGCCATCCAAGTGGGCTCTCTATCACCCTGGAGCTATGGATCTGTGTCCTAATGTAGTTTGAACCCACCTCCCTAACTCCAGGAGTGCAGAGAGGCCATCCAAGTGGGCTCTCTATCACCCTGGAGCTATGGATCTGTGTCCTAATGTAGTTTGAACCCACCTCCCTAACTCCAGGAGTGCAGAGAGGCCATCCAAGTGGGCTCTCTATCACCCTGGAGCTATGGATCTGTGTCCTAATGTAGTTTGAACCCACCTCCCTAACTCCAGGAGTGCAGAGAGGCCATCCAAGTGGGCTCTCTATCACCCTGGAGCTATGGATCTGTGTCCTAATGTAGTTTGAACCCACCTCCCTAACTCCAGGAGTGCAGAGAGGCCATCCAAGTGGGCTCTCTATCACCCTGGAGCTATGGATCTGTGTCCTAATGTAGTTTGAACCCACCTCCCTAACTCCAGGAGTGCAGAGAGGCCATCCAAGTGGGCTCTCTATCACCCTGGAGCTATGGATCTGTGTCCTAATGTAGTTTGAACCCACCTCCCTAACTCCAGGAGTGCAGAGAGGCCATCCAAGTGGGCTCTCTATCACCCTGGAGCTATGGATCTGTGTCCTAATGTAGTTTGAACCCACCTCCCTAACTCCAGGAGTGCAGAGAGGCCATCCAAGTGGGCTCTGTATCACCCTGGGCCTATGGTTGTGTGTCCTAATGTAGTTTGAACCCCCCTCCCTAACTCCAGGAGTGCAGAGAGGCCATCCAAGTGGGCTCTCTATCACCCTGGAGCTATGGATCTGTGTCCTAATGTAGTTTGAACCCACCTCCCTAACTCCAGGAGTGCAGAGAGGCCATCCAAGTGGGCTCTCTATCACCCTGGAGCTATGGATCTGTGTCCTAATGTAGTTTGAACCCACCTCCCAAACTCCAGGAGTGCAGAGAGGCCATCCAAGTGGGCTCTCTATCACCCTGGAGCTATGGATCTGTGTCCTAATGTAGTTTGAACCCACCTCCCTAACTCCAGGAGTGCAGAGAGGCCATCCAAGTGGGCTCTTTATCACCCTGGGCCTATGGTTGTGTGTCCTAATGTAGTTTGAACCCCCCTCCCTAACTCCAGAAGTGCAGAGAGGCCATCCAAGTGGGCTCTTTATCACCCTGGAGCTATGGATCTGTGTCCTAATGTAGTTTGAACCCTCCTCCCTAACTCCAGGAGTGCAGAGAGGCCATCCAAGTGGGCTCTCTATCACCTTGGAGCTATGGATCTGTGTCCTAATGTAGTTTGAACCCTCCTCCCTAACTCCAGGAGTGCAGAGAGGCCATCCAAGTGGGTCCCCTATCACCCTGGGCCTATGGTTGTGTGTGTCCTAATGTAGTTTGAACCCTCCTCCCTAACTCCAGGAGTGCAGAGAGGCCATCCAAGTGGGCTCTTTATCACCCTGGAGCTATGGATCTGTGTCCCAATGTAGTTTGAACCCTCCTCCCTAACTCCAGGAGTGCAGAGAGGCCATCCAAGTGGGCTCTTTATCACCCTGGGCCAATGGTTTGTGTCCTTATGTAGTTTGAACCCCCCTCCCTAACTCCAGGAGTGCAGAGAGGCCATCCAAGTGGGCTCTTTATCACCCTGGAGCTATGGATCTGTGTCCTAATGTAGTTTGAACCCTCCTCCCTAACTCCAGGAGTGCAGAGAGGCCATCCAAGTGGGCTCTTTATCACCCTGGAGCTATGGATCTGTGTCCTAATGTAGTTTGAACCCTCCTCCCTAACTCCAGGAGTGCAGAGAGGCCATCCAAGTGGGCTCTTTATCACCCTGGGCCTATGGTTGTGTGTCCTAATGTAGTTTGAACCCTCCTCCCTAACTCCAGGAGTGCAGAGAGGCCATCCAAGTGGGCTCTCTATCACCCTGGAGCTATGGATCTGTGTCCTAATGTAGTTTGAACCCTCCTCCCTAACTCCAGGAGTGCAGAGAGGCCATCCAAGTGGGCTCTTTATCACCCTGGAGCTATGGATCTGTGTCCTAATGTAGTTTGAACCCTCCTCCCTAACTCCAGGAGTGCAGAGAGGCCATCCAAGTGGGCTCTTTATCACCCTGGGCCTATGGTTGTGTGTCCTAATGTAGTTTGAACCCCCCTCCCTAACTCCAGGAGTGCAGAGAGGCCATCCAAGTGGGCTCTTTATCACCCTGGAGCTATGGATCTGTGTCCTAATGTAGTTTGAACCCTCCTCCCTAACTCCAGGAGTGCAGAGAGGCCATCCAAGTGGGCTCTTTATCACCCTGGAGCTATGGATCTGTGTCCTAATGTAGTTTGAACCCTCCTCCCTAACTCCAGGAGTGCAGAGAGGCCATCCAAGTGGGCTCTTTATCACCCTGGGCCTATGGTTGTGTGTCCTAATGTAGTTTGAACCCCCCTCCCTAACTCCAGGAGTGCAGAGAGGCCATCCAAGTGGGCTCTTTATCACCCTGGAGCTATGGATCTGTGTCCTAATGTAGTTTGAACCCCCCTCCCTAACTCCAGGAGTGCAGAGAGGCCATCCAAGTGGGCTCTTTATCACCCTGGAGCTATGGATCTGTGTCCTAATGTAGTTTGAACCCTCCTCCCTAACTCCAGGAGTGCAGAGAGGCCATCCAAGTGGGCTCTCTTTCACCTTGGAGCTATGGATCTGTGTCCTAATGTAGTTTGAACCCTCCTCCCTAACTCCAGGAGTGCAGAGAGGCCATCCAAGTGGGCTCTTTATCACCCTGGAGCTATGGATCTGTGTCCTAATGTAGTTTGAACCCTCCTCCCTAACTCCAGGAGTGCAGAGAGCCCATCAAAGTGGGTCCACTATCACCCTGGAGCTATGGTTGTGTGTCCTAATGTAGTTTGGCCCCCCCCCCCTCACCTCCAGGAGGTCAGAGAGTCCATCCAAGTGGGTTGTCTGCCACCATGGAGATAGGTATGCATGTGACAGTGTAGGCTAACACATCCACCAATCCCCAGTTGTCTGTCCAGCCCATCACAGTATGCCACAGTCACCCTGGTGATATGGTGCAGTGTGAGGTTGGTGTTCAGTCAATTATCTGTCCCTCATGCAGGCCTGATACATACATCTGGCGTCCAGGGTGTCACCATGTTGCAATGCTGTATCTTGCTGATGATATGCCGTAAGACACCCAATACCGTGGTGGCTAATAGCTTATTGTAACGGAGGTTATCTCAGTCCCATATGTCACCTAGGGTATAGTGGTCTGGTTGCAACTCACACTTGCCCTATGTGGCACATAGTCCAACACACGCACTGTACATGTATGGACATGTTATGGTAGATGCTGATATGGTTGTGCGTTCACAAAAGCTATCACACAGTAGCCTCGAGATGGAAGCCCAAACCCTTGCGAGAGGGACATGTGCACAGCTATGTATGCAGAATTGAGGTTTACCTCCACAAAAGCCTACAGGCACAATGACCCTTTGTCTACATGTACCTCACAGCTGCCTCTGGGGGGTTCCAGACACACATCCAGGTTGCACACTACAGCCTATCATCCACAAATGTACAGGGGCCAAAACAGCACATATCCGTGTAATGTGTCATTGTCCGTAGTGTGTGCAGGCACATCTCATAGAACCCTCAGGGACACAGGTCAGAGGAACATAAAAACACCCGAGAAGCTGGAAGGTGACAGATGCATGTCCACCATGGCCAGTATGCTGTGTCTCACAGTCGTCAAGGTACGTCTGATGTAGCTATCAGTAGCCCTATGACATACAGGACACACAACTCATGTGTTGGGTCAGGTAATTACATCCATGGCCATCTAGATATCCATGTGTCATGGACCTGCCCCCTGCCACGGTGCTTAGGGCAAACCACTCAATGCCACATGTATGTGAACACAAGCATGTTTACCGTTACATCTGGGTGCCATTGCGTTTGGATTGCATGACATGTACAGTTAATGTGACCCCACATGTATCTAATGTAATACCTACTGGGCTAAAGGCCTCCCCATGGACATCCACATTGGCCAAACAAATGTGCCATGCCAATGCCATGTCTGTCAAGGGTGCCAAAGGGAGACGTCCCCATGCATTTAGGGAGACATGGACATTGCTCATAGGTGTCGCTGCACACATGTTCACACCCACATTGAGGCATGTATGTGGCACTGGGGACAGATATTCACCTGGAATAGGCATGAGGGCACTGACCCATATCTGTCTGTGATGCAGTGTGCAAGACAGCATGCGACTGCTCCCCCCCATCCACCATAAAAGCCTATGGGAGTACCCCACAGCTCATGTGGTCTGCCCTGTTGAAAAGCCCAATTGCTGCTCCCCAGTGCATAATGTCACGGAAAAATGTCATCTCTGTGTCCGTCTAAGTGCAATACACCTGTATGGGAAAGCAACCCCTGTGTGTGTCTCTGCTGAGGTCCCCACTAACTGTGACACTGGTGTATCTGATATCCCAGCACTAGTAGCTGTGTTGACATGATTCAAATACAACGCCAGGGGAACACTGAGAATGACCCAAGTACGTTGCTCTTCTATGTATGCATAGGCCCAAACCATGCCATTAGCATGGAGAACACACCATGTGCGGGAGGACATGCTCCAGGAGTGCCAAACACTCATTGGTCACTGTCAGCCATGCCTAGTGTGCTGACTGCCAAGGCCCCACATGTGACCTGTCACCATGATTGACCAGTGGGATGGCATCCAGGGGTGTGGTTTGGCCGAGCCGTCCAGCCATGCGCAAACACCCCCCACCCCCCACAATGTGGCTGTGTTGGTAGCCATTTCCCCAGTGTTTCACCATGTGTCGTGTGGATCACATCTAGACCAACATAATGTGGCATGTTCCCAGAGGGACATAAACCCCACAACATAGGGATGCCCTGGCAGTGGCACTGACAAATGCAGTCGGTGACAACAGCTCTGGTGTTACCACCAGGCCCAACAAAGGGAGTCAATAACCACTATACCAGTGGGGAGTCGGCACATGCGTCATAACACCACGTGTTTAGCATTGGGGCATGGGATGTGTCCATGACAACTGCAAAGGCATAGCAGGTGTCACTAGCACACAGATTGATGTGGCAAAGACACGGGCCTGCAGCCATCCCTAGTACACCAGGGTACCAGACAACCCCCCAGGACACACATATTGTGTCATTGGCACACAGAATGTTTTGGCGCACAGCATGGGCATATGGACCCTCAATGCAGATGTCTATTGTGTGGGACACATTGGTACCATGTAAACGCAGACACTACGCGCCTGTGTTCCAACACTGCATGCTCCCAAAAACCACAGGGACAACATATGTTCAATCCCCCTAGGTGCCTAGAGAATGGGACGGCTCAGAGTCCAGTAATGTGAATTGCAAGGGGGTGCCAGCATGTCCAAAACGGAAAATAGTCACACCCTAAGTTCAGACCCACTGGGGGCTGGCCTGGCCTGTGGACATGTTCCACTCAGTTGCAGTCGAAAATGAGATGCAACACAGGGGACATGAGGCTGATATCCATCCATAGCCACATACGCCAGGGGAGGGTCCCACCCTGGCTGGACATCAAGACATACAGGATAACACCCTGAACAGGAGGGGATATCCCCCCCCAACCCTACCCACATGGCACATTTTGTGATAATAACTAGGCAGCGTTAGACGTTAGCAGTGGTGCAAAATGGAAAGCCCCCTGTGCACCCCATTGTGGTGTAGTCGGTTATGTTCACAACACAATGTCACAGATGACATGTTGTCAGACACTCTGTTACTGGTGTATGAACAGTGCTTGTGTGGCTGCTGTGTGTGCCATGGATCCCTGCCCTCACACAGGATACTGTCCCAAACAAGGTTGCAGGGGATGTATTGGAATGGCGTCTCATGAACATGTAGAGCACCTAGATGTGGCCCTCCCATATGACATGGGGAAGGTATGGTTCGTGCCTGACAGTCATGGTTGTAGCGAGGGCAAATGATGGCAAAAGATTATCATTGGGCTGGTGTGGACACATGGGGTGAGTCCCTGCCCTTGACATTGTGGCATATGCCTCCAAAAGTGACATGTCTGTCACACGATAATGTCTGATACACCCACTGTATGTGTGTCTAACTGTCATGGACAATGTGACAGCAAGGATCTATGAGGTGGATGCTGACACGTCTGGCCTGTGCAGGGTGGTCAAACAGTACTACACAGCAAATGCAAGGACAACAATGACTACACACTGTGCATGTCTAATGTAGCCCATCGGTCATATGGCCATCATGGACCACACCCAGCTCTACATGACAGAAATGTACATGTTCCACACGCCAACATATCTGGGAAACAACCAGGCGTAGCTTGTACAGTCGCAATACCAAATAGAGGACATCCCACCACCTGGTCAGGTACATCCCCACCGCCCTGCAAACCACTGACAGAGATATGGGACAGCTCATGATCACCATGTACCCCCATGCATGTGTGTTGCTACACACCATAGGAGGACTGGACACTGTCAACCATGGGAGGTGGCCCATGCAAAACACCCAAACACACCCACCCTTCACAACACAATGTGAGGACAAATCTCATACTATTACCCCTGCATGCCGTGTGGGAGCTGGGCACACTAGCTTACAAGGGGTACAAGTAGGGGCATCGCAGCAGGCGGGTTGTGTATGACACATCCCCAATATGCGCCTAAGCAACACTACATGAGGGCACAGACACATAGGGATGCGATGTGTTATGGTGCTGCTGTGAAAGACCAGGTACACACATGGCTGTCCATGAGGCAACACCCATAGAGGGGGACACAGAAGCCAACTGTGTAGGTGAGCTGCCCCACAGGGGATACACACTATGGGAATCATACAGTGGCAAACGCTCAGAGTTGGTCACCTCCAGCATTCACCATGTCCTGCCCCTTCCAGGATACATCAAACACACACACCTTTGACAGCTGCTGTCATTGCACAGCAGGGATGTGACCTACAATGCACACCATGTGCCCTAGGTGATCTCCCCCCCCTCATCCCCTCTGT
The DNA here is from genome assembly GCA_033557465.1 of Ichthyophis bannanicus. Classification (NCBI taxonomy): domain Eukaryota; kingdom Metazoa; phylum Chordata; class Amphibia; order Gymnophiona; family Ichthyophiidae; genus Ichthyophis; species Ichthyophis bannanicus. The sequence continues at coordinate 294,959,256 of CM066034.1, forward strand.
CTCTGTGACGTCCCACCTATGGCCACTCGTCTACACCCCTGTCTCTCACAGTCACCCCCACCAGTCCACCGTTCTGACAGGTTGTTGTGGGGATATGGGTGAGGAGCAGCATGCAGTCACTTTGTGATGCTGATGTGTGATGCCCTACATGACAGTGCAGGTGGATGTAAGCTATGCTCATGTCATACGGCAGTGACACCTATGTGCTAACCTATTTGCACATGTGGGAGGGACTGACTGCTGGAGGTCGGTTACTATGCTCTATATGCCCCAAACAGCAGGGGTGGGGGAGAAGCATGGTGTGGGCCAGACAAGTCAACGTATGTTCACCCATAGCCCCAGTGACAGGTGGTATGTGTTGACACCTGACAACTTTTGCATATCCACAGGTGGAGGACCTGAGGAAGAAGGGGCGCGAACTTCGCAAATTCCACCCGGAGTTCCTTACACGTGCCTGCAGGGAGCGCCAGCACCACCACGATGGTGAGTATTGGAATGGGCAACTCACAGGTTCAGGTGTGCCATAGGGCCACCAGCCTGTCTCCCACCTGTATCTGCATATTTGGTATGTGACACACATGGACATCACCTGATGTATGTCATCCTTCACAGACAGTGATGCCAGTGACGCCTCGCCACACACCTCTGCCCACAGTCTCCGGAGGCCCACCACCCGGCACACAACCGAGGAGGAGGAGGAGGAGGTGGAGGAGGAGGACGACCAGCCTGGAGGGATGGAGCAGCCACATTCAGGACCAGAGAGGGCAGATGTGGTGGTGGTTTCCTCCAGTGATGTGGGAGAGGACGAGGCAGATGGCAGCAGGCACACCCCTAACCAGGGGCAGCATGGGGATGGGACAGAGGGGGGTGCAGGAGAGAGGGGCAATGGGGACAGGGGTGCAGGCAGGGAGGGGGGAGTTGGGGTGATTGTGTGGGCAGGGAGGGTGGGGGGTGGGTATGGAAGGAGCGGGGAGGGGTTGGAGTTGGTTGGGGGGGAACACAGCCCAGCAGAGGGCCACCGGGGCACCAGTCCGGCATTGCAGGCGTCTGCACGGCACGGACGTGATCACGATCGTGCGTCACCCAGGGCCACTGGTACACCTCATGCTCATGCCAGCACACAGACCACAGACAATGTGTGTCTGTGTGCTGGCAGGTGTATCCACGATGTGTGCATGGCCCTGGATGACGTACGACACGACATCCGTGTCGTGTTCCACACCCTGCAGTGTCTGACTGGGGCTGTTCGGCAGGTGGCCAGTGATGTGGTGCATCTGGCATCCCGATGGCCACCTGCCGAACAGCATTACAGGTACCACGGCTGGCACCTGTGATGCCCCTATGTGCCCTCTGCTGCGCTGTGTTTCCCCCGCCCCCACCTCATGCGTGTGTTTATGTTGGGCATGTTGGCCATTGTGTGATATGTTTTATAATAAACATGTTTTGAACCTGCCTCACTGGTCACGTGTGTACCTTCACCACACAACATGTAGGCAAGCATGGGAAGGTCCATACACCTGGTTGGACATGTAGCGTGGCCATGGCCATCATAAGTTTACCTGCACCACATGCGTAGCTGTGTGATGAACATGTGTGCATAGGAATGGGACATGGGTAACCACAGGTCATGTTGCTGTTAATATCTCCCGCCTAAACAGTCATGTCACAGGGATGTGTCTGTCCCCACAACAATTGCTGGTGCAGAGCAGCATCGCACACACGCATGACACCCATGTGTCCCTCTGACACATGTGTGCCATGGAGGGGCGGGACACGCATGTCATCCCTGCCAATGACAGGGCCAATGGCCACAGAGCCTCACCCAATGTGCACAGTATCAGGGGGTGTGACCGTGGAATGGCCACGATAGTGTTGTTGTAACCCTGCAGCTGCCCAAAATGTGCCATTGGGCCTATGTGAACATTGGTGTATTGCAGCCAAGGGCCAATGCACAGATCGTATGCAGTTATGAAATGGCAGGCAATGCCATGTGTGCAGTAATACAAGACAGTATGGACACCCCGGCAATACCGGGCCAGATCTGAACCCCTCAGGTCATGGTCAGGGCATGCATGTGCACACAAACTATGCTATAAAAAGGAGAGAAACATTGGACGGAGACTTTATATGTATGCAATGTTACAGTAATAGGTATTGCACTATTGGCGACGGCGCTGCCTCTCACGTCTGGCACGCTGCAAAATACGTTCCCCTGCAGCTGGCCCCACACGGTCATCTTGTGCCTGTGGCGGGGGTGTGGGTGGTGGTGGTGGTGGCGGTGTGGGCGGCAGGGGCGGTGGTGCCATCCTTTCCAGGGCAGCTTGGATGCACTCCATGGCCACACACATCCTCCCAAAAGGCATATCTTGGATGTGTTGGCGCAGAAGCACCACCTCCTGTATGAGGCTTTCTCCATTGTGCCGTATAGCTGCAAGTTCCTGACGAATGCCTGTGTGGGGAAGAGATGGTGGTCATTGAGTTACCTGTGGCGGGTACAATTGTCAAGCAGAACTAGGCAAAACATATCACACAAATACCCTTTGCATGGTACAAACTGTACTACTGAGATACATATGTTGATGTATAGAAACATTATACAAAGGTGTCGTCCATGGCCACACACAGGACATACACCATGTACGTTTTGCTAAGGAAGCCTATCATGGCTCAGGTAGGAGTTATAGAAAGGGTGATGTGACTCTGAACAAGAATCCTGTCAGTTCTGGTAGAGGTAATAACACATAGCTCACACATAAAAGACTACCAGTCCCAGAATGCACCAGGTGTCCAGCAGCCATGAGGGGGGCTGAAGTGAGAATACATGTGTTCAATCAAGAGAGCTATGAGGTAATCCCTAGGCACTCATCTCAAAGGGCAGGGCCTGATTCAGCACAGCTGCGCTGTGATAGGGAGGAGCACACATCAAGACAGAATAACAATAGAGCTTATTCTACAGATAGCAGCTACAGCAAGACCTACAAGCTCCAGTCCAGCTACAAGCTACAGCCCAGCTACAAGCTCCAGCCCAGCTACAGCAAGGGCTACAGGTTCCAACATCACCTGTAGAAGCAGAAGCCAAGCCAAACGGATAGAGAAGGAAGGAAACCCTCTGGAAGGAAGAGCAGAAAGGCCATTGAGAGATCTAGGAGAGTCCAAGGCAGTACCTATACTGGGAGGTATTCCAAGTGCCAGCAGAGACCATTGGACTGGGGTCACCCAGAGGAATGGAGTGGCAGAGATAGGAATCACCTGTGGCTACTGGTGAGAGAGAAGACTGCACGTGGAAGGGACCTTAAGACCTATGCCAGAAGGTATGTGAGAGGAGATCCAGTGTCCAGGGATGAAGATTGGAAGGCTGGACATAAGAACTGGAGTACATACTGGCCAGGCTATACAGAGAGGAACCATGGCAGCAAGGGCGGTTCAGGTATGAACACTGATCCCGACCCTATCTCTAATAGTGAATGGCAGCAGGGCAATGAGCATTCTCTTGATAGTTCCCTACTGAAAGACTCATCTGTGCTAATTTATGATAGTCACCCTATGCTTATTGATGAAGGGGAAATCACAGCAGATGAAACTATTGATTACATGGAGTGTTCTCTATCCAAGTGCGATTGCTAGCTCTCTGTGAGGAAACACATCAGCCATCACAAAGAAACCTAACCTTGTTCTTTATTGCACTACGAACAGTTCCTAAAGCAGGATATGGCCTCACACAGTATCAGCCAGCCAGCTCAAGGTTTTCAGCTGGGGAATTGATATTAATGAAAGCTGCACCTAATTGTGTGTGTGAGCAAGGAGAGAATCATTGCAGGATCTGTGTGGGACATAAGCAGAGGTTAACCTAAGCAGCAAGGTTTATTCATTATTTGTGACCTTTCATTTGGTTATTCTTTGCTAGGAAAACATTAGCTAATTGCCTGACAGGTTGAAGGTTGTTTTCATGAGTTGATTTGTGGCTTTATGTTATCAATTTAAATACTGCAAGCAAGTAACCTCATTTATATGCTACCAAGCATACTTGTGCTGGGTGAATTAAACCCCATCAATAAAAGACGTTGGTTATTGGCTTTACCACTGGTTTCACAACAAAGGTATTGTCTCCGGCTGTGTTTGTGGTTAATGAACTACATTACCCACAATACCTTTCATGTATCATATGAATATATGCATCATCAAGATTGTGTACGTTCACACACTAGGCAGCCGTCTGAAAACGTGCTGTGAGACACAGACACACGGATACACTGTGTGTGCAAGAACTAGACAACGTCCATCAGATGTACCAGTACTATTAGAGACAGACAGCAGATAAGTGTACATTGTGTGGGTGGCTGGAGGGTGTGCGACTGACTGCAACAACACCAGGGGATACACAATGAGTAGGAGATATGGGATGCATACAGGGGTCGAGCAGATGGACACACACACACCGGCCATGTGACCAGTGCAGTGCTCATGACAATGTGCGATGGGGTGTGAACAGCGGTTCCCAGAACATACCCAGGGCTGACCCAACACTCCCACATGTGGGTGACAGCTAAGGTTCTCTCACAACACCAACCCCTCCCGGGGGTGACCCCAGTGGGCAGAAAACAGTGCATGTACACCTTGGGGCCCATGTTGTGTGCCCTCAAGGGCCATGGTGATGTAGTCATGCTGCTGCACAGGGTCCCAGACTCCAGACGTACATGTACAGGGGTATGCTAGGCATGCAAATGCTAGTGACAGGCCTCAGATAAGTGTGTTCAGCCCTGGATATAGGAGAGTGGGCCATCCCTGATTGTGCCTGGCAGCAGGCAAGGCAGGGGTGAGGTGTGAAGCGGGTCACATCACATCACGGGCCCTATTGACATGTGTTGTTCCACGGTGCAATATTAGCATCCATCCAAATGCAGACAGCAGTGTTGCATATTGCATTGCTCCTGCTGACACACAGCCCTGGGTAGGAAAGAGGACAAAGGGTGTACCCGTACATGGGGGATGGCTCACCTAAGCATACATCCCAAAGGAAACATAGCTCACAAACAAACACATCCAATGCTAGCCGACAGGCACACCCAGTCGCCACAAACACGGTAGGGTGACAGAAGGTGTACACTGTGAGGGCGGCAACATGGCAGGCATCTCAACTGTGGCAGTCGACAGGTGAGGGTAGCCCAGGGCATACACCAACCACGAGACAATGTGCTGTGGAGGCAAGAGCCTGGTGAGCACTATGACACAGGGATGCTGCGTAGTCCAGTAGTGGATACAGCAATGCAGGGCTCAGACATCTTGGTATCCCGAGGTGGATAACCCAAACCTACAATGCAAGTAGCAGGGTCAGAGGGGGGAATGAAATGTGTGAGGATCCCAGGTACTACAGCTGTCACTTGGAGACCAACCGTCCAAACCACGGGCATGGGGCAAAACATTTTCCACGGCCTAGGAATGGAATGATGTGAGGACCCACGTTACAACACACGTCACCTATGTATGATCCCTCAGGGGAAAGAGGGCATGTGTCTGTGAGATATGTCAAGAGGGAGGACGGAATCCCTAGTGGGCGAATGAGCAGTCTGCTCACACCAAGCCACAGGCCAGATGTCCCTGGATGTATACCAGCCCCTGCGTCACACAGCACAGAGGATGAGCTAGCAGTTGCATTTGGCACACAAACTTACCTATCCCCTGGTCATGTCATGGAATGTGCCTTTGCCAGGGCCAATGTATAGCATCTGTAGTGGGTGTGGTGGGTCAAAATATGGAATGTGTGTCTGCCATCTATAGGCTATTGTGGACGCCAGGGGAAGGTGAGCACAACCTGACCTGTCCATACAGCCATTGCTCACATGCTGGACCTGTATGAGACTGCTGTTCATCGACCTGACTACCTCCTCCTCTTCCTCCTCCTGCTCCACATGTGTCGGCAATGTACTATAGTCACCTGTATTGTGTGCACACACAGATAAATACATATGTGTAAGCTGTACAGCAACATCTACGTGTGTGATCCAGACCACCCATATGTGATATTCAGAGTACCCTGAATGTGTGGTACATACAGAGCCCCCACATACCCACATACCTATCGCCCAAAACCATGTACCTGTGTCATTAAAACTGGTCTGGGAGTCAGCCGTGCATGCCCTGTGTGGCCTCCAAGTTTGACTATATCCTCATATGGCCATCTATTCAGCAGTCGATCCCACACCCCATGTGTGTAATGTATGTGCTGACAGGGCTACACAGCACCAACAGGTACTCCATCCTTGATAGTCTAGGTTTGGGTGTGCATGCCATTGCTCACGGCATATTCACATGGGACATACTGTCTCCCCAGTGCTACATGTACTTTCCCACGAACCTACAATGTAGGACGATACCACTGCAGAGGATCCTGAGACAATTGACAGGCACATGTAGCAGTGTGCGTAGAGTATGTCAGATAAACAGGAAAACAGTCACACACAAATGCACAGTGACAGATGAGATGACATAGGGCAGTGATGGTGCAGTTGTTTAGGGGCTTCTACTCCATGACATGTCTGGAACAGTGTCACACACTGCTGGGATGTGTACCACATGTTGGATGTCTCCCTGTACCCTAGGTGGGGGCCATGGATAAACACGCCAATACAGGGCTAGCTGCAACTGAGAGGGTACACAACATATCTCATGGTGGACATATGTCATCATCAGAGCACAGGTCATGTGTTACTGCAGCCACAGGGTCAGGGGAAGGGTGACACATCTGCCCTTCGGTCATGTTAGTACGTGTATTGACACACCTGGCCAGGACATTTCCCATAACATGTGTCAGGGAATATCTATGCCCGCACTGCTGTACTGTCTGCCTGCTGTACTGGCAGGTGTGGATACTAGGCTACCCATGGTGCACCACCACCCATACTCTGTGCTGTCCCCGTCCCCCCCAACAGTCACATGTCACCACATTTGACTGGCCATGTACATGTGTGAGTGTGACGTAGGGGAGGGTGATAGCACTGAGCCAGATTGCAAGTGAATGGGTATGTGCAGTACCTCTACACATGCCACAGATACATGATCCCCACGATCCCTAGTCCTGTTAAACCTACCCGCTCAGAAGTTGTATGGGATGTGTGTGAAGGATGTACTATCCCTGATACGTTGGGGGGGGGGGCCCCGTCAGGATAGTCATTGGCCATGGGGCTGGCAGCAAATCATAGCCTATGTAGGGTACATGACATCTGTGTATCACACAGCTACATATTTGTCCCTCTGTGTATTGCATCTTGTGGTGTTTTTGTGGTGTGACATGGGGGGGGGGGGGAATTGTGACATGATTGCACACACAAAGTCCATGTGGACAGATGTCGTCCAGGTGTAAGGGTCTGTTCATGCAGGTGCATGCACCCTTTTATATAGTTACAACACGGAACACATGTCCAATCAGCTAACACGCATCACCTTGGGAGAGGGGGATGACTGGGACACTGATGGACCACAGCACATCAGGGGGCTGACTGCCCGATGCAGGGGCAGCTTGCTAAACACAGAGAGACAGAGTGACAGAGGGTGGGTGGCAGGGAGCCAGGGGAGCAGAAGATGGGGATGTAAAACAATGTGAAGGCCAGGGACATGCACATTTCGCTGTAACATTTGGCTGGTTAGGGCAAGCAATGGCTAGCAGAATTCATATGGCACGGTCTTTGCAAACACACCAGCAGTTTTGCAGGGTGATCCTGTGACTGGCAAGACCATTCCGGAAAACGTGAGGTGTGTGTGCAGTGAGAGACACAGGAATGGTGGCCGGCCCTCTGGGGGGAACAGCTGACCCATGGGGGGGTGGACAGAGTGGGCACAAATATGCGTGGACTCCCCACGACATGGTACATGGTGTCCCTCATCCCAGTGACAGTTTCTAGTAGCAGCACGGTTGGCTGACCACTGTCTTTCACCTAATTACAGGCAGACATTGAGAGGGCGGGTGCATGCAGGCTGACGTGGGTTGGGACATACCCAGAATATATCCACACACATCTGTGAGATGTACCATGTACTCTTGTGTACGTTAAACAACATATCTATATGGAGGGGATATGATCCAGGGGGAATCTGAGTGTCGTACGTGTGAGACACGGTTCACGGACACGCCACATAATATTAACTAGTGTCATCCACTACTTGCATACACACACAGGTGTGAGAGGGGTACCAACAATGCATGACAGAGATGTTTAGACACAGATAACATCATGTGTCATCCACATCTGACATCTGCCAGCAATACCCTTGTCAAAGTGGGGTGAGCCCTGCAAACAGTTCAGCTGTACTGACGCCATAGTTACCCTGTAATGAACTCTGAGATCCCATAGATGCGGATGACAGACATGGCCAAAGGTTTGTGCAATCATGGGGAACCCTCGTGGTTGATATACCCTTGGCTTCCCAATGGTCAATGATTGTGTTGCATGACAAAGGGTTTGCAGAACGTGTCAGACTGACAGGGATTGTTACGGCAAGGCCTGGATGTTCCTCCACTATCCTCATACATCTGCTGTGTGTGTACCAGCCGTCAGTGATCCTGACAAGGGACACATGACGCGGCTGGGTAACTGGGTTACAGTACAGGTACATTATAGTGTGTTTCCCATGTTTACAATACTCTGTAAAACATGAACACATGACGGATTGTTAAATACAGTGTGGATGTATATTTCCGTATACTGCATTTGTGGTGACCATTCCCCTTCGCCCCTACCCTGGCAAATATACATTCCATTACAACTGTTCCATGCCACCATGTGGTGGCAGACAGTAATCACCATCTACATATGATTACACGGACCGCTTTATCATTCCACCCTCAGGGAAACAACCCCAGACACATTGCGCAAAACATCTCTGACCCTCACGTCTACCGACATAGTGTTCGCACTGTGTCTATGTGTTGGACACCATAGGGTATGATGGGGTGTGCACACAGCCTCAGACACAAGGCTAACGACATCCTTGGAATGGGGAGATAGGTATGTGTGTGCATCTGCAAATGTCAGCTGTATACACATTGATCATCTCAGGGAGGTTATGCGATGTGATGGATATGCATGACATACTTGTCATCTTGGGAGAGGGGGATGACAAGTATGTCATGTCCACTGCATGTGGATCTGCAGTATCCAGCAGCGCAGGCAGACCATAGGTGTAGACCGGACCGAGGCGTTCGGCCAGCTGTTGCTCCAGGGGCGTCAGCATGGCTGGCAGGGGGCCCCCTCCTCCTGTACCCCTAGCATGTTGTGTTTCGGCACAGAGGTGCTGCCGTACACCTCTTTTGATGTCGGAATATCTTTTTCTTCAGGCTATCTATGTCCCGTGGGGGGGCCCCTGCCTCTGCGACCCCTCGCTGGACCGCCTCCCACACCGCCTTACGCCCTGCTGTGCCTGTCCTTGTGCTCTGTCGGCCAAACAGAACCTCGTAATTTTTCAAGGACCATGGAGAGGAGGTTGTGGTTCTCAGCGTCTGTGAATTTTATTGCCCTCCTCCTGAGAGCCTCAGACACAGGGACACGCTTCCTCTTCCCTGTGTGCCTGCTGGGAGCAGGCTGTGCAGGTACTGATGGCCCTGGCACTGCCCCCACCTCCACAGGTCCCTCAGTCCCCGCAGGCCCTGCCTCTAGTGGTACTGGCGGCACCACCTCACCCGCAAATACACCAGGCTCAGCCTCCCCCACCCTCAGCCTCCCTCTCCCCCTCTCTCTGTCCCTCTCTGTCTGTGTCCCTCCCTGCCTATCCCTATCCCTCTCTCTATCCCTCTCTGTCTCTGGCTCCCTATCTCTCTCTGTACCCCTGTGTGTCTCCCTGTCACTCCCCCTCCCCCGCTGGCTTCGGGTCTGTCTCTCCATCGGCCTCCTCCCTCCTCTCTGCTCCCCACTCACCTCACCACTCGCCTCCCCACTGCACCTCACCCCCTCCGCCCCTCCCACAACAGGCACGGGACAGACACCGCAACCACGACCCCACCACAAGGCACACAGCACAGGAACAGAACAGTCACTAACACAATACACAGACAAGGTAACACACACATTGACAGACTACAGATATGGGTACTTATCAAACAACACGGGAAAATGTGGCTACCCAAATGACACTGACCCACCTCTCACTACACCACCTCTCACGTACATCAACTCTGTATACACTCGCTCTGACTCCTCAACCAACCCTCAACATTTTGCTTCCGTTTGGGTGCATTTGTAGTTTTGTGGACGGTGCATACGTTGCGCATGCGCCACTGTGTGACGTCAATGCTTGTGCGACGCGCCTGTGTTTCATTGTGCATGCTCATGCGTCTCGCTCTATGGTTGTGTGCGTTATGCGCAGGCGCAACTCTTAACGCGTGGGCGTTTGTTTGCAGCAGGACGTCGGCGACGGCGCTGCTTGTGCGACGCGCCTGTGTTGAATTGCGCATGCTCATGCGCTGGCCTTTTAAGGTGCTTGCGCGACACGCAAGCGCCACTCTTAGCGCATGACCGTTTGTGTTTGCATCATGACTTTGGTGAAACGCATACGCCCATGCGTAACGGGGTTCACATGGGCTCCGCGCACACCCAAACGCACATGCGCCCCAATTGGCACATGCGCGTCGCAGTCATACACACGCACACGTGACAACGCTTGCACATGCGCGGCACGCACAGACAGGCGGCGATGCGTGACCTGCGCATGCGCACTGCGCACACGCGGCGCGGTACCGAAAAACGGAAAATAACAGTACACTGTATAAAAAGAGGGTGCTCAGTCAGCAACATTGAGGGTGTTTTGGTAGGCGCGGCGTGTGTTTGTTTGGAGAATCTGGGAGCAACTGTAGTGAGCCATATTGTGGGAGTTGTCTGTTGTCTTTGAGTTTTGTGGTGGTTTGCCATTTGTGCAGTGTTTGGGCAAGTGTGTGTGTCTGTGTGTCTGTGTTTGTCTGTGTGTTTGTGCTTGTGTAGTCACAGAGGGCTTTACATGGAGGACATAATAGTTGTTGCATGTGCCCAAAGACGTGGGCAGATGCTACGGTTGCTGGACAGGGGAGATGATGTCCATGGGGCTGTGGCACAGGGCATGGGTGTAGACCCGCAGCAACTCAGACCTGCTGCTTGCGGCGGCTGGCCAGAGAGGTGCTGTGCGGCGACGGCACAGACGTCGTACTGAGGTGAAGGCTCGGCAGCTGCGGCTCTATAGGCCCAGGGCCCAGCTCCAGCGCCTGAGTGAGGACCAGGTCATCTCCCTGTACCGACTCAGCACAAGGGCGATTAGGGGGCTGTATGAGGATCTGAGACCTGACCTTGAGCCCCTGACTAGCCGGTCCCATGCCATACCAGGTGTAGTCCAGCTCCTTGCTGCCTTACATTTCTTTGCCTCTGGCTGTTTCCAGTCATCTGTGGCCGCAGTGGGTGGCATGAGCCGCCCCACCTTCTCACGCTGTCTCCACCAAGTACTGCGTGCTATGGTCAGCCGGGTGGGGACGTACATAGCCCTTCCCCACAGTAGGCAACATTGGGAGACCCTGGACCAGGCCTTTGAGGCGTTTAGCCGGGATACCACACGTGATGGGAGCTATTGATTGCACACATGTTGCCCTGGTCCCGCCCAGAGACAGGGAGGTGGTGTTCCGCAACCGCAAACACTACCATTCCCTGAATGTTCAGGTTGTATGTGATGCTAATCTGCATATTCTGAATGTGGTCCCAAGGTTTCCAGGGTCCACCCATGACTCCTATATCCTGCATCGCTCAGCACTATTTAGGGAATTTGAGGATGGACATTACGGTGACTGTATATTGCTGGGTGAGTATCTCCATATATATCTTCGAAGATTAGTCATATATGTATGTGTTTACGTAACATTACCCATGTGTTGCAGATATTGCCCACTGTGCTATAGCAACATGAACTCCCATTCAGCAAACCGACAACTGTTGTGACTTTACATAATTACAGGACTGTAGACGTTGTTTAACAGGGGACATGATTAGCCATGTCACATCCGTTTCACAGCCATATGTGATGTGGAGATGCTGGTGTTGTTACGGAACATATGCAACTGTTCAGATGTGTGTGTCGGGTGTGTATTGGCACTTGTGTCTGTATACCTTCTGCACACAGGGATGGGGGGGGGCATTTCCACCCACCTGTGTATGCATGGGTTTAGATTGTATCTGTGTTAGGTCATGTCAGACGTGTGTTATTTACAATCCATGCTCCTAATGCGTTGTCCATGTGCGTGTGACGGCCACACACTCAATCATTCATGGGTCTGTCAGCTGTTGTTTGCTGGACAGGGGGGGGGTTGACAACATATGATGCATGTTGCTTGCCTTTGCTATTGGGTGTACATTTTTGCATAGCTGTGCAAATGCTTTTGTCCTCTGCCATTACAGGGGTGGGGCCGGGCTGGGTTAGCATTACCTTTGCGCACTGCACATGTGCAGTGCTGAGGCGTCATTGTCCGTGATTCTCCTGATGTGACTCATCATTTGGGAGATTTGACTGCAAAGACGTGGGCCTATGTTTTTGGCCAGACGTAGGGGTATTGGTGGGACATACACAGGAACGTTGTCATACTCAGTAGCTGTGATGTTTTACAAATCATGTGGCCTACAATGTCATATTCTGTGGAGCACAACTTAACAAGGATGGAACGGTGAGGGTACAGTAGACATGGTGTCTACTGAGATGGTTTGTTGACAGCGGGTCAACAGCATTTGACGTTATACTGCTATATGTAGATATGGAGACCTTTGAGGACATGGGGTGTCATGGTGATATTGTGTTCATCCTGGCTGACATCACAGTCAAACATGTTGTGTGTGTGCGCCTACATTGGCCCAGCAAACATTATTGTGTTCTTTACTTTGCAAACATATATTGTTTGTATGTGTCATGTGTGTTTTTTATCGCGTACTCTACCATTGGTGGTGATGGTGTCGGTGATGAGAACATGAGCCACATAACATGGGACGTGTGCTCAACATAGGACTCTTTTGGGGGGACAAGGTGGGATTGTGTTGTTCTCTGACATGTCTCTACAGACCTGACAGGGCATTTGTTGTATTCTATCAGAATAGTTTGTTAGGTCTGGTGGATAATTGTGATGTAAAATATGTCTGTCCTGATGTGTTGTGGATTATGTCTCTCGTCTATACATCTGTGAATTTATGGTGTCATGCGCTCAGTCATTCACATGCAACATTCTTCTCTGCAGGTGATGCAGGGTATGGGTGTC